>BFEA01000403.1:849175-870369 GCA_003427395.1 Chara braunii
GATCGGGGGAGGGTTTGAGGGAGAAGGGAGGGAGAAAGTGGGGGGGTAAGGAAAGGGGAGGCCAATGTATGAGGTGCATTTCGCCCCCCAGTTGGGTCGCGTAAGGGCTGTGAGTCGTTGGTTGCAGGCAAGGGAGGTTGATCAGCAGCAGGGGGCAGTGTGATCGGCCGTCCTGGCCATGGGCGGGCAAAGGAGTTCAAAGGTCGTTGTTGCCTCCGATATTCCTCTCTCCACCATGGTTTCCATTGTAGGTGGTGGTCGACTTGCAGTTCCCCTATCAGTCTTCCGGGGTCAAGCCATATGTCCTGAAACAGGGCACATTGTTGTACCCTTTGTGTGTGGTCCGTTTTCCAGAGTAGCTTTGAACTGTTTCCAGGCTCTTAGAATGTTCGTTCTTATAGTGTCTATAATGTGTTGTTTAGCCTGGAGGAAGCCAAAAGTGTGCTCTTTCCTTTCATGAGAGCAACACGCCCGCCATGCCACCATCAGAATTTCCATTTGTGTGTATTTGAACAGGTTTAGTTGGAATGGAGTCTTCAATGCCGGAGCTTTGGAGAGGTCGCCTAGCATAAGTGCCATCTGGTCCCATGGGAAGTCAGTGGCTATACGAAAGTGTCAGGTTGCCGTCCACCACTGCCATATCTGTCTTACCATCGGGCAGTAGAGTAGGCAGTGCTCCAGATCGGCAACCTGCCGTTGCTTGGTGGCACCAAAGTAGGACCAAATGGGAGATAGTACCCCTCTTTGTTCCAGCTGTGATCTGGACACCATCCAATCGGGTGTCGGTAGGCAGCGGTAGATAATCTGCCATTGTAGCGCCCTGTGGGATGTAGGCATCATATCGGTATATCTTGACCATTTAAAGGTGTGCATGGCCGTTTCGTCTGGGCGCACGTCCCGTTGCCACCGATGTTTGATAATGTTGGTGGTGTTGATCGTTGGGTGAATTTTCCTATAGCAGTCTTTCACCGTGAATTTCCAAAACGGTAACGTTTTTCCGCCCCCCAATTCGCATTCTGTTGGGTCAAAAGGGAATAGGGAGATCGGGGTAGAAGCCTCGTAGGCCCAACAACTGTCTTTATCATCCTCGAGAACTCTGATTCGGATGAGGCCTGACCACGTCATATCCTCATCCGGGTCCGGATTTCTTCTCAATTGCGCGAGTCTGGCTCCTAGTAGCTTTGGCTCATACGCTTGGAGTTGTGCTGCTGTTGTTGTGCATTTTCTGACCCTGTAGATTGTCATGGGGATGGGGCGTGATGTTGCCGTGATCACCCAATCGCCTTTTTGTAGGCTCGGTCCGTGCTTGAGAGCGCTTAGCCAGCCTATTGGGATAGGATCTTGGAGTTGCTGTAGTTACTCCTTCAGATGCTTCGTATTTTTTATTCGGCCCCGTAGCTGCGTCGTTCTTTTTCATGTGCCTTGACTGTTGTCCCATAGGTCCCCAATGGTAAATATCCATTTGTTCACCCATGACAGCCAGTGGGACTGTTCTGCTATGGAGAAAGGCTGTCCTAGGAGGTTTAGCACTTAGGGATTTCCAAACCAAGACTGTCTCCAAACTTCATGCCACCTGATCGCGGGGGGCTGTTTCTACGGGCCTATATCCCTCCATAAAGTTGTAAGGGAGGTCCACAGCGGGTCATTTATTAAGTCCGCTTTTGCTGTCGTCACATTGTTGTTGTTTGTCCCATTCCTGGAGATTCCAGGGATCGACCAGGCGGGGTTTGTAAGCCATTGGAGGGGATGGATAGGTTTGTTTTCCGGTGTCGGAGGTGCAAGATCAGTTAATTGGATGTAGGTCAAAGGGGCCCATGAGATGTCATCGGGCATCAGCAACCTGATGATGATTTTGAAGATCAACGCTTTGATCTGGTCCTCCAGGTCGATGATCGTAAGTCCTCCTTTGCTCCTTGGTTGAGCTGTTTGGGCCCAGGCCACCCGTTTGATGCATTTTTTAAGCTCATGGTCGTTTCTCCACAGGTACACTACAATTGCTTCCTTTAGCCGAGTCAATTGTCTGGGTAGCAGGGCCCATAAGGCTGTTTGATACCATATGGTTGACAATATTGCGTTATTGATAGCGACCGGCCTGCCTACTAATGAAGTGTGTAGACCCTTCCATTTTGCCATGGCTTGGATTGCAGTTTGGACCAGTTGGTCCCCATGATCTTTGGGCGGGCCCAAGGCTGTGAGGTGCACGCCCAATATCCGGATTGCGTCCTCTTTTGTTCGCCAATTGACCTGCGGTTCGTTCAGTGGGGGGAGGTCCTCTGAATGTAGCCACCAACCCTCCGTTTTTGCTCCCCAGTTCACTTTCATATCCGCCGCAATAGAGAATAGGTGGATGGTATCGGCCAACGCTTTTATGGAGCCGAATGTAGCCTTTAATAGGATGGTATCGGCCAGCGCTTTTATGGAGATCGTCAGCGAACAGTGATGTAACCGGGGTGTTGGGGCAGCTCAAGAATAGTTATTCTCTCAATGCTCGGGTTCGCCCGTATGAGCGATGCAAGTGCCTCCATCACAATCACAACTTGTCTAACTGATCTGTGGAGGGGGAATGGGGACGACAAGTGGCCATTTAGTATTATGTTAGTTGTTGCCGAGTGGTGTAGTGTGTTGATCCAATGTCTAAATGCAGGTCCGAAATTCATTTTAGCTAGACAAAGGTCAAGGAACTGTCATAGGACGATTATAGCGTTTATTCTCCTCTGATGTGCATATTCTCCCCTGATTTCTGCCCTATCTCCTTTTTTGTACAGGAGGGTGGTGACCCCTTGACTCATCAGGTCTCCAAAGCGTCCTTCAACCTAGACTGCGTCTATGTACCTCATGAGATCCTCGTTCAGCAGCGCCCAGAAGTGGAGTCAAAACTCCTTAGGGAAGGCGTCCAACCTGGGGGTTTTCTCTTCCTCCATCCCCATCAGTGTTACGAGGATCTCCTGCGGTGTGAGCGGTGCTTCGAGCATATCTTTCTGCTGCTGGGAGAGGAGGTTTGAAAGGTTGTGTAGCATTATGACTCTTGCGTTTAATAGGGCGTCCTCTCCTCAGTTTGCATTCTCAAATGTAAAGAGACGATGATAGTATTGTGTTGCGTAATCTACTATCCCAGGGGTTAGTAGCATCCGGATGATGAGGTTGAAAGTAATGATGTAGTGAGAGTACCATGTTCTGTCTTGCCCTGCATTTGGCCTTGAGAAATAATGTTTGACCATTATTCTCTCCACCTTATCCTTTTTAATTCGGGCTTGGATCCTCCTTGCTTCCGATTGACGGTCTAGGTAGGCTTGGAGGTGGTCCCTAGCCTTTTGCAGTTGCGTGAAGGTTGGGACATCCAACGGGCCGTCACTCATTTTTCGGTCTCATTGTTCCAACGTGTGTAATAACTTATCCATGGTGGTTTTTCTGAGTCTGGCTTGCTGAATGGAATTCTTTTTAATGTGGTCTCTGAGCATTGCAATGCCTGTGTTAAACGAACCCACTGTTGATGGATGTGTCTGTTTTTGGTTGGACCAGTATCTCTAGAAATCTTCCACCAGTGTGTTGAGGTCTGGTAGTTGAAGGAGGGCGGCATTAAATTTATAGTATCCGGGACCTCGTGTCAAGTGGTGATGGAAAGAGAGGCCCAAGATTATTCCCCTGTGATCAAAGGATCGACAGGGACTGATGGACTGGATCTCAACCACTGTTGCCAATCCTGTGAGTGCTTGTGATATGAGAAAAAAATCGATTCTTGAGTTTAACAGACCCGCCTCCCCCCTCGATCTGATGCATGTATACGCTCATTTGGAGGTGTGGAGCTGTTGGTATATGTCACTCAATTGCAAGTCTTGAATCAGGTGGTTCAACATTGTGACATCAGGCGTAAATGCTCCACCGATCGGTTGTGAGGTGGATTGTTTGTCAAGTGCGGGGTCCAGTGTGATGTTAAAATCCCCTACAATAATGAGCGGAGTGTCTTTAGGGAGGACCTGCTGCAGGGTTTGCAGAAAATGCAGCCTTTCATTGATGTCGTTGGGACCATATACGATCACCAAACAAACAGGTTCATCCCCTATTGTTGCTTTCAGGCACACCCACCGTCAGTTTGGATTGGTTTTAATCTGGATCTGTGTCGTCCCCCATACGTCGTACGGGGGGTCTCCGTACGGCCCGGAAGTATGGACGTACGGACGCCCGTACGGCCGTACGAACGACGGCCGTACGAGGGTGATTTTGGGCCCAAAAAAAAACCCAAAAAAAAAAAAAAAAATGGGGTTGTAGATCTTGAAAAGATCTGCAACCCCATATTTTTTATTATTTTTTTAACCTTTAGAATTTTTTTTTTTAAATCAAAAACAAAAAAGACGAGGAAAAAAAAGAGAAAAAAAACTCGTAGCGGAAAAAAAACGGGCAGTTGCCCCACTTGTGTGTGTGTGTGTGTGTGTGCGCGGGGGGGAGGCGACCCCCGCACAATCAATCAATCAATCAATCAATCAATTAAAAAAAAAAAAAAAAAAAAAAAAAGTCGCGCATGTTTTTGTGCGTGTGTGTGTGTGTGTGTGTGCTGTCTCTTATACACATCTAGATGTGTATAAGAGACAGCTCATATGTATTTTGACGGTACTTTACGTCAGATGGTCCGACGTCCATGGTTCAATGTCGTCTAAAAAAATTGAAAAACAAACGAGGTAGATCAGATGGTCTTAAGACGCCGGGCCATCAATGGTCTTTGTCTTCGACACAATAAAATGCTAAAAAATACAGTTTTTTCTTTGATGCCCAATTTCGTGAAAATAGTAAAAAATGTCAATTTTAACGAAATGCCTATTATTGAAGTGAAGCCACTTTCGCTGGCTTGGATTTCATAATAGGAAACCATTTGATTGGCCTGAGGGCTTCCTTGCTTAAATTGAGGTGCTTCATCCATCTGGCCATCACTTCACCCTTTCGGTTAATTCTTGGCCTAAGCATCTATATGTTGATTTCACAGTCAAGGTATGGAGAGCCCGAGTATACGTTCCACCTCTACCCCCTGGTGTGGTCGAGACCCAATTTACTGGGTCAAGAGCCAGGTGGGAGATAGGGGTATCTTGCCTAAATGCAAGCCATTCACATTTCTTTTTTAAGCCCAAATTCTAAACATCTGATTCGTTTGAAGCTCCCCACGAATAGATTGGAGGCTTTGGAGCATTGTCTGCTGGGTAATGGCTCTGGTATCTCAATGTTCTGTAAACTTTTCGTAAGGGGCGCTGGTACTGGTTCCCAGCACGTGTTGCTCCTCTTTTTTTTTTTTTTTTTTTTTTTCCCCAAAAGGACAACCCCTTGCAGTGCTAGCGGTGTTGACGAAATCAGACACCGCTAGCACCTGGGGAGAGGCTCCGTCTATTGGCGGGGAGCATCACCTGCTGGAAAGCGGGTCCAGCGTCCCTTAACATCACGAATACAGAATGCATACAGAGTGAGGAAGCCTGATAGCATTGATTACTCTAGCATGACTGTGCAGGTAGTCTCGGGAGGGGAGGGGAGGAAGCCTCTTCGCCTTAGTACCAGGCGCCAGATTTTCACTACTAGAAAGCTAGCTCCTCCCTCAACTTTTGGATAAAGTTAATGAAGGAGATACAAACACAATTTTGAAAGACTTCTTTATTCCACGAGCATTGACTGCCCGGGGCAAACCCCGGGGATTGACTGAGTGGACTACCTCTGACTGGGTATGTAGGGGCTGTTGCAGTACACTAACACTCAAGCCCTTCGGTCTGCTCAGGCACACCTGCGCACACCCATGCGTCTTGAACCTTGATAGTCTCGAAGGAGCCTTCGACGAGCCGCATCCGGGGGGCACCGGAGGGGCTGGTCTCAGGCTGTCTCACTCTTGCGGCCTCATCCGGGTATATCTAATCATGTCGAGATAATGTCACAATCTTGCAGCCGAGTTATGTAACAACTTCCATCAGGGCAAGGGAGTGAGGGGGGAACGGGTCCGGGAATTCGGACGAGGCCTCATCGGGAAGGTTGGGTCAATCTGGGTCCAGTCGTTGAAATAAGTTTGTAGTCTCTCCGAATTCCTTGCTCTGTCCCAACGGCCCTATCCCCAGTCCACTCAATTCGAGCCATCCATCCGCCCCGTTGCCCGCCCAACCATTCTATACAGAAACTCGTGATCGCCCTCCTTATATCCTGGTTCGTCTGAAACATGTCTAACTGTGGTTTGAGGTCACCCCATCTTCGTGACAGTTCCACTTGCACTAATTCCTTTATCTGCCCTGTCAGTTCAGGGCCCTCAATCTTAACCCCCTCCAAAACTAAAAGGCAGCGCTGGCACCGAAGCGCCCATAGGATAGATCGCCTACCCAAGCTATACAGGTTACTCACATAGGAGGGGGCATTTTCCATTGTCGGACAATGTCCAGCCAGTATGGCGTGCCAAGACCATGGCCAGGGGGTGTCCAGTGTCACTTTCCTCCAAATGCGGTCCCACCATCTCCACGTCAACACAACCACCGGGCATTGCATAAAGATATGTTCGATAATTCCGTTCCTTTTTCGCATTGGGAATGCTGCCAAGCATCGGTGACACCACGGGTGCGCTTTCCCTTTTTGTTCTAACTGCGTGTGGTCAATCAGCCAAGCGTTTGTCGGCAGGCAACGGTGGGCAATCTGCCATTGCAGCGACGTGATTTTTGATGGTCTGACTTTTGTTCCGTTAAACCATTTGATGAGTGTGAGGAGAGATCGATCCACATTTAGGTGTTGGGCCCATCTGTCGTTAATTCGGTCTCTTAGTACTCTCTTGGGCCTGAGCATCATATACATGGATTTGACAGATAAAGTATTAAGGTGGACTTTTTTTCCAGTTGTCGCTGCTGCCCCCCAGGTCGTCTGCCATTGCCATTCCTCGGGATCGATAGGAAGTTTGTGTATCGGCGTTTGGGGAAGAAAAACCTTAAAGTCTTGTCTTTCTCGCAACACTCTTACGCGGTACACTTCGGCTTTCTCCCGCCACTCCAACAGATCGCGAGAGCCTCGAAGCTTCCCCCCAGGCCCGATTGTGAAATATTCCACCAAAATATCAGATTGTCGCACCTGGTGGATCTGACCTATCCGTGTGATATCTCCAAAAAAAGCGACCCAGTCTCCTTCCTCCAAGGTGGGGCCTTTTTTAAGGATCCTGTACCAAGCCAGGGGGATCGCTTCGATGATCATTTCCAAGTGTTGCTCCGTATGGCGACAATATCTGAGGGTGCCTTGCAGCTATGATGCTGATTTCCAGTCTTTCCTCCCCTGATCCCACAGATGCTCGACCCGAAGTACCCCATTCTTCACGCATCCCTTCCAGGGGGCTGTTGAACTGTTCAAAATCTGCCTATGCTGGGAGGTGATCCACCGGTTTCCGAACAATGGTTGTCGGCTCACTTCCTCCCAGCGCTCCGGTGCCTGTCTTTCGGGAAGGGGAAGCCTGCGCCAACTTTTAAGTAATGATGGTCAAAATTGGTCTACGGTTTGACCCAGGATCTTGCGTGGGATTGACCAGTAGCGGTCGTCTATCCATGTGAGCGGACTCACCTCTGGTGGAGCCGGAGGGGCCAACCTGGCGATGTGTTCCAGGACCAGGATCTGCCAGGGGCTATCTACTGCGAAGATCAGCGTCTTCAACCATTTGAGACGGAGGGCCTGAACTTGTGTTGTGGGATCAATGATGCCTAGGCCCCCCACCTTTTTCGATTGTATAACTGACTCCCATGCTACCCTACTAATGACATTGACCTTCTCACCGTCTCCCCTCCATAGGAAGGCCGCCACTCTGGATCTAAGCGCTTGAAAAACCTTCTTGCTCAAGGGCCAGAGCACCGGCTTATACCACAGCGTTGCGAACACTACATTGTTAATGACCAGCGCCCGGCCAAAAATGGAAGTATGTTTATTCCGCCAGTCAGACAGCTTGGCTAGGGCTGGTGTCGAGATCCAGTCGTCATTTGAGGGAGGACGACCCAGGGCAGTCAATGATACTCCTAGAATTCGAACGGGGGCCTGCAAAGGGAGCCATTGTATATTAGGACAGTCCGATGGTTGACCGCCTTGATAGTGGATCCACCACCCCTGGGTTTTACTCCCCCAGTTCACCACCATGTCAGAAACACGGACAAACCTGTTCATCAGACTTTGAATCTCCCTCATGTTCTTCTGAGTGGCGTCCGCTATGATGGTGAGGTCGTCTGCGAACAGTGAGCATACCGGGACCGCTTCCTCAGGGATTCTCGTAATCTGAATTTTTTTGATGTTCTTTTTTACCCCGAGGTTGGCCAATAAGGCTTATAATAATGAGAAAAATGAAAGGTGTTATAGGATCGCCCTGGCGTACCGACCGCTCTAACTTGATCGGGGGGCCCAGGGTCCAGTTTATTTGCACCCTCGTGGTGGCATTATAGTGAAGGATGCGTATCCACCTACGGAAGACCGACCCAAAATTCATTTTTTCTAGGCATTTGTCTAAAAAAAAAGTCCACATGATCGTAGGCCTTCTCAAAATCGATGAATATGAGGGCTGCATTTTGCTTAGATTGTCGGGACAACTGGAGCACCTTGTTGACCAACAGTATATTTTCATGAATCTATCTGTGCTGCATGAACCCTGTCTGTGATGGATGGATCACCCTTTCTAGGACTGGGATCATCCTATTTGCCAAGGCTTTGGCCAACATTTTATAGGTGATGGCCAAGAGGGTAATGGGTCTATAGTTTCGTATATTGAACTTGTCCCTTTTTTTGTATAAAAGGGACAGTACCCCTTGGCCGACTAACTCCCCCATGTTCCCTGTGCGCCAGACTTCGTTATAATATTCCATCAGATCAGGGCTCATACAATCCCACATTGTTTCCCGAACTTCCTTTGGCAGGCCATCCAATCCGGGGGGTTTTCCCTCGTCCATATGTAGGAGAGCCGTCCATATCTCCTCCTTGGTCAGGGGGGCTTCAAGCTGCTCCATCTGTTCAAGGGAGAGGGATCTGTCAATAGGTTGCCGAAAGTCCTCGACCTGTTTCCGACGGGACTCATCGTCCGTTGGGGAAATATGAGTGGCAAAGAGATCCTTGAAAAAGTCTCGTGCGATTTTGATGCATCCTACGGTTGTGGTGATAGGGTGGGTTTTAAGCCCCCCTAGTCCATACAGTGCTTCCACCACTATGCGTTTGGCTCTAGCTCGTGCAAGGCCGAAGAATTTTGTGTCCATTGAGCCTTCAGTGGTATAGTGAGATAGTTTGCGTCGAATTCTAGCTCCCTGCCATCGATATTGAGCTTGCTGAAGTAACTGGGTTTTTATATCCTGAATGGTATGAACGTAGTGTTCCGGGTCTTGTGATGCTGGTTGCTGTTCTTCCAGCTCCTGGAGATGATTCATCAGGTCTATTTCATGCCGATTCCGCTGCTTGGCCAATTCTTTGGAGAACTCGTTACATTTCTTGGTGAGGAAAAATAGACCATTATTAAACCATGTAAGAAAGGAGTCTACCTTTGGGTAGCGTTCCTTCCAATATGTCCAGACCTGGGTTAAAGTGGGTACAAATCTTACACCAGTGTGCGACAACATGAGTATAGGTGAATGGTTCGTTGGCACTATAAATTAGACTACAACGATCGGTTAGGCAGGGGGATCCGATTGCCCCTTTCCTCATCATCATAATAATGGAAGCCTTTAGACCGTCAACCTTCACTGCAGCAAAAACCTCGAGAGAATTAGGATTATGGGCATACAAAGGGAAGTTATTCTGGTTTGCTCCCTATTTGTGGATGACTTAACAATAATGATGGAAGCGTCAAATCGAAATATGGAGGAAATCCAAAGACTCATGGACCGTTTCTGCCCATTGTCAGATATGGTAGTCCAACTGGGGGCAGAAAACACTTGGTTGGTGGCTACACCAGCAAGGGGGGAGACCGCCTGAAATACCTACTGTGACATGGGTGGCCTCCGACATAGCGATCTGGGTTCTTGGGGTTAGGATTACAGCACAGGGCCGCCCTGCGGAAAACGATGATTGGCTTACATCCCCTGCTATGGCTAGGCTGTCCCAATGGAACCACAAACACGCACCACTTTTCGGAAGGGCGATGGTGATAAACATTGTGGAGTTGGCTACATTATGGTATAAANCCCGTGGACGGCAGTAGAACCCCACTGGCCTCGCACTCTATGCACCGAATGCCAGCGCTTTGAGCGCTACGAATCTAAGGGTTTCCACTACCGCGTACGGAGTGAAGACGAACACAGAGAAAGAGCCACACGACTGCGACCCTCCACGTCGGACTCAGAACTGACTGGTGAACGACGTCGGAACTTAATACGAAGACGAGACACGCGAAGTGTGCCGAAGCCTTTCTGCTCTAAACGAAGGGCCGCAACACGGTGGGAAGTCCGACAATAGTTTTTGGATTGAATTTGTCTTTCTCTCTCCTTTCGCGCCGAGCTCCCGCGCGCATTTTTGCGACGCGCAAAAAACGGTCGACTTACCTCATCGGACCAACACGGGGGATTTCAGTTTCGTCTGTGTCCCCACACTCAATTTCCAAAAATCCTTGACACACCCCATCTTGCTGTTTTTCCGGGCCCCTTTTTCGCACCTCTAGCACTCCGAACGAAAGACAACACATAGCATGAGGTTGGTATCGGAGCCGACACATGTCGGTTCTGATGACAGTAAGTCGAACTGGCGAGAGGTAGAAGAAGTCCCCCACCCGCTCGCCGAGATCGTCCAGTGACCAGATCTATATCTGGTACGGCTATATCGGCTATACCAATGGTAGACGGTAATAGGGTGATCGTTAGCATTGCTGCCCGTTTCCCCTTCTTCCCTAACCATACCCACCCCGAAGCTTGGCTGGAAGCCGTTGAAGCTCAAGGTTATAACGCGGACGATCTTCCCCGCGTTCTTACCTTGCTACTCCGTAATACGTCGCATGACTGGTTTAGAAAACATACATGGGTAGATTGGAATACTTTCAAACAAGCATTCTTGGCTCGATTCGATACGGTCAGTGAAGATGCCGCCTGGTACGTGCTCAAAACTCGGCCACAAGGACCAGGGGAATTGCTACCCGATTTCGTGGATAGATTTCAAACCACGTTGGACAAATCTGGGCGAGACGAGAAGTCCGCTCGAGATTTGTTCATTGATCATCTACGAAGTCCGACGTTGAAAGGGAAGTTACAGAAAAAGGTCCCGCCGAAGACACACCAGCTATCTGATATCATCGCTAAAGCGTTGGAACTGGACCTGGCTGATACAAGAAAATATATAAGTCAGGGAAACGAAGATATTACAAATACCATACAGGATGTAGCGGCTAAAAGACGATCATGGTTGCGGGCGCTTGAACGGTTTTATCCCCGCCCCGACCATGACCTTCCTGACAGGATCGCTTCCGATATCCCGCCTGTTTCTTCTTCCTCTCCCCCAACGAATCAACCGATAGCGGCAGTTAAGAGCAGAATCTCCCACGAACCTCCCTCACCGGCCGTAACAAACCTACATCTTGCCCAAATGATCCATACGGCCACTGCTAAGCAATCTGAATGGATGAGCAACCTGGTTCAAATGCAGGCAGCTCACATGGATCGAATGAAACAAATAATGAGCAGGTTAATTAAGCCCAACCCGGCCCCTGCTCGACCTGCCCCTACGTCATTTCCTCTCTTGCCTGCCTCGCCTGCACCTGGCTATCCACCACAGTTCCCTCACCCGGCTAATCCAGCAGGAAAGATCGAGTGTTTTAACTGCAAACAGCCCGGACATTTTGCCCGGGACTGTCTGCAGCCAAAACGGAATAAACCCCCGCCAGTTGCGGCCCCTATTGCTCTAAACCAAGGACGAATGGCCACATTGATGGACACGGCCCAAGGAGGAGAACTCGTGCATATGAGCAATCTTCCCTCTCAACGGCAATAGCGTCAACATCGGGATCTTCTTCCTCTGAAGCTGCTGACGTGGTCGATCCACTCGAGTATCTTCACCTAGCGGGCATGATCGGGGCGATCCGATTGACCCCCTGATGATCTTGAATGGGTCGATCGCGATTCTAATCCCGGTCCACAGTTTAGGACGGGCGAAATCGATGAGTTACGAGCGCTCAAGCAGCTAGATATCTGTGTTCCGATTCCGGTGGGACACTTGCTCACCATATCTGAAGCTGCAAACGACAAACTGTTACAACAATGTCAGAAGAATCAAAAGCGCTTCACGTACCAGCGCGTACAGTGAATGTTAAAAACGAAGGAGGAGGAAAAAGAGGATGTTGCGCCGCCAGAACCTGAAACGGGCGAACCCGAAGCAGCACGAGTAGCTGCGATCTCGTTAGTAGAGAAGGATCATTTCGTACGGGCTTGACCAGTATTATGGAAAAGTGCTGAGTGCGATTGTGAAGTTTGGGGCAAGCCATTTAACGCCCTTATCGATACTGGATCTTCCGCAGTAGCCATATCCTTAGACACAGTAAGAAAGACAGGACGACTCGGATCCATTCTTCCTCAATCTGGCAAAGAGAATTATGACTCTGCCGACGAGGAAGCAATGAACATTGTAGATATCATTGAGAACGTGGCTGTGAAGGTCGGACGAGTACACGTCCTTGTTAACGCACTAGTGCTAGATGTGCGCTCCTATTCTGTGTTGTTAGGATTACCTTGCGCAATGGCGGTAGGTGCTTGTCTGCATTTCGACTCCAAACAACTGGTGATCACACAAACTGGGGGAAAGCCTCAGACTGTCCCTTTGCGGATCTCCACCCGGACCGTAAAATGAAATTCTAACTCGGCCCAAATAAGGATGATTCAAGGCATCGATCCTGAGGAACCTTCTTCCTCGGACCTCAGTAGCGGAATCGGGGAACAGGTGTACGCAGAGGAAATGCCTAGTGAGGAGGAATGAAAGAATCTGGTCGAACTTTTCGAACACGAAATCCCCGAAGAATTCCGAGCGCGCCCCAGAACCGCTCGCAGCTTCCACATAGATTCGGAAGACAGCGCGTTCGCGCCCCTGGAAACCCAGATCAGTCCTTCATCCCTCCTCGGGGAACCCATCCTGCAAGTATCTGACCTGGCAAATGATTTGGAACCCCCTCGCACCTTGTACGAGGGAGCGCTTTTCCTACAATCACGCTACCAACAAACAGAACTGTATTTGGATGTTTCCGTTTTCCCACCAAGATCGTTACTAACGATGGGAGCGACCATCGCTTTGATTAAACAGGAAGTCGAAGCACCGATAGATGACGTGCCTGATCTAATGCAGGAGATGACGGATCTAACAGGACTGACTGTGGAACAGACTTTGACCGGTTCAGAAACTGATGCCGAAGCCAAGGAAACCGAAATGATCAGCCCTGCTGAATCGCAGATGATTGCGACTGTCTTCTCTGTTCGCACCAGTGTCCATAAGGGACGAGAAAGACCGGCTGATTGGGTCGACATATCTCTTCAGATCCCTGGACGGCCGACAATCTCCCTCCCAAACCACGTCCCTACCGAACTTCAAAAGTCACTAATTAGCGTTTTGAATGGCTATGTGGAAGTATTGAGTGCGCGCGATAATGATATTGGCTTAACAAATGTGATTGAGCATGCCATTCTCACGGGAGATCATCCACCCATTAACTGCGTTCCCTATAGGTACTCACAAGCTCAAAGAGCGGCCGCTTTTCAGCGGATTAAAGAATTTGAAGCTAATGGATGGATCGAACCCGCTATAGGACCGTGGTCTTTTCCCATAGTGATTGTACCTAAAAAGGCCGGAGGAATTCGCATTTGCATCGATTATCGGAAGTTGAATGATATCACGATAAAGGATGTGTACCCTCTCCCCCGGATTGATGAGTTGTTGGATGCATTTGGGAGTGCTCGATTTTTCAACAAGTTTGATGTTCACCATGGGTTCCATCATCTTCTTGTTCGAGAAGAAGATCGCCCGAAGACTGCGTTCGTACTTTTTGAAGGTACATGGCAGTGAATTCGATGTTTGATGGGCATCTGCAATGCTCCCGCAACTTTCCAGCGAGCCATGAACATGGCCTTTCATAACTTTGTGCGGAAGACTCGCCTGGCACAAAGTATCATTAACTACTGCGTGATTGTGTACATGGATGACATTTTGGTGTACTCGAGTTCCTACGAAGGTCACGTGCAACACATCGAATGGGCGTTGCATGCGTTACGAGATGCTGGTTTCAAGGTGGCGTTTGAGAAGTGTCAGTTTTTCCTTACCACCATTTCCTTCCTGGGACACGTGGTAACAGACCAGGGACTTAAACCGGAGTCGCAGAAGGTGGCAGTTGTCAGAGATGCGCTGGTGCCTACGACTATTACGCAAGTTCGCGCCTTTCTGGGCCTGGCCTCGTACTATCGAAGGTTTATCAAGGGCTTCGCGGTGATTGCGGGACCCCTCACGAATCTGCTGTGAAAGGATCAACCGTTGATCTGGACGCCGGAGTGTGATCGAGCATTTTCGGAGCTCAAGGCCGCTCTCATTTCGACTTCGGTCCTTATAAGGCCGGATCCCGAAAAGCCTTTTGTTCTCATTACTGACTGGCTGTCGGAGGCAATTTCGGCGATCCTGGCCCAGGTGGGACCAAGCGGACTCGAATGCGTGGTGGAGTACGCGTCTAAATCGGTGCCCGCCTGCAAACGCAACTACGCCGCTCCGACGGGAGAATGCTACGCGACTCTTTGGGGAATCAGTCACTTCCGAGCTTACTTGTACGGGTGGAAGTTCACCTTGGTAACCGATCATGAGCCTCTGCTAGCCCTGAAGAAATCTAAGGATTACTCGGGCATGATCGGGCGATGGGCAACGGTGCTGCAGAGCATGGACTTTGACATTCGTCACTGGAAACACGAAAGGCACGGGAATGCGGACGGATTGACAAGACTGCACCGACCTGAGAAGGTTCCGAAGAATGAGGAGGTGATTCCGTGGAACAAACCGAAGAAGGAGAACGGGTCTCGGTACGGCCAAGTGGAAATCCTGTCAAAGGAGTAAGTGACACGGGGTCCATTTCTTTGTTTTGCCCCTCCTACAATTCAGTCTCATTTCTCCCTCCCTACCATCATGACTACCCCCTCTTCTCCTACTAATTCTGCCCCTCTCACCTCCTCCTCTTTCTTTGCCACCCTCCCTGATAAATTCTGTTATTTTTGCACGTGTATTGCACGGGTTTATGGGGTTGACTGTCATCCTTTTGAAACCGGGTTTGTCGATTGGGTAGAATGTGCCACGTGTGTCAATCGTGCACATGGGGTCTGCGTTCGCTATCGGACGAGTAGCAAGGAGTGGAGGTGCCCCCTGTGTAGAACGGCCAAACTTCCCACAGAGGTTCGATTCGAGGCCGCTCGAACGGACGGACCTGAATATGACGAGAAATATCGTCGAGCGGAGGTTTGGATGGATAAAATTTTATTAGCTAAATTAGCGGGATTATCATTGGGTCACCTCACCAAACACGACAGACATAGGGCTACCGAGAGATCCCGGGACTATCGATGGATCAACGGTCATTTGGAGAAGCGCAAAACTGACGGATTGGGTTCGTGGTTGACGGTTCCTCATCCATTTCAGAGATATGATTGGACCAGATCCGCTCACGAAGAGCAGGCCGCTCATTTCGCGATACGTGTCACGGAGGCAACTATAAACCAGAACCGATGGTTCTGGTCCAATATACGAGATGATATCAGATACGTTGTCGCCAACTGTCTGGTCTGTGCCGCTGATCGCGGCCCAATACGGGGACCGAACATAATAGTACCAACGGAAGTAGAACGCCCTTTCCAGCGAGTCAGTATGGACACGACAGATATTGACGTGCCACCTGGCCCAAACCGCTGTGAATATTTTATCCTTCTAGAGGTCTACCCCTGCAAGACCCACAAGGCCGAAGAAATAGCCACGTACATCGATCAGTTCCTCTATACCCATCTAGATACGGAAGAAATTCTGACCGACAATGGGTCCAAATTCAAAGGCGAAGTAGAGGAACTGCTCGCGCGAAGGGGCATCACGCTCCGACATACGGCGCCCCACGTGTCTCAGTCGAACGGGTTGGCCGAAAATGCCAACCGTATGATTAAAACCGCCCTTCGCAGGAATTTAGCGGTACATGACACGCGTCTGTGGCCCGAGATCGTGTATCAGATCATCGGAATTCACCAGGCCACCCCTAATGAGTCCACGGGGTTCACCCCCTTTCAGCTTCACACTAATAGCCTCCCCCGTGTCGACTACCGGGGTAACCCGGAAATTGCCGAGGCAGGGGGTAGAGACACGCGTGCCGCCCTCAAGGCCAAGGCCAAAAGGTATACCGATTTAATGGAATGGGCCGTACAAAAGCTAGCCCGAAAAAGACAGAGAATGACCGATCTGGCCCACGGTAGGCAGGTCCGTAGCTATGAGGCTCGAAATGGAAATGCTGGGCCCCAACATCAATATAAATTAGGGGACCTAGTGCAGGTACGTAAATGTGCACGCGACCGGAAACTCGCTCCCAAGTTTTCTGGTTGTTTTCGCGTTGTCGAGCTCGGACCCAACGGTGCCAACACGGTGCGCATCGCGCCCGAGGCTAGTGCCAGCCATAGCTCTGTCCCCATCGTCCGACATACCTCCTACCTCTGACCTTTCCCTGCCTCTGATCTCCCCCCTTCTTCCTCCTCCGAGGGCGAGGGGAACGACGACGATCTAACTCTCTCTCCACTCTCTCCCTCCTGCCCCTCGTCTTCCTCCCCTTCCTCGCCATGAGTTTCATCACGGAGCGGGCTCTCGATGATCAACTGTTGCAGCCACGTAGTCGCATCTCGAAAATTCGGCAAGTTCGTCATCCACGGCTTAGTACGGATCTTCAGCGTCTGGCGCAATTCTTCTGCGACGTGGGTGTGTGTGCGGCCGCCTCGTTTCGGATCGAAGGGAGTCAGCACGCCATAGTATTGGCGGAGGTGGTAACGGTACATCGGCGAGCGGCTCCGGGAACGAGCCACGTCACCACGGTCGTGGCCTTCAGCGGCGACATCAGTATGGTCAACCCGCTGTGGCATACCGCGATCCTGACCTCGCTGCGAGAGTGGACGGAGCAAGTGTCCAACGTGTGGCAGCACGGTCTTGCCCGACTAGGGCACAATCTCATCCCGACCTTTGCGCTTGATCTTGACGGGGTCCGCCTCTCTCCGCGCGAGCCAGCGGTTACGATCCCCACCTTCGTTGCTTTCCCACGCCCCCGATGAACCGCGCCGCCCCCCTCACTCCTCTCTCCATCTTCGGTCTCCCCTCTCTCTTCCCTACCTTCTGGCAGTCCGATCTTCATCCTCATCTTTCCCTTACAATCGAACCTCTTTCCGTCCCGCTTCTCAATCCCGGGCATTGGCGACTTTGGCGCGAGACCTTTGTCGAACTGTCTATGTGTTTGGCTCAAGTGCAGGTGGCAAGGATACAGACCGACGAGCATCCTGCGTGTCTCGAGAACGTGGAGCTGCTGATCATACAAGCGTGGAAGACCAACGTGGAGGGCGATCTTCTGGGCTTTCTTTTTGGATCAGTACGACCGGGCCACCGCCAGTTGATTGCGCAGGAGCTCATCGCGCCGATCGTACAATTGGCGGACGATCTCTCGTTAGACATCGTTTCGCAAAGTGACGACAGTCCCGCCCCGCACGTCCTTGCACGGTCATTGGATCCGTACCTTCAGTGGAGCACGTGCTTGGAGGAGCCTGGGGACGAAGATACGCTACCATCGCGGCAGGAATATCTAAAGTCGTACGGCCTCATCAATCATGCTTTCTATCCAAAGGCGGAGGAGGTGGTGATTGACGACGGCGAAGAAGACGGCGACGATGAAACGTCAGAAGAGGGAAGCTATAGCGAGTACAGCGAGGGCGAGCCGAGCGAAGAAGAAGAGGAGGAAGAAACAGGATCTGAGTGGGAGGCCTTGCCGAAGGAAGCAACGCGTACTGGCACGGAAGCGGACGATCCTGAGGTGGCACGACGACGGGAAGAGATTGCCGCCGGGAAACACGAGTTGGAATTGGCCAGCGGAGCCAGCCTGAACATCGGTGACGATCCGACCAAGGATCCCGAGCCCCCAAAGCCTGAAGATGGCGACCCAGTAGCCGCCACCTCAAGCACCTCGCGGCGGAGACGAAGTCGATCCCCCTCCCCCTCCACCCCAACCCGTCCCCCAGTTCGTCCACGTACCGATGCGGGCGATAGGCCTTCGCCCTCGGACGGTATCCCGCCCCCCCCTTGATCTCCTCACCCTCGAACAGATCCACACCCCCGTCACCTTCCCTCGCCACCCCTTCCTTCCCCATCTCTTCGGAGATTTCTATTCTACCCGTCTAATCGCCACTGTCTATCCCCATCGATCCCTTCAGCCCACTGTCCCCATGTTCTGTCTGCATATCCTGTTGTTTAGCGCTGTGTGGGAACGGTGCAACGTAGTAGAAGTCTACTGCGTAGCCACAGGAACGATTCCTGCCTGTCGCCACTACGATATCTTTCGTGCGGCGCTCTTCCGCACCCTCTCCTCCCTCTACCGCGACTACCTCGCCTCTCTCCCTCATAGCGGCGATCGCTTCCCCCGCTTTCACCGAATCATCCGCTATGAGGAACTTTCGATAGATGGGATACATCGCTACCTACCTCCACTTCCTCCCTGTCGCCCCCGTGAACTCCCCTCCATGTACCGCGTCTACTTCCCCATCCCCACGGGACGCTAATCCCAACCCCACTCTCTCCCTCCAGCCCTTCGACAAGAGAAGACGACACGAATTAGAAGTTTTGCGAAGATCACGTCAAGGACAATGACGTCCACCTACGCTCTGATTCGACGAACCTCGACGAGCTGGGGTGCAGAGCACACGGAGACCAGGCGGACCATGATGGCGTCACCTGGACGATCTCTACAGTACGAAGAACAGGGGGTTGCATATGATAGGGCTGCGGAGATCTTGCCATGCGGCTTAGTTATCGTTCCTTGTGCTTCTTCCTGATGCTCCGTCTTCTTCTATCCCTTGTTCGAACTTCCATACAGTCAAGAAGTTGCAATTGAAGTTGGCGTCAACATGAACTCTGGCTCGATCATCTGCTGATACACTTGGTTCCTCATGCATCACTCTTCCCCCTCTTTCCTTCTCCGCCATGACACGCAATCAGGAGATCGCATGATTTTGGAACCCCCTGCGTGTCACATATGTGACGAACTACTTCCCGAACCTGTGCTATCTTTCGTACCTCTTTGGCTCAAATTTTTCTTGTACCATACCGACTCTACGAGTACCCCGTTTGTTTTCTTGATTTTGGGTACCGTGTTTTTGGCCCCCATTTTGTCGAAAGCTTGGTTGATTCTTGGAATTCTGTTTTTTGCAATTCAGGAAATACACGGGAATTTACACGCGCCTTAACGAGCACACTGGGAATTGCGTCCGGCAGTTGGGAATTCCGGGATAAGTGGAACTTCGATGTATCTTTTTTTGTGTGTGAATGTTCTCGTCGCGTTGGGGAAAACTCTCGGAATGTTGTGAGAATACGAATAGGCGTAGAATTTTCTTTTCCCACGTCGTCCTCTTTGCGCGCGGATATGGTGATTTCAATTTTGAATTGGTTTAGGACATAGGCAAGATGTAACTGTTTCGGTGCCTTTTTCTTTTACTTTTTGTTGACGGCGTCACGCATGCGAAGCTTCCCCCCCCCCCCGCTCTGTTTCCCACATCGTTCTCTCCCGCGCTCTTCCCTCCTCCCCCCCCCTTCTCATCCTCCCTTCTCACAACTGTTTTTCCTCTCTCTCTCTCCCGCTCTCATCGGATGCGCGCCCATTTCCCTTTCTTGATCATCTGAATCTTGGACCCGTCTTGCGCTACTTCTCGCGTCTTTTTCCTTCCCACCCTCTGAATTCAGCGCATGACGCCCGCTCGATCCTTCGATAACTCCCGCTCGCCAATCATGTACGTGGATCAATAGGATCGTCCTATTGCGCGACGAATCTGACTGGTTGAACCTTGAGTCTCGAGGGATCAACATGGCTTCCACGGAGCACTATGCTCAAAGCTTTCTTCTCCTGCTTCTTTTCTTACACTTCAATTTTCCCCCTGCCTTCTCTCTCCCTCGCCCCCCTTCTCGCCACTATAAATTCCGCAAACGCGCCCGCAAACCTTTCTTACGTTCTCAACTCCCAAGCCAGCTTCCGAGAAGCAGTGGCTAGGCAGAGTGTTTGGTGCGAGTCGGAAAGTCGGGCTGACGATAGGCTGGGGAGTCTGGTCTCAACCATAGACCAGATACATGTAGGGGGGTCCGGCGTTTTGGGAACGCCGGACCCCCAAGAGCAAAAAATTTCGACCGGATTTTGGCAAAAAAAGTGAGTTTTGATTTCGTTAAAAAAATATAATATGTCCGTTTTGACGAAATGGTTGTTGTGGGATCTGGGCAAACCGCGTCGAGTTTACGTCCGCGGGGTGACGATCGCAGTGGTGGGAGTTAACACGCGACAACCGGGATCGTCGGTGCGGGTATGAGGATCGATGATTGGAGTTGAGTGAGTGATTGGCCCGGGGCCATATTGAAATTCACGGCGAATGCGCCTTTCTTGTTGTGGATCTTTATCTCTGGTGTGAGTGTACGGCGGCAACGCCGAACTTCCTTTTTTTTTTGGATCTTGTCATCTCCTATCTCGATCTTCCTCCCTCATCTCTTTTTTTCTTTTCTATCGTTGAATGACGATGTCGCTTGATGCTTGTTCCTCTCGTAAATGAGAATGAATTTGTATGCTTTTCTGCGTGAAGGAACTTCTTCCGGAACTCTTCCATTAGTTTCCTGGGTAATCCCCGGCGGTCGAGGAATTGATCCTCTTGTCTTGTGAACGGTGGATGCGTGTGTACAATTCCCTCGGTTGATTTTCGATTTGTGTACCCTTGTCATTTTTGCACCTTCCACAGTGAATGAATGTATGGAGATGCTTGTCTTTTTATTAGACGCCGCACTTAGCGGGATTTTGTTCGAAAATGCAAGAGTGTTTAGATCAATAGTTCTGAATGCACTGTGCATGCCATCTGCCTTATGCTGCACGACTTCTGCAGCTGATCTACAGGGCAACCTCGAGAAATAAGGCGCCTGGGATCAACACCGCGGTGACTTACGGAAACCTGAGTCGGGGGTCAGTCCCTCACTTACATGCATGATCGAGCTGA
>BFEA01000403.1:870724-883367 GCA_003427395.1 Chara braunii
CCCGTGGACGGCAGTAGAACCCCACTGGCCTCGCACTCTATGCACCGAATGCCAGCGCTTTGAGCGCTACGAATCTAAGGGTTTCCACTACCGCGCACGGAGTGAAGACGAACACAGAGAAAGAGCCACACGACTGCGACCCTCCACGTCGGACTCAGAACTGACCGGTGAACGACGTTGGGACTTAATACGAGGACGAGACACGCGAAGTGTGCCGAAGTCTTTCTGCTCTAAACGAAGGGCCGCAGCACGGTGGGAAGTCCGGCAATATTTTTTGGATTGAATTTGTCTTTCTCTCTCCTTTCGCGCCGAGCTCCCGCGCGCATTTTTGCGACGCGCGAAAAACGGTCGACTTACCTCATCGGACCAACACGGGGGATTTCAGTTCCGTCTGTGTCCCCACACTCAATTTCCAAAAATCCTTGACACACCCCATCTTGCTGTTTTTCCGGGGCCCTTTTCCACACCTCTAGCACTCCGAACAAAAGACAGCACAGGGCGTGAGGTTGCGCGTCATAGCGGGTCGTCACTGTGGGGGGCCGGGCGTGTGGCAGCCGGGCGGATATGGTCCCGAAGTTTGCCTCTTGTGACAGGTTTGTTGCGGAGCGCTGATTCTCCCTTGGCTGACCCATCTTGGAGGAGCAGTGGTGTGTTCTGTGGCAAGTACAGGTCTTGTGATGCTTCTGATTGTCGGTCGGACTCGTCTTCCGAAGACGAATCTTCCAACTCCAGCGAGGTTGACCGACTGTTCGTCTCAGATAGCAGATTGATAACATCGGTGGCCAGTGTCGTGTCATGGTTCTCGCTGTCAGGCGGTTGCACTGGGGCCATGTACAATTCTAAGGTTAGCAAATGATGTGGGATCTGCAGTTCCCATGAGGATGGGACGGTGGCCAGTGCAGTTTGACTGTTCTCTGTGTGGAGCACAGTGGCCATTTCGAGGACCAGAACATGGGGCCAATGTTGGTCGTCAAAGGTGAAAGAGAGATCTGCTTCGTCAGTGCGAGAAACGACGAGAGATCTCTCTCCTAGCACTCGGGGGGTCACTGACCAAACTTTATTTATCAATTGTTTGATGGTCAGTATGGAGGTAGCCTCATAACTGTCAGGATAACCAATGACTGACTGAGATTGCAACCAGCATATGTCTGGAATCCAGCCTCTACATGCCGAATGCCAAGGTGCTTAAGTGTGACCCAACAAACCACTCGAAAACCCTGACAATGAATCCATGTTCTCTCTACCAGGTTTGTACCAGGCCTCATGCCCCCAACATGCCCGGGTTACAGGGCAGCACAATCTCGCCCCGCCTGCGGCCATCGTCGTCCTGGTCATGCCCCCCAGATGGCCACTGAAATGTCTCCCCCCAAGCAATTTCCCAGATCTCTCTACCAGGCCTCAAGCTCCTGCTAACAGCAGGTTACAGGTCAATCCCCCAACCCCCACCAGCGTCGTTCTGGCATCGACCATCCATGGGACACTGACCTTACGAGCATCCATGCCGTATCGGCTAAGCTGCTAGGCACCACTGAGATATCCCGACTTCCAGATTCCTGCGGTGAATCTCCTCTCTTCTTGAAGCTGCTAAGCTATGCTGCTAAGAACTTTCTGAAATTTCACAGGGCTTCTAGCGAAAACTAGGAGAGGGGGTATTATTAGAAGGATACCCAGTCCATACTTTCTTTTTTTTTTTTGAAACAAGCTCCATCTATTGGTGGGGAGCAGCACCTGCTGGAAACCGGGTCCAGCATCCCATAGATACAACCATATCCTCACTAATTGGCACCCCACTGGGAACCGGGCCCAGCGTCCCATAACGAGTACGTTCAGAAAACTTCAGAAAACTTCATCAGACAACTTCAAGAAAATGAGGCAAGGAACTACTAGAAAACATTAATTGGCCTAAGGATGGAATTTGGAAGATTGAGATACCGGGACCATCACCCGGCTTTAGCTCGGAACTATTGGAGCTACTTCAGACATGTCTATGGCAACTTCATGAGAAAATTCAGAAACGACTCGGAAAAAGCCCCATCGATCCACTTTGCCTCACTCCGGCAAGACGGACTGCAGCGGAGCCACCATCTCTACTGCTGCTATGCCATACTCCCATCCTACCAGCTAGACCCCTCACTGGTAGGACACGTGATAACCCACCATCTTCTCCCACTCACCTTATTAACTCTTACCGTCATTCCAGAAGCAAGAGAATAGGCCACAGAGGTCCTACGATTGTTCCAAAAACTTTGAAAACCCACTTAACAAGCCCAACCAACCTTTTGCCATTACCGCCCCTTTTCCAGATCTCTACCAGGCCTCACAGCCCCAAACAGCACAGGTTGCAGGGCTGTGCGACCTCACCCCAGCCCACTGACTACAGGAAATGCCCCCAAAGCAAATCCCCAGATCTCTTTGCAAGGCCTCATGCTTCCTCCTGGCAGCAGGTTACAGGGCAGAGCCACCTAACCCCAGCTCCGGCAAGCTTCATTCTGATATCGGCCATCCGTGAACCACTAAAGTGACGAGTATCCATTACTGTCCACAGACCGCCAGATGAGCAATTGATACGTTGTAGTTGTCCAAAGATTAAACCCCCCACCCCTCTCCAGTCCTTTCTCACAAGAAGATTATACCTGGCCCTTTTAATGCGATAATCGTCTAGCCCCACAGATTTCAGCAAAAGACATAAAAGACCCCTCTCTCCATCATCTCACCAGGGGTCGATACCTCCAGCTGGTACCCATCAAGGCACCCCTAACAAGATGCCCGGTGCCAATCGCACCAGAGAAAGCTATCCCAGCGGATCTCCACCAAGCCAACCCTAACTCCATCCTCGTAAAGGGCCTCTGAGTGTTTGCGTTCAACAAAGAGCTAAGCACAGTCATCAACAAAAAATATCCTGCCCCAGCAGAGATTCCTGTCTCTATCATCAAGGAGGCCAAACTACATTTACAGAGGAGAGACCACCTCCTCCCTCTCTGTCCTCATGAAGAGTCATCCCATGCCCTCCTCCTAGCCATCAGCTACCAGGGACCCGACTCCTAATCAACATTCCAGAGACTTGGAGGCGGAAATTCAGAAAAATCAATGCAGCGGTGATCTTTTTTTTTCTTTTTTTTTTTTTCCGAATAAAGAAGAAAAGCAGAAGCTGCCAAAAAATTATTAAAAACCAGCAAAGCCCTCTTTTTCGGATCCACTAGCTTCCCCCAGACCAGACTCAGCACTCCCAAGACACCTCAACCTGCCCAATACCTGCCATCGTGTCGTGTACTCACTACCAAAGCTATCCCCGGCTTAGGGGTTGCCTTGACAGTACCTCCTAGTTCGCCACTGGATTGCCTTCCACCCTCATGCTCCTGCTACAAAACAGGTCACAGGGCAAACACCCCAGCACCGGCCAGCGTAGTTCTGGCTTCGGCCAACCAAGAGCTCAGAACACTACTTACTGGCAGGCACCAGACAGGATTCAGCTATCCCGGAAATCCTGTTATCCAGAATAGAAGAAACCAGCTGTCACCTATGGAAGTGTCACACCCAGGTAGGAATTCCCTCCCCCTCTCCGCCTTCCCACCCTGTCCCTTCGCTGCCTCCGCTGACAGAGAGTGTCGAAATTAGAAGACCTTCCCCGTCAGCCCCAACTTGGAACAGTCCCATCTACACCCTACAACCCACAGAAATCCAGTTCCCACCAAAAGTATTCCTCTGCTACCCCATACCCTAATCTACCAAGAAAAACTTTAGGGGTTAGAAAACACTGGAAATCTGGAGTGCCGAGAAGATAGGGATTGAGGATTTATGAATTAAAAATTTAGGAAAATTCAAAATCGGATGAACTGTATACCCTTTTATTTTATGTTGAACAAAGCTCCAAGCTATTCGTGGGGAGCGGCATATACCGGGAACCGGGCCCAGCCTCCCATATGAGAAACTATACAGAACAGATTGACATACTGGGGCCATTACACGGCCTTGGCTGAGAATAATGGAAGCGTTCATGAGAAACCTACCTAGTTATGCAAAAAAAAAGGGCACATACCGTATACCAAGATACCCTAGTGGTACTCAGCAGACCGAACCTACACGTACCAAAAGTACTGTCCTGATCCCATTACCAAGCCTCTACCAGGCCTTACACCCCCAACATGCTAGATTACAGAGCAGCACGACCCAACCCAGCTCTGGCCAGCATCGTCCTGGGGACGAGTCAAACGGCCCATGGTTAGCCACTGGAATGGCCCCCCCAAAGCGATTCCCCAGATCTCTCTACCAGGCCTCACGCTCTTACCAAAAGCGGGTTACAGGGCAATGCCCCAGCACCGGCCAGGGTTGGCTATCCATGAGCCCTTGACCATAACAACATCAGCACGGCATTGGATGAACTACTGAGCACCACCAAAATACCCTGACATCCTAGTTCCTGCAGTAGGAGTATTTATGGGGAACTAACGAGAAAACTACTGGTCCTTTGAGGAAACTGAAAAAGCATTCCGAAATCCACAGAGGATGATGTAACGAGTACCCAGAAACCCAAGGATTGCCCCACAGATCAAACCGAAGCCCACCAAAGCTGTCTTATGTATACTCTAATACAGAGGGTGACTATTATGAGAAGATTAGGTCAAAATACAGTGATGCTTGATTTTGTACCTGCGGAGTTCTTACAGAGGATGTAAGACAGTTATTAACTTATTATGACTACAAAACTATGTCCAGGCAATCCAAATGTGTTACCGAATTACAGTGTATTAAAAATAATACGCAGTGTATCCATCTGACCACTGTGAATTTGACCTCAGCGACTCTCTGTCGTCGTTATAGTTACAGGTTTACAACAGGCCACATCATCAGTTCAACAAACAAACAAACAAAAAAAAAAAAAAAAAAAAAAAAAAAAAAAAAAAAAAAAAAAAAAAAAAAAAGAAGAAGAAGAAGAAAGCACGAAGCCCACATTTCTTCTGCAGCTACAATTCGAGCCAACTTGACTATGAAAAAGGTTGGCGGAATTCTCCACAAAGCCCGATGATAGCTCAGTTGGTAGAGCGGAGGACTGTAGATTACAAGTGGTATCCTTAGGTCGCTGGTTCGAATCCGGCTCATCGGAATATTCGTTATGCTAGAACTGCCAGGGTTCTTTGTTATATCTGTGAAACTAAATTCATGCAGTGGCTCAGTGGTTAGAGCACTGGTTGGAAATGTGCCTTGTGGCATAAGGGCGCAGGTTCAAATCTTTGAGCCTGCACTCTTGCACATAGTGACATAGCCCACCAGAGGGCATCGACCGACAAACTGCCATTCACACACCCCCCTTGGGCTGCCGCATGGCACTATTACAGACACTGCCTGCACACCACCCAAGGGCTTAGTCCATGGTGAGTACACGAGACATGGTCACTGGGTCGAATCCAGCTTGTCGAAATATGTGTTACGTGATCAATAGGGTTCTTTGTTTGCATCTATGAAGTTAAATTCAAGCACCAGTGGCTCAGTGGGAAGAATAGTTGTTAGAAATTGTGGCATTAGGGCATAGGTTCAAATCTTCGAGTCCACACTTTTGCACATAGGCTACCAGCGAGCGTTGATCGACATACTGCCATTCGCACACCCCCCTTGGGCTGACGCATGGTACTGTTACAGACACTGCCTGCACACCACCCAAGGGGTTAGTCCATGGTGAGTACACGAGACATGCCCCAGAGATCGGGGTTAATCCATGGTTGTAGTATGCCGGTAGCAGGCCTTGGGGGGAGGGCTGTTTGAGTGCTTAGCCTTGGGGTGGTCTGACAAGTCTGTGTGTGTGTGTGTGTGGGTTGTGTGTGGTGTGTGGTCCAGTGATCTTTGGGTCATGTCTCATGTACTCACCATGGGCAGGGTAGAGGAGTTGGGTTGGGTACGGGTCTTAGGTCTAGGCTAGGTAGGAATTTGTGTAGAGATTGTGGGCCTGTCTGTGCGCACCATCTCATTCGTATGCAATACTCTGTTGGTGTGTCATGGGTGTGACTGGGTACCATGGTAGTTTCCCGACCTCATGGTACACCAGCGAGAGTCCATACTTACAGCGTACGATTCTGGTACCGATCTGGCCCCGCTCTCTACAGCCCCCTTGAGTAGTGGTAGGGGCTGGGTGTAAGGTACATACAATTCCCAAGGGCGGGCCTCATGTCTATCTTACAATGCTTGCGGGCTGGGCTTCATCCAGGCTGGTACCTGACTGCATTCCCATTTAGGGCGTTTGATTGGGGCGTGAATCTGGGAAGGGTCTCTGGGTAGGGGTCTTGTCTTAGGCAGGGGAGGATGGGTTGTCACATTGATAGTAGAAGGATGAGGTATGTAATTTTATCAAAGATAATCTCCCTATGGGGAGTACAGCCTCACTCATCATAACAGAAGGGGAACAGCGATTAGCAGAATGGGACGTATTCCTGAAATATGAAGTCTGCAAAAACGTTGAACTCAAATGGTTCAATCAGGACCTCTTGATGGAACTTCAGCTAATGAAAATCAAAGCAAACAGTTGCTGGTCGGAAACTGATGTTGGAACTCTACTGGTCCGCCTCCTCAGTCAACACACGTTAACCTCAGGAGGCCTGATGGATCTTGGCCAATGGCAGAAAGACCCAATTGATGTAACAGTCACATTCTCTACGCCTCTTCCTTAGGGGAAAAACAGCTGATCTGTCGGGATAATTTTGGAAAGAACTGTAAAATGGAAAAATTTCAGGTAGTGGATGCGTTATACAATAAGGATAAAACCTAGAAATCTGTGAAAAGACAAGCAGACTTAGCTTTGAGATCCTTGAATGTTAATGGACTTGCGTCAGCTAAGTTTGAGAAGAAACAAGCCATTTATGACCAACTTAAAGGAATTGGGGGAAAACAATGGCCTGATATCATTTGTATCCAAGAAACACATCTAATGGACTCAGCATCTCATAATCATTGCCATAATCAGATATGGTCTCACATAGCCTTTAGAGCCCACGCACCTCGCCCAGGAAGTGCGGGGGTAGCAATATGGATTCCGCCAGGTTCCAAAGTAAAACCACTTTACTGGGAGGTGGATAAAGAAGAAGGGAGATGGGCATATATCCTGGCAATGTTGAACCTCGAAATAGTCATTGTCCTATGTGTTTATGGACCAAATGAGATTGGTAATCGTCAAATTTTTTTTGAATCTCTCATTCCTAAACTTCCGGTAGGTATACCAGTGATCATAGCTGGAGATTTCAACGCCGCGCCTGATCGATCCCTGAATCGATGGAGGATTCCCAACCCGTGTCTTGCCTATGTGGAAGCGGATGAAGCAATGATTACCAATCTAATTCAATCCTTCAATCTGTTTGACTCTTTCAGAAGACTGAACCCCGCTCTCTGCTCCTTCACATGCTTTCGGAAAAGTCAGAATATGTCGGCCTCCAAATCACGAATCAATTTAATACTCCTTTCAAAAGAATTGGAAGGTTCTCTACAAATCGCAGAGATTTTCCCCAAGAGTCCCTAGCAGGACTAGGCCACGCCATGTGTGTAGTCATCCTCTCCTTTAGGAAAAAACAGATCAAGAGGTTTCTACAAGCTAAACACATGTCACCTTAAAATAGATAGTTTCATGTCATATCTTAAGGACGTCTGGACTTTCTAGCGTCAATAGAAAGCTGTTATTCAGGATGATATTACATGGTTCAACAACGGTCTAGTTTTTCTAGGGCGTAAATGCAATGAATATTCGAAACTACTAGCAACCGACGGACATTCAAACGAAACAAGAACATATCAGCGAATCCAACAACTTCAAGCTTTAGAAGATAACAATCCAAAGAACGAGGACAATGTTAAATTAGCTCAAGAACTTCAAACACTACAGGATCACCTTCTCTCTCAGATGGAGTATCGTTGGCATGGGGTCAGGATCAGGGGTAAACTAAGACAACTAGTCACTGAAGGAAATATGGATGCAATATTTTTTGCCACGGTTAGAGCTCGGATTGGAAGAACAGTTATAGAAGCCCTTTCACACCCCCATAGGACAAATGACTAACTAACCACCTCTACAACAGAGTGCACCAAAATTGCTAGAGAATTTTTTCAAAACTTTTTTTTATCAGAACACGAAACTCCCCTGTGGAGCAAAGAAATAAGGAGATTGATGAATTTTTGAAACCAATGACCAAAGTTCTTGCTCAATCACAAAAAGAACAGATGGAATTACCTCTTACTAAGGAAGAAGTGTGGACTGCTCTGATGCTTATGGAGGGGGAAAAAACGTCGGACATTGATGGACTACCAAAGGAATTCTTGGAAATCCTATGGGATTTCATTTCTCAGGATCTAATGCAATTCTATCATAATGTTTGGGAATATGGTCAGATGGGAGAAATTGTGGGACAAGGAGTCTTAACATTGCTCTACAAAAAGGGGAACACATTCTTAATTACCGTCCCATCACACTTCTCACTGTGGTCTATAAGCTCATCTCAAAAGCCCTTACAATTCGATTAAACAAAATTATAACAGATATAATTCACCCATCCCGAACAGGTTTTATTCAAGGAAGAAATATTCAGGATAATATTTTATTAATCAACGAACTAATTAATCTCTCGCGTCAATCTAAGCATAACGCTGCTTTTATTTTCATAGACTTTGAGAAAACATATGATCATGTAGATTGGTTTTTACTGGATAAATGCCTGGTTAAATTTACTTTTGCTTCAAATTTCAGGCGATGGATTAAAATTCTACATGAGAATGCTACAACGAGAGTCGTGGTCAATGGTAATGTGGCCCCTCCTATGTTACAGAGATCAGTAAGGCAAGGAGACCCAATTGCCCCATTCCTTTTTGTAATCATTATGGAAGTTCTGTCGGCTAATCTCCGCCAACACAAAGATATAAAACGCATACAAGTGACCTCTATACCAGAGGAAGCTATACCGGTCTGTTCTCTCTTCGCTGATGATCTCTCCCTGATGGTTGATGCCTCACAATGAAATCTTAAGGCAATCCAACGAACCATGGACGAATTTTGCAAACTTTCGGTTATGAGAGTTAACGGGGGGAACAAAACACTGGGATGGTGGATTCACTATCAAGGAGGACGGCCTCCAGAGGAACCAATGATTAAATGGCTCCCTCCTGAAACACGAATCAGGATCTTAGGGATTTCTCTTCCGCGCTAGACAAACCTGCTTCCAATAATACCACTATCATACAACAAACACACTCAAAGCTAGAACTATGGAAGGACAAACACACTTCACTACTCGGAAGAACACTAGCGATTAATAACGTGGTTCTTGCTTCAATTTGGTATCAATCAGCAATATGGGCTCTCGATAAAGTCACCATAAAAGTATTACAAAAACAGTTAGCAGCCTTCCTCTGGCGTCAGAATCATGAATGTGAAAACGTCATTAGTAGAGTGGCATGGTTGACTATTATCCAACCTAAAGCGAAAGGAGGTCTAGGCATTATTGATCCCAACACCCAAGCAATGGCCTTGTCCATACGATGGCTCGAGCGCCTACTATTCAATCCTCAAACCCCTTGGAGCAGACTGGCATGTGAACAAATAAGAAGACTAGCCCCACCCACCTTAGAATTAGTAGACCCCCTCATGTGGTTGGAGAACAAATGTTGGTCACTCCCGAGAGGTACTCCAAATGCTCCCCAAAACCTGGCACCCTCAGACCGTCAAGCCGCTAAGGCAGACTTAGTTAGAGATCCATTTTGGATTGATCCGCTGAAAACATGGAGGAAATTGTCACTCCCAGATAAGACGGCTCCGGATAGATGGGAAAAGGTTTGCCAACAACCACTTTTCAACAATACATTCATTAGAGATTCTCAAGGTTATACCCGAAACTGTTCTGATTCACCCTGGAAAGGGTGGATCAAAAGAGGAATTACACGCATTAGGGATATCTGGAACATAGAGGGCAAAAACTGGATTGAAACGACGCACCTTCATGAAAGACTATGATACTGCCACAATCAGAAAAAAACCCTGGAACAAATAATTGATATAGTTCCATTGGATTGGGTCAGAATCCTGAAAAAAAGGCCCATACTAATTCCACGTGATTGGGTATCCCTGACAGATCAACAAAGATTAGTTGGAAAGGTGGAGGAAGTTCGAACTACAGGTGACATTTTACTGTTCTTATTTAACCTGGGAGAAGATGGTTATCTGAGAATAAGTTCATAACAACTAACATGATGGTTCAAAAAAAAAAATCTATTTAGGATCAGAGTCCTAACAATCCAAGAAAAATGGCTGGCCTATAAACCGAACACTCTCATTTTTCATCTACCCTTTGATCCGGCTAGTTGGTCTTGGTCTTCCAAGTCCGCCAAGGGTTGTTCTCATACCAGAATGCTCCATACACTGTCAGTCAAATCCACTTACAGGATGCTTCGCCCCAAGGTGAATATAAAGAATACAATAGAAGACCGATGGATGAGGCACCTTAATGTAAGCAAAGAAGAGTTGCGTCCAGTTAAATGGTTCCAGACCATAAAATCTGGACCGGCTAAAATTGCATCACTACAGTGGCAAATTACTCATCGTTGTTTACCCACAAACGACTGGATTATTGACAGAACCTCTCTTGAACAAAGAGGAATAGCCTTACCCTGGTGTAAGTTCTGCAAATCAGCATTCTCATCCAAACTCATTCCAGAAACTATAGAACATATTTTCATGCAGTGTCCAGGTTCTATATGGCTATGGCGATGGTGAGAAAGGATTTGGAACCAGATAGAAACATCTCTCCCCTGGCCACAGAACTAGAAAGCGCTCTTGCTGGAGTCCTGGAACCCTATTGAAATAGATAGCTTCACATCGAATCTATTCACAATTTGAAGAAGAGCAGTCATTTGGGCACTATGGACATGAAGATGTACTTATGAGATGGAAGGCGCCCGGCTTGATCGCCCAAAATTTACAGAAACCATCAAACAACATGTTCAAGTAGAAATTACCACTAGATGGGAAGTCCTGAAAGAGAAACTCAAATTTTTTAAAACAAAAAAGGATATTAAGCACCACATTCAAACATTCAATCAAAATTGGCTTGGAGGGGAACAAGGAGGAAAGTTGGGGCAGGTGAAATGGGAAGGAATACAAGACAGCGACCAGGATGAGCCGCCAAGGAATTATAGGCTAATCTTCAATGATTGGAGTAATATTCCAATGAGACCACTATCAAAATTTTCGGATCTCTTTCCCCCTGCAGGACTGACCTTGGTTCCCAGATCTTGGTTTATGCCGGACTCGGAATAACAACGTCAATATTCCCCTTCTTATGCAAGCTGTCAAGTTCAACTATAGTAGATTTCAAGTGCTAGGTGACCAAGCATATATGGCGCCCGTTCAGGGTGAAGAGGTACAGAATGCCAATCTGTTTCTATTCTCATACTCAGTTCATATGAACAGAAGGGACGCTGGGTCCGGTTCCCTGCACAAGCTATACCTTGTTTTGTAAGTTGTCAAGGGACGTTGGACCCGGTTTCCAGCAGGTGCAGCTCCCCACCAATGGAAAGGAGCCGCTCCCTAAGTGTTAGTGGTGTCTGCATTTATCAGCATCACTAACATTGTAGGAGGGCTTTTTGTTTAAAAAAAAAAAAAAAAAAAAAAAAAAAAAAAAAAACCATAGAGTCTGCTATATGTGATACAGGTGGGGAATGTCCACATATCTGTGACTTCTCCTGTGTCCGGTGTCAGGCGGCCGGAGACCAGTCGGCCACCCGAAATAAAAGGGATTGGGCCCTCAACTGAACGCCCAATTAAGATTCTTCGGGTACTTTTGTTGGGACTGTCGGGGAAATTTAGGGGTCCTTACTTTTTTCCGTCTGTTCTGAGACTGTCTTCGAATTGGCCAGCCACATAACGAGGATGTGCTACTAGGCCTTCCCGTGGTCTTTTCCACGATGACCAGTTGACGAGGGAACGAGACTCAAATTTTATTTAATTTAATGATGGAATTAAAAAATAGTAATAAAATTCAAAAAAATAAAAAAAAAATGAAAACTAGTGATTATCTTATTGTTATTATACATTTATTTCACAAATGATGCTCTCGTTGATTTCAACCGGAATTCACCTATGTAATTCTCCTCTTTGATCTAAATAAAATTTCCCCATTTTACTATTTCTCGCCGATTCAAATTGATTTGATCTAATTATTATGCCTCCCTGATCTTGACCTGATTTTCCCTGTATGTTACCCTTGTCAAAACCCTCTTATTTTTGTGTGCATGCGGGTGGGCCATAATTAATTGACCAGGTACATGCCGCTGCAGCTCGAGATGTTTATTTCAGATGCGGTCACTGGCTCGATATGGGTATTATTCGGCGGTTCGGTACAATTACTTCTGGTACTGTGCTGGCCTGGGCCCAGTGCGCCCATTGGTCTAGTATGATTGGTGGGGGCAGGGTTGCCCCCCAACCCCCCACATGAGCGCGCACAAACATGCACACACACACACACACACACACACACACATAGTACTGTATAAGTCCATGTTTTAGTGGAAGATTCATTCAATTTTGCCTTTTTTTTAATTTATTGATTGATTGATTAGTTGATTGATTGATTGATTGATTGATTGGTGGGGGCGGGGTTGGCCCCCCAACCCCCACACGAGC
>BFEA01000403.1:883576-898865 GCA_003427395.1 Chara braunii
CACACACACACACACACACACACACACACACACACACATACACACACACACATATTGTCATAAGGAAACAATAAAGGAATGAAAAAAAAAGATCTATTTTTTTTTTCCCATTCCTCGATTGTTTCCTTGTTACAAAAAAAAATAAATAAAAAAATTATGTAAAAGTGAAGAATAGAAAGAATTGCCAACCAAAAATCCCCCCCCCCCAAAAAAAAAACTTTTTTTTAAATTTATTTTTCAATTTTTCTTCTCAACCTTTTATGTTTTTGATTTTTTATAATTCTTTAACATGATATTTTTCCAAAAAATAAATAAATGGGGTTGCAGGGATTAAAAATCCCCACAACCCCATATCTATATATATATATATACAGGGTCACCATCCCGTACGTACGGAGGTCCCCGGGCAGACCTCCGTACGTACGAGCGTTCAAGGTGCCGTACGGGGTCCGAACTTGACGGCGTTCGACCACCGCCAAAAATTATTTCGGGGCCTAAATGTTTTTTTATTTTCTGAATTTTTTTTTGTGAGTTCTCAATAACATGAGGTACATGCCTATAAATTTTTCAGTCATTTGGCTCATCCAAATGAGAATTAAAAATCGCCAAAGATGGCAGTCTCAAAACGTGCTCGCCCACATTGTTTTTCACTTTTTACTTTTTGTTTTCACTTTAGTTGAGGGACTAAACAATTTTATTATTTTTTGAAACTTTTTTAGTGGGTTTTCCATTATGTGAAGTACACATTTGTGAATTTTCAGGGAATTTAGATGTTCCAAACAAAAATGAAAAATCTCCAAAGATGGCGGGGTGGAAAACGTGCTCGCGCACTCGTTAAATTTAATTCTTTTTTATTTTTTATTATTTTTATTATTAGTATTTGTTTTACGTATTGTATTTTTATTTCAAATTTGGTAAGGAATTTGGATGTCATGCTCAAGAAAATCTTGCTCAATTTGTTTTTCTTCATAATTTATCGTTTTTTCAGTTTTTTTTTTTTTTTTTTTTTTTTTTTTTGGTCCGCGTTCGGCCCGAACGACCGAACGCATCCCCAAGGGGTCCCATACGTTCGGGTGTTCGGGTTCGGGCGTTCGGCCCATTCCAAACGTCGGTTACCCTGTATATATATATATATATATATATATCATCACAAACAGAATATATATATGTATATATATATATTTTTTGGCTTATTAAATAAATTAGGAAAAATACGGTAAATTACTAAATTCACGTCCGAGGTGAGGACGAGGCCAACCATGGACGAGGCCATATATGTGGCTGCCCTCCGAGCTCGACCCCGTGGACGCATCCGCGGGTGTTTCGTAGTACCATAGAGATTTTGTCGGCGCCAACGTTTCACGAAATCTTATAAGAGCGCTCCTGTTCCTGGACATTGAAAACCGACTTCAAAAAGAAGGCAAAGAACTTGGAGATGTTGGCCTCATCGGGCCACCTGCAACAGATCGAAATGAGGCAACGCAACTTGCAGAACGACCACGGCGAAATGATATTCCCAGGCTGATTGATGATGAAATATCATATGACAAACAAGAACTGCAACGAACGCTTGATACCAAGCTTTTGCTTCTCCGACCTTCACAACATGCATTATTCCAACGAATTGTAACTGTTGCGGAGAACAACGAACCACTTTGCCTCTTTGTTGACGCCCCCGCAGGAATTGGGAAAATTTTTTGTTTTAACGCCATCCTCGCACATATTCGGATACAAGATCAAGTTGTTCTTGCTGTTGCATCTAGTGGAATTGTGGCAACGTTCCTTGCTTGAGGTCGAACCTTTCATTCCCGCTTCAAGGCTCCACTCACACCAACTCAAACATCTACTCTAGACATTCCCAAACAAAGCACGCTCGCTAACCTCATCCGCATAGCAGTCACTATCCTTTGGGATGAGGCCCCTATGATACACAAATATCATGTTGAAGCCTTCGACAGAACGTTCCAAGATATCTACTCATCCACCCTCCCTTTTGGGGGCAAAGTTATGGTCTTCAAAGGTGACTTCAAACAAATTTTGCCTATTGTTACTAAAGGTATACGCGCACAAATGATTACCCCATGTATAAAATCTTCGGCACTTTCACAACATTTTCAAACAATGCACCTCTCTGAAAACATGCGAGTTCTTGTTCAAACCAACTCTATTGATGCCCAACAATATGCTGAATGGTTGCTCGCACTCGGCATCGGTGATCTGCAACAACCGGATCCAACATTGCCCAACACAATCACCCTTTCATCTCGCCTTTGCCTCCATGGAGGAACTATGGATCTTATTGGGTGGACATTTCCCAACTTCACAACGGACTGACGTAATTCTATAACCAACAACCACCTGCTGCATGGACGCATCCTACCATCACTCAACCCTGTTCTCCTGCCGCAAGTCTTACTGTCAGTCACATATCAAACAAGTCATTTTCCATGGCAAAGACAACATTTTCCAAGACCGTTTTTCATTGCTGTGTTGTGCAAAAGTATGATAGGAGCATTTTTTTTTAATTGGAGAATATGTGGAGGCAGTGGGGGCAGATCTAGAGCATTGAGAGTGTCGATAGAGATGTCAGGATATGTTTTGTTTGGAAGAAGCGTGTCAGCGTTGAGGGATGTGATAGGAGGGTCGAGAAATTGGTTAAGGATTGTTGAGTTTAGAGCTGCAATAGTTTTGTTTTTCGGTGCTATAATACCCGTCGCTCCAACCGAACCCGCAAACATTGCTGTAGTTTTGTTGCAAATATTGCATGTTGCTGCCACATCCTCTTTGCCTTCCTCCGCCACAGATCCGACGCTCGCTACCGCATCCCCATCCTCATCACCCCTCATTATTTCTATGAGTCCTCTCTCCACTGTAGCCCAATTTTCTCCATCTCAGCAAGCCGCCAATACTCCTTCCCTGCTGTCAGATCCCTCTTTTATCGAACGTCACGGTCTAGATGAACACGCACTCCGCCAGCTTGATATCCTGGTCAGTGGTCACAACACCACAACCTCGCTATCAATCACACTACACCTTCGAAGGTAGCGCAGATGAATACGCAAGATGGAATGGTTGGCATCATGTCCTTCACACCGACACCATCGAACACATAATCGACTTGATTCTGTGGGAAAACTTCCTCCTCACAGACCACGCTACTTTCTCCCCCTCTTTCTACACGTTCTTCGCTACATACAAACGCAATCGAGAACAAGAGCTTAATCGATCTCTGCCCAACCCCTCCATCGCGACCAGATTTACTCAATCAAAAACATTTTTGTTGCAGCTCCTCCAGCGTGACCATTACCACTCCACCGGTTCCCATGCTGACTTGCTGAAATACATACATGATCGCATTATCGACGCACACCACAAATACACATTCATCAGTTTGGCGCAACCGACACCGCCCCCCCTTCTCCTTCCTGTACACGAAAAAGATCCTAACTGGTGGCGCCCCCTTGCACCATGGGGATGTGCACGCGCCATTGCTCTTATCCATTACATGCTCGCTTCTTACCACACACTATCTATCTACAACATCCCACATTCCCCGCGTACGTGGGAATATCTCAGTGACCTCATTGTTGTCTATCATCGTGAAACACAATCCCAACTTCCTCCCTTCCCTGTGTACAGAACTGATATCATTCGCAAGGCTCTACGTCTTCTCCAAGCTCAAGACTCCTCTGACCGCTCCAAATGAAGCCCGCCGACAACAGACAACACTGAACCTTTGCAGCCGTGAGAACAAATGACACTTCTGATGGAACAACAAAGACAAAGGATGACTTCATGTCTGGACCGGGACTTCTCTTCGGATGGAAATGATTGTCGCAGCATCTATACTGAAAGCTGCCCCTCATATCACTAGCGTGATCAACCACTCTTTTTTTTAGATTGACAGAAAAATAAACACAAACACAAATGCAGTGAAATGTGGAATATCCTTCGGAACTTTACTGTATGATGCATTATTTTGCTCTCATCTCTACATGTTGTGTCTCCTCCCTTTTCATCATTTGTCACCTTTTGTGCTCTTCTCGCTGTAAGCGAAGCCGCGACGGGTCCTCTTGTTTTTTTTTAAGAGAAAAACTGCATTGACAGATAGGAGATCTCAAGCGCAGCAAGTGGACGGACACCATGCATAATCTGTAGTTGTTTGTCAACAAACTTTTTGCTACAACCCGACTAGAAATGACTGCACAACCATGTTTGGATGTTGTGAAAGGTATGGTTACCACTCATTATACACATCGCTTACTAGGCAAAGAGCTCATTGGTTACACTGAATGACTTTCCCTCATGCAGGATGTGGTCAGCCTTGAGGCACAAGACCTCATTACCACAGTAGGCAGCAAAAAACCTATTCGCGGCAGGCGGTCCCAAGGCAGCAACCGTTTGGTTGTGCATGACCTGTTGGAGGCCGATGAGGAGGCCTATGCAGATGATCCCACTCTTGGTAACGACCAAGAACAGGACCCTGATACAACCTATTCCTCTTCTGCCCATGACTCTTACGTAAGTAACGAAGAAGAAAAAATAAATGTCTTTAGAAAGTTTGCTAATGTGAAGGGACCAAACCGGAATTCAGGGAAGAACTATGTCCAGCTTCCTAAAGGAGTCAAAATCCCAACAAAACCGGGGGATGCTCTCCAAATCATTGAAAATGATTGGAGGATTAGGTTCAAGAAAGGATTATGTCTGGATTGCATGAAACCGAACCACAAAGTACAACATTGTTATAGGCTGCAGGGAAACTAAAATCGGGCATAGAGTTGACATCAGCATCCTCTATGGCAAAGGAGACTGAACCTGGCGCAAATCAACAAACCTCTCTTGAAGCCCTATCGTTTGCTGATTCCAAGGATGAAGTTTATCATGTTTTGTATGTTGATCCTTGGGAGGAGTCCGAGAAGGTCGACTTTCACTATCCCTTAGAGCATTGAACTGAGATGAAACATCAACATCCTTAAGGGACAGTGAAGTTAATCTTCTTCAAACTTCTCATAAACCATCGCTATCTCCGTGTCTTGATTGATTGTGGTGCTACGACTAATGTCCCTGCACAAGATACGCAAAGTGGGTTTGGGGATGAAGCAAGTGAATTTGTAGAACCCTTGCGGACTCAGGTAGACAACAAAGAGGTTGTCTCATCTAAACATGCAGTCAAAGGTGTGTGCACTATCTTTGACAAGAATAAAACAGTCACCCATGTATTGAACTTCTATGTCATTGACAAGTGTCCCTTCGACGCAGTCCTTGGCTTGGGCTGACTGCAGTCCTATTGCGAATGGACCAAGCGGAAGGAGCCACTTTTCGTGGTCAAAGACGCTCAAGGGAACAATTTCCCCGTCCTCTTGGATGAGTAGCACTAATCCCCAATGACTTTTTTCAATGTCATGCAGTTCTGCAAGGAATGGCACAAACACAAAAAGGATGAACGATTGTATGTTGCCTTCGTTCTCCCTACTCATGTACCTACTACTTTTGTGGTTAGTACTAGTTTTTCTTTACCTCATGAATCTACTTCCAACACTTCTACTTCTCTACCTACCCCTAGTCCTGCCGACTCTACTTCAAATTTGATTGCCTCCATTCGTAATCTGCGAACTGATCTAAGTGATCCTTTTGCTGATCTTTCGCCCCCACCGGTCCCAACAAGCATTCAAAACCTACTTGTCCGATTCTCGAAAGTTCTTGACGAACCACGTGGAGTTCCCACGCGATCGGTCCGACACATGATCAAGTTAGTCGAAGGTGTTGTTCCTCCAAAGGGCTATGTATACTGAATGAGATCGGACGAGTTGGAAGAACTCCGGAAACAAATCGACGAGATGATCGACAAGTGATGGATTAAGCCGAATTTGGTGCGCCTGTTTTGTTTATCCCAAAGAAAGGAGGCAAAATTCGCATGTGCATTGATTATCGTGGTATAAACCGCATTACGAGAAAAAATGCATATCAATTGTCACGCATAGATGATTTGTTTGATGTTGCAGGTGAGTGCAAGGTCTTCTCAAAGATCAGTCAGACAGGATACCACCAGATTAAAGTCGATTCTGCGGACCAACACAAGATTGCGTTCAAGACACGCGATGGGCTTTACGAATTCCCCTTAGTGCCCTTCGGTCTCTTAAACGCACCGGCCACCTTCCAAAGACTTATGAACAAAGTCCTCCGCGTACAAATTGGTCGGTTTGTGGTTGTGTACCTTGATGACATACTGTATTTGAGCAAGTCCATCTGGGAAATATGAAGCACCTTGAGGAAGTGTTCACCATCCTCAAGAAAACACAACTTCATCTCAACTTAGAGAAATTTTAGTTTGGGAGGGACAACATCATCTATCTTCGGCATGAGTTGTTTGTTGTAGGCCTCAAGCTTGAGGCAACCAAGGTTGAGGTCATACGCGATTGACCTTAACCCACAAACATTCGTGAACTGCATTCTTTCATTGGTCTTGCATCATACTATAGGAAGTTTGTGCCACAATTTTTTATTGTTGTTTGCCCGTTGTCCCGACAATCAAGCAAGAACGTATCCTACACGTGAGATGCAACATGCGAAACCGTTTTTGAAACCTCATTGCAAATTTCAACTCACATTCATAGTCACTACGAATGCGAGTCAGTATGGGATTGGCGCAGTGCTGCAACAAAATGACAGCGATGGTTTGTGGTCGCTCGAGGACTACAACAAACACATGTCCAACGGAAAGGTAGCTACTTCCACCTACATACGCAAGCTCTATGCCTTGTGCATGACTTTGAATCATTAAAAACACTATCTTTTGGGACTACACTTCAAAATATTATCTGATCATGAGACTTTGAAGTGGATCAAGGAACAAACCACCTTGTCCCCTACATCGACTCGCTGGTTCCATGAGATTGATATTTTCAACGTTGAACTAAAACATAAAAAAGGTTGTTATAATTGAGTTGCTATTGCATTGTCTCGATACCCCAAGTATATGACTTGCCTTGTGAACTCCAATGATTGAGGAAATCGTAGACCAACCTACCAAGGAATCCGACCCTAGTCCGATCCTTGAGCAGTTGCGGGATGACCCCAGCAGTCAGCCTGATTTTCACGAATATGGAGGACTGGTTTTTCGACGCTATGAAAATAATGACCGTTTGTATGTACCCTACCATGAGCCCCTTCGCACACACTTCTTGGACTTGGCTCATGGTCGGAATGGACACTTCGGCATGAGAAAAACTTACGAAAACCTATTGGGACAGATTGATTGGACTGATATGAAAGGATCTGCTGAAAAGTTTGTGGCTGAGTGTCAAGTCTGCCAACGAATCAAACCATCAAGACAAAAGCCTATGGGGCTGCTCAAACCTTCTCCCATTCCCGATGATCTTGGAGAGTCTATCTCTATCGATTTCACAGACATGAGAAAGATAAGTAAGAATGATTAGTCACGGTGTTGATCACTTTTCTAAATTCCTCAATGTGATTTCATTACCACCTCATGCCCCAACTGAAGTTGTGATCCGTGAGTTCGAACAGAAGTACATTTTGCAGTTCAGAACCCCGAAAACCCTTGTAAGTGATAGGGACCCGCACTTCATAAGTATGGAATGAAAGGACTTCACGTCTCAACTCCCTGACCTCAAACTAAGCATAACATCTGACCGACATCCCAAAGCCAACGGTTTGGTTTAGGAGATCAACCAGACTGTGTTCCAACTTCTCCACGCTTTAATAATTCTAGATAGTGGGATGAAGAGATGTATTTGGTCAAGGGGTTGTACAACAACTCCATCCATTTTTTCATCGGCATGACGCCGAACAAACTGCATTACAGTTGGCAGATTCGAATCCGCTTTCCTACTAACTCCCTGAGCAACCAACTGGTTGAACACCTGACGTGCCAGACTTTCGTGCCAAGTATGATCGCTTGCTCAAAGTTACGAGCACAATAATGACCAAGCAACAACACACAATGATCGATCATGGAAACAAGAAACGTCAACCCTCGGATATATAAGGGGGAAGTGATGTCCGAGTCAAGATGTCTAAATTTTCAAAAGAAAAGGGCATGCCACACAAACTTCTCTTGCTCTACTATGGTCCGTGGGACATTCTAGACGTGATTGGCAAGGATGAGTTCGGCCCATCTTACACAGGGTGTTGTGCCTCCTCATCTGCGCACATACCTAGTTTTTCATGCATCAAAATTGTACGTACATCGTGATGCAGAGTCCTTCGACTATCGTGAAGACATGATTCCTCGTGCAATCAAGGGCGATCATGAGATCAATATAATCAAGCAACACGTTGGTAAGGGAAAATATTCATTTTATGTATCATCCGTTGGACAATCTTTATGGGATCTCCAAGAGGGAACTGCTGCGCAGTGCACCACGTGGTGTTAAAGCCTACGAGTGACAACTAACCTCTAATGTTGTACCTAAAATCTCATAAGACTTACTGCTACTCAGCACTCCCGAAATCTCTTTGCTTTGTTTGCTTATGACACGTTTGTCGGAAACTCAAAATGAGTTGCTCGCTCGAAGGGACCTCACTCTTAAGAGGGGGGTAATGTAGACACAACTGATTTATGAGCTTTATTCATGGACTGAATGCCTTGCTGAGTTTCCTGCTTGTTATTGAGTTCTCTAGGTCTGTGAGTGTGCACGCTTGTTGGTCTGCATGTCCGTCTGAGTGCTTGTCGGCTTGAGTGTATCACTGTGTGTGTGTGACCCTCAAGGGCACTTGTTCGTTCAGTGGGCCCGAAGTGCCGATACTTACCTGTGGCCGTGACATTGAGGATTGCAGCAGGGGAAAACACTCAAGTGGCGGGGAAAGAGGCCTGCGACACTTGAACCCGCAAAAAACACTCAAGTAGCGGGTAGGCCGAATCCACACCAGGTAGCGGTAGATGTGCCGGGTACTTGAGGCCGAGCAGAACAAGACAAAAGTTGGCATTTTTAAAGGCCCAGTAGTTGTAGGCTAGGTCTAGGCGGGTACAAGTCCAACCAGTCTGAGTCTAGGGCCTGTACAAGCAATATTGGAGTCCGCCTACGAAAGGGAGGAGGTACCAGTTGCTTGGAGGCCGCACGACCTGGGAAGTCACTCGCCAAGAGGCAAGCAGGCCGCTATATCTCCATGAGGAGCCAGTTGCTCCTCCTCATTCTCGGTGTGCAAGTTGAGAGACACACTGGTTGGAGCGCTGGCTGGAGCGGCGCTAGCAAGGAGCAACGCTGCTGGAGAGGAGCAAGGACCAGACGAGGAAGAAGACCAGGACTAGGAGGGAGGAGCGCCAGAGGTACTTACCTGGCTATGGTGGTTGCCATCTTCGTCACCTTGGTGGACGCTACAGCAAGAAGGGCCCAGTTGGGGTAGCATTACACCGAGAAGCTTCGTGGTAGAGTCAGGCATGGCGGCCTGAGCTACAGCAGCCATAGCTGCTTTGTGTTGTCCTTTGGACATCAGGGCAAGGCCCTGGTAGTCTGCCATAGCTTGGCCTTGCACGAAGGAGGAGGAAGGGTGGGCATGGCTATGGTGGACCTCATGTGATACGTGCAATAGAAGAGGGATTCTGCCATTGATTCTGGTTCAGCCATTCAACATTGTTATTATTATTTCTTGTGTGAATAACAGAGGAGGAGATAAGAAGGAGGAGTGTGGTTGGCAAAGAAGAAGAGCATTATCATTGGTCTATGCTGGTGTACATCATCTTCTTTTTCTTTGTTTCTTCTTCTTCTTCTTCTTCTTCTTTCCCTCTCTCTCCTCTCAAGTTCATTCATTTCTTTTTGCAAGTAGACGGCATTGTGCTTTCTGATGAATGTGTACTTCAAAATTGGCCAGGATCATAACATCTCTCTCTTTTTTCTTTTCTTTTTTGTTTTGTTTTGTTTTGAAAAACATCTGCGGGAGCCTACTATTGGAAGTGATACGAGCATCCCCCAATAGTAGGCCCCTAGTGATGGATGGCTCCAATCTTTTGGTGGGGAGTGGCACCTGCTGGAAACTGGGTCCAGCATCCCACTTACAGGACTGGAGAAGGTCATGTCAAACAGTCATATCATGCAGGTTGAGGGGATTAACCGTCCGCCTATTTATAGGTGAGGTTACATCATCCTTGTGACTCCAATTGCAACTGGCGAAACCCATACAGAATTACTTAGACAATCCCTAAACCCCCTCCCAGCCTAAGCATGCCGGTGAAATTGAGGAAGCCAGTTGTAGCCTTACCATAGGATGCTCCCCTGGACAAGCAGTTTGTATGTCAGTTCAGGTGACTTGTTAATTGTTGATTTGCAATCATGTCAACGGGCAGCTCGCCTGTCACCCTGAGATTGCCTGTCAGGCTGTCACACAAAGAAAAAGGGACAGCGCAGGGGACATCAGCAGCCTTTTCCTCTCCACTTCACATGTCTGCTGGGATGGTAGTTGTTGTAGCAATGTGTGCTACCCAGGGGGAAACAGGGTGGCAGCGGCCCTCCCTTCTTAGCGCTTTCATACTCTAACACCAACAGAGAGCCTAACCGCAATGCCCCGCCCTATCCAGTGGCCTAGCTCAGTTGGTAAGGCACGCAAGTGGCATTCAGGAGGTCTTGGGTTCAATCCCCATTGGCCTCATGCACCTTCCTGGGCAAAGCTTGGCGCCCGCCACCTAGAGATATGCCATTGCCCCCCCCGAGTGGCATTGAGCAGAGACTGCTGATGTTCACAGGGGGAGGGGACCGGAGGGGAGGCACAGTGACTGGCCCATCGAAGAAGCTTGGTCCTGATGCTACCGGCTAACCCCTGGCCGGTATCGCCCACCTGCTGTAGCAGGTATCGCACCTGTTGGTGGGTGCAGCTCCCACGTGTTCCCTCGTGGAGGCTTGAGCACGGATGTGGCTGCTATGGGGTTCCCCATAATACTATATAATGACAATAAAGAAGGCCTGAAAGGCCCGCCTGTCCAGATTTGACAGGTAATTGAATTGGTTGGGCTTAAAGAATTATCCTTTCATCGTTGGAGGCTTGCGCACGGATGTGGCTGCTACGGGGTTCCCCATAATACTATATAATGACAATAAAGAAAGCCTGAAAGGCCCTCCTGTCCAGATTTGACAGGTAATTGAATTGGTTGGGCTTAAAGAATTATCCTTTCAAAAAAGAAAAAAAGAAAAAAAAGCCCCGCCCTGGTCAGTGAAAGCGACATACCCATCCTGGCTCGAAACGGGTCCCCCCATACCTCAAAGTTTTCTTCTGCCTCTTGTAGCATCTCCAGTGACAGGCTATCTTGTGCTGGCAGCATCATCGCAACTGTTTCGTGGATTTGTTGCCTGTATATGCCGACAATGTCTGCCACCGATGCCGTGTCCCACCATGATGAGGAGGACACCTCCTGACCGGGAGGGTGCTGCAGGCCAGGAGGGATGCCCTGCCCACCCTCACCCTCTTTAAACTCGGTGCCCATAATCGCCGCCCAACCGCTCCTGAAGGCGGCACACTGATGAGACTCACCTGTCAATGCTCTTAGACGCAGTTGTTGAAGCCCAGATGTCAATCGATGTCGTCGTGTCGCCGATGTTGCAGTGGTGCTCACCCCGTCTATACGGTGACGTTAGTGCGTCAACCTATCCTACATGTGGACTCACCACTCCGGCCCTGTTGTGAAGCCGGGGGATGTCGACACTCGAAGCCTAAGGAGATGGCCAATCAAAGCGATGACGTCTCCCCAGACTTTGCACGGATCCTGGCGGACGAGCCTGGTCACATCTGACTGGAAATCCCCTACCATGGAACACTAAACCACCAGTGCCTTTGCTGCATCGTTGCCCAACCTATCACTGCCGGACCTGTGAGAAAAGTCCACACTTGTGAAATGAAGTACGGAAAACAACCATCCCTCACTGAAAAAAAATGGCGGCCATGGGGACTTTGAGGCCCATCTAGGAGGGAAGAAGATGGCAAAAAAACGTGAGATTTCTTTCTGGGGTGTACTCTATTGGGGCCTCTTCAAGAAGATTCCTTAATTATTAAAAAAAAAAAAAAATCCTTAATCAAAAATAGGGTTCCACATGCCGTGACCCATGGGGTCCATTACGGGAAGGGCGGCTAAACAGACGCTACCTCCCACGTACTCGAGTTCAAGCCCTACAATGAAACAAACGAAGAATATTCTTGCACAGATGGGCACAGCTCTCGTTGCTCCCAGTGTCACTGTAGCAATCTCTTGGGAAAACAGGCTGTGCCATGGCATCTTCAATTAATAACCGATCGACGAGGCGTCGCATGTGGTCCAGCAAACACAACAAAAAAACACCGGGAATTGAGGCACTCGTTCAGTCTCGAAACACGTAGTGCAAAAACAGTGGAGTCCCACTTACATTGAGGAGTTTCCTCGAAGTAAAGGGCCTCATTAGACACTCGTCAGAGCATCCTTGGGCCCAAGGACGAATCCTGGAAAAAAAATAGGGTTTTTGGAGTCTGCGTTCCATTCATCCTCGGAGCTTTTTCGTGGGAAAAAAGAAAAAAGAAAAACAGGTGTCCGTCAGGCTTTCAGCCAATAATAGTGTGCCGCCACAATCCGGGTTCTCCGCTGTAACATCTCCATTACGTGTATGCCCTCTCCACTCTGTACAAAGCAGTCCCTCAACTCCACTGGACCTCAAGAGGTCCCTTGGAGCCCAAGGACAGAATGGCTGGGGAATCCTTCGAGCCCAAGGATTTCACGATGGAGAGTTTTCACATTCACTATGAACACTCCGTCCCCGAGGACAGGTGGAACGACGGCGTAGTCCGCCAAATCGCGTCTTCAAGGAGTGTGTAACAAAGCCCTGAGACAGTGGACTACAAGCCTTCTCTTTTTTTCGTTTTCACGATGGAGTGTTTTCACATTCACTTTGAACACTTCGTCCCCGAGGATAGGTGGAACGACGGCGTAGTCCGCCAAATCGTGTCTTCAAGGAGTGTTTAACAAGGCCCTAAGACTGTGGACTACAAGCCTTCTCTTTTTTTCGTTTTCCCTTTTTGAAGTCCAAGATGTTGTAGAGGAAGTAGAATGGCAAAAGAACAGAACAGAGGAATGACAAACTTCTAGAGGGGTTCTCAACACTTACCGCTGGATCCGAGTACTCTAGAATGGCACGAGAGCTCAGTCAGTGTTTGGTGGGTTGCCGGAGATTTCTAGTTGACGAGTGGCCGTCGCCTACGCTAAGTGGCCGCATCTGCAGACCAGCAGGACCCGTTCGGGTGTGAACTGTGGAACCACCGCATCCAATTCTCGCAGTTCCAGTTGCTGCATCAAATGGCACGGCGTCGACAGATGTCACAAGCTCTGTGGCTCCCACATGCTAGGTACACAGGGGCATGCCGACCCCAATTGTACCAATTGTATAGGAATTGCTGTTCTGGCCCCTGTCTACGAATTGGACATGACATGTCAGGGTGCTGCACAGAAGTGCAATGTGGACTGTCGCCATATGTACGGAAACAAAAACTTGCATGGCCTACGCCTCCATAATCCTCGGAAAGCAAGGCATGCAAGTCACATGCTCGTGGAATCTGGTCATCGCAGAGCAGCATTGAGCAAGTTTCTTGGGTATCCTGAGTCATTATTCCCCCTCTCTATGGGACTGATCCAAAGCAAGGGTGTTTAGCCGTCTCGAGATTTGGTTTGGTCTGCATCAGCTCGCCCTGGCGGTGATAACCTTTCAGTATAGCGCTCTGTAGGTGGTTCATATGGTAGCCTTATTTCCTCCTCAGGCTGCTGGGTCGGTTGTTCGTCTGGCAAGGGCGAGGGAGCTCCGACTGCGATTGCAGCAGGCGTATGCCCAATGCTGCATATGGGATGTGGCGGGTCACGACACTGCGGGAATAGTCTACACAGTAGAAAGTTAGAAACAGAATAATTTCAATGACAGCTTCCTGGAAACATTGAAGGCAAACATGTCATCAGTAAAGAAGGCTGACATGCGCAATTATTCAAGCATGGCAAATCAAGGCCACAACGGCATGCTAGGCACATAATCAAGGGAGGGAAAGGGGGGGTGAGGGGGAGAGGGGATGAGTACAAGACGACGTGTTGCAGTTTTCGCGGCAGAGGCTGGCAGTGACCATCCCTTCATAGCGTTCGGAGCAGAGACTATGCTGTGTGCATGCTAACCGAACTGTAGCTGTGTGGAGACACAATGGCATGGCACAGAAACCATCCTCTGGAGAGGCTCCTTTACCATCTGAGATAGAATCCGTCTGATCTACATAAGCAAGCGATGCTGCTTGAGGTTCGGCCGGATTGCTCTCCACATATTGTTCCTGATTGACCATCCAGACCGAGTGGGATCCTCTCTTTTGATGACAGAAAAGAGTTAATATTTCCCCCCGCATGCACCCTACCCCCCTATTGTCCCATAGGGTTCATGAATTATCCCGCAAAGGTAACATCACTGAAATGAGCTGGACAATGTCTGGGACAAATGTTCTGGTCCATGTACGCCACAGATGTTCGGGTCCGTGTCTGGAATGTAGTTCTGTGGAGGGTTGGAATTGTAGTCGTCTTCCCATAAAAATGCCATAGATTGGACTTCTACGTTCACGCCGGGCATAGTATTGTCATCCTCTGGGAAGACAGCATGGACAATGCTTAGTATTGTCTCCTCGCTTACGACCGCAACCCCTATACTGTTTCTGAGCACGGTGCTCTTCTTCTATCCGGCGCCAGCGACAATGTCTGCGAAATCAGAAACAGTATAGGGGTTGCGATCGCAAGCGAGCGACGAGACATGCATTAATGGCATAGCACGCACAGCGGCCCCGTTGTAGCTGCAGTGTACCATTATGAGGGATTTGGTAGCTTGCGCAGTAGGGGCGGTTCGTTTAATTCCTCTAGTATAAGGGGAAAAAATGGTGCAGCGATGCTGCTAGTATACTCATTCGCACCGTTCACCGGAACAATTGCTGTATATCATGACAATACAGTACAGTGCTCCGCTTCCATCAAAGTGAGGATGTCTGCAAAGTAGGAAACAGTGTAGAGCATGCAATTATAAGCAAGCCGACATCTGTCAATAGCATTCTATTCACCGTGGCCTCACCATATTACAATGAGGCCTGTAGGCTCCACAGATTGCACGATCGTGGAAGGGGCATCCCGCGCTCTGGAGTCTCAACCAGGCATTTGTGGCTGCCACACCTCGATGTTTTCCAGTAGTCCAGGGACAGGTTCCAGCAAATGATTGGATGATGCACTGTACACACACACACACACACACACACACACACACACACACACACACACACACACACACACGCACACACACACACACACACA
>BFEA01000403.1:957922-972278 GCA_003427395.1 Chara braunii
TCTCTCTCTCTCTCTCTCTCTCTCTCTCTCTCTCTCTCTCTCTCTCTCTCTCTCTCTCTCTCTCTCTCTCTCTCTCTCTCTCCTCCTACCCTCTAGGTCTAGGTCTACTCTACTGGACCACTCTGAGTATGAAGGATGGTAACAGTTGAGATAGTAACATTGAGACATCGGTTGAGGACTACTTCGGGGATCCGACTTCATCTACTTCTGGAGATGTATCTTGATATTGGGAGATCGACATCTGGGACACTTTGAGACTTTGTATTCACGGCATTCCGGATTTGCGCTACTTATGACATTCGAGATACTATTTTTGGATCCATGGTGCTAACGTCATTTTCCCTCTCCTCCTCCTTTCGTCTCTCCTCTCCCTTTTCGTCCGTGTATGATCTCAGACCCTGGCCTGTTCTTCCGTGTCCAAGGCCAGGGATTTCACACCACTGATGCATGTTGAGAATGTTTCGTTGCAGTCTGAGTCAGGTCAGAGTCAGTCCATGTGTATCAAATCTTCTGCTGTATTTTGTACTTACTCTGTATTACAGGTCGGTTCTGGGAATCTGCGCCATACTCATGACTGTGTTTCACGAGTATGCAACATTCTTCACTGCTGGTCGGTCTTACTACTGCTTTCTGTGAGAGGGAGGTCATGACTCCCCCATGAGACCGATTTGTCAACGATCCTTCTCCACAGTTCTCCTTTCTCACTACATAGTACATTCTCTTCACGTGCTACGGTGCTAGAGAATGACACTTGTGCCAGCAGGAGAATGCAACTTAAGGGCGTGCTAGGGAGTGGCCTTGAGGGAGGAGGGGGGGGATGGGGGGGAGAAGAAAACAAGGAGGCCAGTGTGGGCATTGCATGAGAATGCAAGAGAATGGCGCTCATGCCATCACACCAGTGAGGAATTGCCAGACTCGTGCTGCTCAACCCAAGTTGTACCGTGTGAGCGTACACTGAGGTGCCACTTACTGGGCAGTGGAGTGTTCATCTGGGATTGAACTGGAAGGCAGCAATATCTTACTGCTTTGGAAGTCTTGAAGTCAATGCACTGTAATGTTCACCAAACAGCTGCCATAAAAGTTTTCTCAAGAGACTCAATGCCCTGAGTGATGATAATGACGCTATCTGTTATCATGAAGCAGTGTGATGACAACATGCAGTAGCCTTGGCTACACATGAGGACCTTCCCTTGCCGTTTGCTGGGATCGATTCCTACAGCTATACCAAAGGCCATAGCACTGCTCTCTGCTTATGATCGCCAATTTCTGTAGTAGTATGGATTATTTTTCCATTTAGTGTGATTGTAGCAGCCGCAATTGATCACACTTCTAAGATGCTCTAAGAATAGGGGTCTACGGTGAGTTATAAAAAAAGACACAGCCTTTCGAGGACCTTTGGATATTCTCATAGATGCCAGAATTAGCAATTCACGGCTTATGTCATATAGACCCAGAGCAAGATCAGGTTCAAATCACCAAATGCATTTTTGGACCATTCCTTGAACTGGAGCTCGACCCCAACGAATGAGAGACCGGACAAACAAAAAGATCCGGGAGGACTGGAACTAGAAAAGGAATGATTAACAGAAAAAGGATTCGTAACATGGTCAAGAGGATTAATAACATGGTCAAGATTGGTGACTCTATGCGTCTCACAATGAGAAACTCCGTACCAGTCAAACCGAAAAGGCGCGAGGAGATTCTAAATGACGGAAATCTAACAGGCATGTGAATTCCACCGTAAAGCAGGTGTGCATCGGACCAGTCAGACCAGTAACAATAAGAAGTTTACAATGATTGATATCCTATGTGACTGCGCCAGTGTTTGAGTGGTTACATGAGCATATAAACTAAACACATCCAAACGGCTTATAGAATGATGCGACCCAGGTGGTATTCCTGAAAATCTGTTATTCTGTTTGCTCCATTGCATTGAGGCAAAACGGTACTAGAATAGAGCTGATACACTTTGGGTCCCACACTTTTCCTCCTCCTCCAATTCTGATCGCCACCAAATCCCTCTCGTGGTCTTGAACATTTCCTTGATTGTAGAAACTCTGGTCCAGCTCTGTGAGTCTGCTCAGGGCAGAGAAGGAGTTGGGCCCAGCCAACTGCATGTGTGTGTGTATGTTTTTTCGCGAAAAAAAAGGGAACTCTGGCTCAATATGATCAAGACGACAACTCTGTGGCCAATGTGGGTGGCTAAATGTACCGAAGCTATTGACAAGCAGGATGCGGACAAGGCCACTGGTTGTGGGATGATGAAACATATCACCAAAGCAGAGATCGTGTGCAGATGGAAGAAGGTCATGAAGGTATGAAGAACGTCACACAAAAGAAGACCAGCTAAGACACATCGCCAGGTATCGTTTGGTGCAAGGAAAGATTGTGCAGATTGCCAAGAGCAGACTGAGATGCAAGGACAGACATGTCTAGAATGATGCTAGAAACGATGGGCCTGCAGACTTTTTCCTGGTCCTTAAAAGTGCCAGTATATACAGCCCCAGCCTTGCAGAAAATCAACTCGTCCCCACCACTGCAACTTTTGGGGCCAGGGCGCCGTTGATAAATTTTGATCAATGGCCTTTGTCGCGTTTCCGGCCAGCGAAACTGGCAGTGAGGCGGTCGCAGCCAATGTATGGCCGTGTACTGGTGGTTTATGATTCAGCCAGGGAGGAAATCAGGCATATGGTAAGGGTATTGCACGGGTGATACTTCAATTTGACAAAAAGCAGGGAGGGAGATGAGCAGAACGTGAAGACGAGGATCACTGCAACTTACTGAAAGAGCAAAGAGCTTCTCAGCCATAGTCGAGAGCAGCAAAGTAGTGTGACTAGGTGCAGCTCACTTGTGGAGTGTAGTATGAGCAGTGGGCAATGAGGAAGGTTGACGGCCACCAGCAAATGGCTGCTAAACCACCACCACCACCTCCGAGCCTTTTTTTGTCAAGACAGACAAGAGCTGCACGCCAAGCTTTGGCGAAGTGCCAACACGACGTTTTTTTTATGTTTGGCTGCCGGCGCCTGGCATCTTGGTCCAGTAGCATTGTTCACCCAAAGCATGCGGTGTATGGTATATCTTTGTTTCGAGTTTGCCTGTGGAAAGGTAGACATGGTTTAAACCAGCAGCACATTTCCCAGCCGTTTTTCGCCAATTCGCCTTGCATGCTGCCGGAGCAAAATGGCTGGCGAGGCCCATGCCCTTTCATTTTTTTTTGGGCGCGCAGGGCGTTCGGAGCCCTGGACAGAAAAACGGCTCGGAAGTACTGGTGGTTTGCGGCACTAACACTCCTGGCTCTTCTCATCACGCTATCAACTTTTCCCATTGCCCTATCCTCCACCCTTGAGAAAAGCGGGAGGTGCCATCCAGTATGGGCCCTCAATTTGTCGGTATGAGGAAATTATCCCTTGCGAACCAACAACCCTACAGGAGGCCAAGAGACAGGACAAGGCACCCTCCAGGCGGGGGAGCAAGCTCAATAAGGCTGTATGTGCTCTGCTCGAGGATGTGAGTCCGGATGTGCCTCAAGCTGCCAAAGATGGCAAGGGAGGCAAGCACAAAAGAAACCCAGCCTAAGGAAGACCAGCTATGTTAAGGCCAGGGACATCAACAAATGCAGAGTTGGTCACCATCCCAGGAGAATGAGACTGTGATACAACGAGAAACCCCACCAGATCGTGCTCCGGGACATCCGTTAAAATTGGAACGATACAGAGAAGATTAGCATGGCCCCTGTGCAAGGATGACACACATAAATCCAGGAATGGTCCAAAAAGAAAAGAAAAAAGAAAGAAAAAAGAAACCCCACCAGATCAGCAGGCTTGAAACCTGCTCCTCAATAGAACAATCCTGCAACCAAAGGGAATACTTAGCCACATCAGCAGGATAACCTGATATTTGTTTTTGTTTTTTTGTTTTTGTTTGGGAGCAATAACCTGATATTTGGAAGTGGACTTCTGCCAGGAAATCGGTATACGCGAACAAGAATATAAGAGACAAGAACGAAGATGCAAGGAACCGAGGTCAAATCGGCACGACACAAGTCGTAAGGGTTGTACGACTTGGCTGAGTCAAAAGCCATAGGATCAAAAGTCAGTCCCATAGCCTTCGAGGAGGCGCCAGAAAGTCCTTAGGTCCGTAGGCCTGCGGGTCAAGGGTCACCCAAGCAGAAGCAGCAACTGGGTCACAGATGAGCGTTTCTACCCGTATGCCAACTCTAAATTAGAATCAGATTAGTCTCGGTGGTTTCAGGCATCCTTGATCTTAGCTGTAACTTGTATGGAGGAGCAACTTACCGGCATATCCAAAGAGGGAAGGGCAATTGCGAGGATCTGGGTCCTTGGCAGGCCTAAGGGGCCCCTGTTGAATCTGCGCCCGCCCTAAGTGAAGGCGGGCCTAACAAATCATGAGAAGCCCTCGGCTATCAATTTCATATTTGGGGTCCAGGCAGTTTCGTCACGCCAGTTGGTTGAAGGAGACACAGGCCGAGCAGCGAGGAAATTCCACGGCCTTCTAGGCTTTTCCAAAAGCGCAGGCCCTGGGCGAGATTCGCAGCCTCATACACAGACAGTTGGGAGGCCCAACCGAATGAGGCCCAGTAGCTGCACCAGAGGCGCAGCAACCTGGGGTCTACCGGAAGCTTCTGGGCCCAGGCCCAGGCCAGCCAGGCTGCGAAGGCAGGCAGGCAGGCTCTTTCCATATAGGAAAGAGCTCGCTGCCTGGAGCAGCATTCAGGCACTTGCTGGCTGGCGGCAGCGCTGCTGGAGCTTCTACTCCCGTGCTGGCTGCTAGCGCTGGAGCAAGGTGCTGCGCACGTGCGGTCGTGTGTGGAAGCAGGGCGATGCTGAGGGCAGCGCCATAGCCCAGCCTCCATAGCTGGCTGAGGGCTTGGTTGCACAGTGAGGCGCAGGGGTGGTCTTCGGGTGTACTGAGGAAAGACGTGGGTGTAAGAAGAGGGAGAGAGAGAGAAGGATGATGATGATGATGATGTGAGGGCAAATACCTGGTATTGGCGATGGTCTGCATTGGGCGACATTTTCAAGTACTTCGTGAGCTGCTGACGTCAACAGTTGCATTGTCAATTAGTAGGCAGACTGTAGCTGTGTAGGAAGTAGGCTGGGCGCCAAGCGCAAGTAGGGAGATAGGGACTGGACACTCATGTCGGTGGTGGCGGGAGCAAGCTCTCATTGACATTGGTTTTCAGTGTTACGATTCTTCATTGGTGTTATATTGGTGCATTTCTGCTTTCTGGTCGATGCATTTCTGCTTTCTGGACACTGATACTATCTGGCCTTCAATATGATAGTGCATTCTGGACATTGTCATCTCGCAAATTGCTCATTTTCCTTGCACAATGGACGAAAAAGCAGGAAGAGATGAAGAAGTTTTCTTTTCTATAATATCCCCCACTGGCATGTCAATTCCAGCGGATGATCAGACTACTTGGCAGTCATTTCGGAATGAGATGGGAAGTAAGGGCACAGGGAAAATCAAGGTTAAAATGGTACACTTTCCGGGGGGGGGGCACGCCCCGGGTACCCCGGGCGTGCAAAAAATGCACTGATTTTTTTTTATTTTTTTTTTGGACTTCTGTGCCTGTCTGCGCTTTCCGCATACTGCCGATATCCGGCCTTGTTTCTAATTTCTATGCATATGTGTTTATGTGTGTTTTGGGGGCAGGGGCGGGGAGAGGAGGGTGAGGGGAGGGGGTGCAGGTGCAGGGTGGATTCTGGGTTGTCCGTTTAGCAGGACAGGGGATGCAGCAGCTGCTGTGTCCCGCCGGTGCTTGAGCTGTGTGAAAGGAGGGAGGAGGCAGGAGGGAGGAGGAGGGGGGAGGGGGTGCGCTGCGTGAAAGGAGGGAGGAGGGAGGCTATGGCGAGAGGGACGAGGGAGAAGGGGGGAGGGGATGCGCTATGAGAAAGGAGGGAGGAGGGAGGAAGGAGGGAGGAGGAGGGAGGCTATGGCGAGAGGGACGAGGGAAGGCTATGGCGGAGGAAGGAGGGAGATGGTTGATGATCATTGAGCGGAGGAGGAGGGGGGAGGGGGTGCGCTGCGTGAAAGGAGGAAGGAGGGAGGAGGAAGGCTATGGTGGAGGAGGGAATGGGAGGATGATGAAGAGCGAAGAGGAAGGAGACAACGGAGAGGAGAGGAGGACGCAGGCGATGCAGAGGGGGGGAGGAAGGAGGGAGGCGATGAAGAGGGGGGGAAAGGAACGAGGCAATGGAGAGGGAGGAGGGATGGGCGCTATGAGAAAGGAGGAGGGCTATGGCGGCCAATGACGTAGAGTTGCTGGGGGGGTACGGCGGAAGAGGAGGGCGGGCGTCACAAAGAGGGGAGGAGGAGGGAGGCAATGGCCGCCGCTGGAGGAAAGAGAGAGGCGATGGCCACCAGTGAAGAAGGTGAAGAAGAAGAAGAAGAAGAAGAAGAAGAAGAAGAAGAAGAAGAAGAAGAAGAAGAAGAAGAAGAAGAAACGACGGGAAGGCAACGAAGAAGAAGAAGAAGAAGAAGAAGAAGAAGAAGAAGAAGAAGAAGAAGAAGAAGAAGAAGAAACGACGGGAAGGCAGCACGGCAGTATTTGCGAAAGTAGACGGCAAGAAAAAGGAGAAGAAGCAGAAGAAACGAAAAAGAAAAAGAAATATTAAGAAGAAGAAGGAAAAGAAGATGAGGAAAAAAAAAAAACGGAAGTCAACGGGAAGAAGAAGAAGAAGAAGAAGAGGAAGAAGAAGAAGAAGAAGAAGAAGAAGAAGAAGAAGAAGAAGAAGAGGAAGAAGAGGAAGAAGAAGAAGAAGAAGAAGAAGAAGAAGAATTAAAAAAAAAACATGCAACTTACCTCGAAGTTCGCCCCTTCGTGGAGATGGCGCGCGGCAATACTCGATAAAGTTGGTGAGAAGGCAGCAGACGACGATGGCGCCGCAGCAGGAGGATGACGATGGCGCGGCAGCAGGGGGACGACGATGGCGCGCCAGCGGGACGACGACGATGGTGGCAGCAGGACGGGGACGACAGCACAGCGGGAGGGCGACGACGTCACTGGCATCTGGCGGAGGGAGGGAGGGTGGAGGGCGGAGGGGCACCGGGGGGGGCAGATCGGCCAAGGATTGATCACCGTCGATCGCCGACGATCGACGGCCAAGAGTGAACGAAACAAAAAGTTCAAAAAAGGGGCCTACCGGTCCCCAAAAAATAGCGCCGCCGCCAAAAAAAAATTTGGCCTGTGGGCCAACGGGCGGCGGCGTGAAAAAAAATTGTGCGGCCGTTTTGGGTACGGCGCTGAGGGGGCCCCGGGTGCCTGGCCGGGGGGGTTGCATGGCCGAGCACCCGAGCACCATTCCGGGCGGGCTCGGGTACCCCGGGCACCCGGGGTGGAAAGCTAGACACCTACACCATAAGTTCGAGCAGAGGAGGGGTGTGGCAGTGGTGCATCCTTCCTGTCACGGAAGCGAATCAATGCTGCTGTCTCAGCGTCCGTCGGCCATAATGTAGGGAGGCAAAGAGTAGGTTCTTGTTGTAAGGAATGGCAAACCCAGTTTTCAGCGACTAATAAAATGGTGCCTTCTTTCAACCGCAACTACCTTTCAGGCTGTGACGCTAAGTCTCAAAAGTCACCTACTCCGCATTCTTTGGAGGCCGGTGGAGGCTGGGCACTACCGAACCACAGAGGCTGGCGGCGCCAGCCAAAAGAAAACAAAAACGCTGCACTGGTGCTTCAGCACCCCATTGGTGCTCAGTGAAATTTAGGATCACCAAAAAGAAGAGGATAGGAGGTAGTGGTGGTTTCAAAAAAAAAAAAAAAAAAAAATTATACATGTGGAGAAGGCAAAGTGGCTACTGGCCTGGGCCACTCACGGGTGAAGATAGCTGTGTCAGAGACTGAGAACTCAGATAACTACCAGCTGAAGTTCAAGATCTTGGCTGCAACTTCAGGCTAGCAAATAAAGGAGGAGTTGGGCAGAAAACTGGTGAGCAACGTGAGGGTTTTCTGCCAACGCGAGGGTTTTCTGCCCAACCATGAAGAAGCATTGGACAGGCAGCAAGTGGCCGTGGAGGAAGCCTGGGAGGAGCTGCTTCAGATGTCGGGAACAGAGTACCGGGCAGACTGGAAAAGGGTGAGAGCAGACATGAAAAACAGCCCTGACAAGGAGCAAGACATCAAGAATCAACTTGGGGACGCCAAGATAGGAACAGTGGAAGCTGGCGGCCTGAGGTTCAGGTGGAGAATCAGCAGTGAGGCACACAACGGTAGTTGCAGAGCAGGGACAGAATCTCTCTCTCTCTCTCTCTCTCTCTCTCTCTCTCTCTCTCTCTCTCTCTCTCTCTCTCTCTCTCTCTCTCTCTCTCTGTCTGTCTCTGTCTCTGTGTGTGCCCATCGGAGAGCGAGAGGGTTAGCCTTTTGCCTATGGGCTGACTGGCAGGAAGACAACATCAGAGACTCAGCGTATATGTGCTCATACCAGGAGCAGCAACTTAGGAGAGAGCCGTAGAGGGCCACAAGAATTTGAATCGAATGGAAGATCTGGTTCTGATGGCTGTTTCGAAGGCCGTTTCTTAAAAGGAGGGTCCTTATGACGCTGGGAAGGGGCCTGACTCCGTGGTGTGGGCGTACTCGTCGTACCGGCAGTAAATCTTTCCTGTGCGAAGTAATCGATGCTGTCAGCGTTCCACTTACCGTAACACAGGGAACCGTACAGCGAGTGCATTGCTTTTGTTTCCAGGGACGCTGGACCTGCTTTGCAGCACACGCAGCTTCACACGAATAGAAAGGAGTGTTCCTTTTTTTTTTTTCTTCGTCTTTTTCAAACAAGGAGTTGGGCAGAAAAGAATGGAGGTCATGGCAGGCGCAATGAAGTGAGAACTTGGGAAGTCAATTCACTTGCTGCAATCCAATGAGATCAATCGATCGATGGCTGTAAACAACCCTCCCGTGAAGAAAGGAACAGCTGGTGTTTGAAACACTTGGTTCAGTAGTGACCAACGGAGAACTACTAGATAGCTGTCCCCAGCTTCTGTGACCACACGGTGTCCCCAGCCTCTGTGAGCAAACGCTGTCTTGTGCTATGACTCACTCCTGTGCCATACTGCAGGGACATGGTTTCCTTCGGGGCCTGAAATGTGACATGTGGTCTTAGTGTCCCACAGAGATGGTCTACTTTCTTACAGAAGTCAGCTATTGAAAAACGAGAAGGGGACTCTGCTCACAAAGAAAGCACGTACATCGGGAAAGGGCGAGAGCTACTGTCAGGGGTGGGGGGAGGGCGGGGTTGTCGCTCCACCATGCAGTCTGCAGATATTACCTGTCAGCTGCACCGTCCGCACAATAGCTTTTCTCCTAAGTGTAATATAATGGATAATGAAAATGTACATTCTATCCTTACACATATGGATACATTTGCATATTCAATATCATCATTTACACAGTGACATAGTGATATGAAAAAACTGAAAATAGGTTTAAGTGATTCCGCAACTACGTTTTAACGTTCACAGGACATCCAGATGTCCGCACAGACTGGTCAACCTCAGTTGTCTTGACAACTTTTTTTTAACTTTTTTTTCTTTTCTTAAAAAAAAAAAAAAAGAGCTCCTATTCTGGGGATCATGGAAAGATATATTGATATTGCATGGATGGTTCATGCCTTTATTATCACAATTAAGAGTTAAACCACCACTACCTCCGAGCCTCTTTGTCGGCCGCGCGCTTAGTTCAAAACGAACTAGGCGTGGCGCTGTTTTCTTTTTTTTCGGCAGGCCTCGTCAGCCCGAAGAGGTCTGAGAGGCCAAGTCATCGAAGAATGTGGCGGGGGGTGGGCAACTCCGTCGCAACAGATTGCCTGGGAGAGGTAGTGCTGGCCTAAGAGCCATAGAATTACCAATGCTCTTTACTGGCTTACTGACCTGAAAAGAAAAGAAAAAAAAGATGGGTGGATTGCAGACGTCAGAACCCGTTGTCTGAGAGCTTGGCACATTCATTCAGAAAACTTGTCAGCATGTGTTTCCCATCAGACACATAACGATGCCCTCGATCCTCCACGGTCGAGGTGCTGAAGTGATGCCGCCATTGCACATGGCCCATCTGCACTTAAACCCACCACTGACCCCAATGCCTTCCCTGGATCGCACACACCAGCAAACAAGCTGGGCCACCCGTTGGTTGGTTGTTGCATACTAGTGAATACATAAACCAAGTATGGGCAGAACCAAAGATCAACCAATATAGGATGAGCATATATGCAGCGGAGGTCTGAGATATGGACTGACTCACATAGACGGAACTTACCCAGACATCACTCAACACACAAGCAATCGTGAGATTGTGGGGTCTGAAGCCATACATAGACGATGCTTCAGCCCCGTACACCCATACACAGATGAATGGTGGGAGGAGAGACGATGGAGGTGGGAGATAGGGACAGCGCCAGATGTCACCGAAATCGAATCCAGAATGTCACCGATATAGTAGCCCAAAATGTCACCGAACAAAATCAGAATGTGGTTGACATAAGTCACCATTGTCGGAGATACAGCATCCTAGTATAACCGATGTCCGATCTGTGATGCCGCCAGGTATCAATCCCAAATATCTCCAATGTCTCAAATCCGGTAAGTGTCACATCCTCCTACCACCAGGTCCAAACACTGATCTCTGTCCATCTCGTATCTAAAGTCTCTCATCTGAAGAAGAAGAAGAAGAAGAAGAAGAAGAAGAAGAAGATCTCGGGAGGGCAGAGGAAAGGTGGAGATGGCGAAGTAGGGAGGAGGAGAGCCCTCACTCCCGGATCCCGTACCCAGGCCCTTACCTGCAGGTGCAAGGAGGCGCCTTAGAGTTGTCGAAGACCCGCGGCTTCAACCTGGGGCTATGGCGCTGCGCAGGTAAGCCGGTAAGTGCCCGTCTGCCACCTCTAATCGCCAGTCAGCGCTAATTAGCGCTGCTGTGCTCAGAGCTGCGCTAATCCAAAATTAGTGCAGCGCTGCTCCTCAACTGCTGCCGTTCCTCCAGAAGGTGGACCCAAAACGAAAAGATCCTGAACAGACCGCCGGTCGGTCCTAAGTACCGGCGGTGGCCTGTTCGGCCTTGAGGCTGCGAAAGTGCCTCGTGATCTGAACCGTCAGATTTTGTATCCGATCTGCGGTTCAGATCAGACCTGGGGAGGGCAGCCTCAAAGTCAGCCGCCAGGTCCAAACGGTAATGCGGTTTGGACTGGTCCCCGTCTGGGCCTGTCTAAGGGCCTACGGGGCGGCCTGGAAAAGAAGGGGTCCGGCCTTTGGGCCGGACCGCCCTGGACTACCGTGTCCAGGCCCTAGGTAACCCCTTGGTCCTGTCGTCGAGCCTGGCATGGCCCGTGTGTAATGCAGAATGTAACAATGGTCCAGTGGTGGTCCAGTGGTGGCACAGAGGAGGCCTGGGCAGACTGCAAAAAGACTGTGGCGGCCACCGACAACCACCAGATCCGGTTGCAGCACCAGACACTCATCTCAGAAGCAAACAATGCCATCAAGCTCAGGAGGATAAGAGGGTCAACAAAACATATAGAAAGGTTGAGCGGCACTTCTTGCTTTGGAAAAAGAAAACTCATGCGAAAAACTATGCATCATCTCACCTCATATGCAACGCTTGCCGGCCCTAGTGACGCAACCATAGCGCTGATGCCGTTTGCCACACAATCTTCATGGTCCAAGTGGCCCACGCTCGTTCTGAAATCAAAAACAGGCATTGACACCCACATCATCCCACACGTAACTCAGCGCGTGAGAAACATTCCACAGACTCTCCGAAGGAAAGCAAACAAATGAACCATCCCTAGACTTCTAGGGACTTTCCATACAACAGCCGTGGTAGACATTCTCACAAGAACTCTCACGGGTTGCCATGGAGTTCAAAAAAAAAACAAAAAAAAAACAGGAGTTTGAAAGGAAATCTAGAATCTAGAATAGCAGACTGCTGGGACCAGGAGGTGCTGAGAGTGAGAAAGGAGCGTGGAAGGATAGGAAATACACATGGAAGTAGATACCAGCTGGAGACGACTCAGGCATGTTAAGAAATAGTGAAGGACTGGCATGCGGCCTTAAGGGCTGGTCAGAACGCCCCCCCCTCCGGCGCCATGCCCCCCCCCCTTGACGGCTGCTCTACAGCGTGGCTGGGTGCTGCTAGTAAAAGCCTCCGCGACCAGTAGAACGGCCCCCAAGGAGGGATCAAGGTTGGGGGATGGGCGCTCTGTATCAGTCACCGCTTGTTTAGGCGTCTAGTGCCGCAAGGGCTAGGCTGGCCCCTTTTTCATATCTTTTCTCTCCACTGCCCTTGTGTAAAACATGTTTGCCGGTGATAAGCAACCTCTCCTAGCAAGGAGCTGGTTTTTCTTAAAAAAAAACGAAAAAAGGGGCGACCGGACTGACTCCCCCCAGAATAGAATGGGCCCTGAGGTTTCTCTTTGGAAAAAAATAATAATAATAAAACTTTAAAAAAATTGTCATTGTAAAGTCATTGATTATTGTTGCTTTCAAGAGCCACACTTAATGTGAACTGCCAAGTTCCTTCCTAGGCTACTTGACTTGCCCGGTCATGCAGCCCAGATAAGTCGCCCAGCGATCACCTGCACGGGGTAAAAATCAGCCCTCCTTTTCCTTTTTTTTTGTTTTTTTTGTTTTGGGGTGGGGGGCATGGGGGGTCGGCAGCACATGCCCAGAGGAGCCCAAAACGGGGATCCTTCGCATTTTGGAGCATTGGCTGTCAGGGGTGGGGAAAGGGAGTATAAATTGGTTTTCAAGGGCCTAAAGGGGGGTCTAGAGGGTGGTGCCTTAGTCTGATTCTGTTGTTTTCTTTTTTTATCTTCGATTCCGAGGGGAATCCTGATGTGATCATGTGGCCCTCAGGCAAAAGTCGTTTGCATTGCAATTCCCAGAGGAGGGTGTAGATTGTTGCACCGGGGTAATTCAGGCGAAGGGACAAACACACAAACACAGTAATAATGCTCAAGAGGCTGCTTTGTATACAATTGTTTAGTTTTCGGCAAGCAGTTAAAAAAAGGGGTTAGGATATTAAGCGTCGAAAGGGTCAGAAATAGCAACAACCTATCAGGGGGGCTGCTGAAATAGGGCTTGGGTAATAGACAAGGGGGCTTCTAAAAAGGGAAGGGTGACGCTAGCAGCTCCATGGGACACTGGTGCCCCGGGATGAGTCATCAATAACCACAGCCCTAGGAATCAACAAACACCATTTTCTGTGCTACTCGATGTATCTAATGGACGCTGGACCCGGTTTCCAGCAGGTGCCGCTCCCCACCAATAGATGGAGCAGCCTGACACATAAGCCCTCTATTCTGACGGTTCTCTTACCACCGCCAGGATAGAGGGATATCGCAAGGGCTTTACAAAAAAAAAAAAAAAACAAAAAAAAAAAACGTTTTTATGTTCTGGATTTTTTTTTTATTTGATAATTTGCAAAATACCCCCATAAGTTGAGATATATGCCAAAATGCCCCTGAAAGATGTGGGTAGAGTGGAATGCCCTTTTGGGCCGAAATCTTTGTGTTGTGCCCCTGTCAGGCGGGTGTGCAACTTTGCAATCTGGACCTCCCCAGCGCCTAGGAAAAGTTGTCAAGTACTGGGGCATTTCGCAAAGTTGGATGGTACCCGGTAGGGGTATATTCCAAAGATGGGGGTCCAACCGACACCAGGGGTATTTCACAACATATTTATTTTGTCAGAGGGGCATTCCGCTCTGCCCACATCTTTTAGGGGCATTTTGGCATATATCTCAACTTATGGGGGTATATTGCAAATTATCCCTTTTTTTTTGCACTCGGGCTGCCTGGACCCCTGCCCAATGTTCTTGCCCGGTCGGACACCCGGCCGTGTATCTGGGCACAAGTTGGGTGCCCGAGCACCTGGACAAACAGCCCAGGTTCCTTCGCCATTTTAACCAGGATTTTAACCATTGCCTACCTGTAAAGATGTCAAGCAAGCTACTTATGTGACAAGTAGCATCATGAGGCTGCACAAAGCTGAGTGTCAGACAAGCTCAGAGACAATGCCAGACCACACGATTGCCCAGATCATCAATGCAAGCCTCCACAGCGATAAAACCAAACCACCAACCACCTAGGTAAACGCCAGATCCGGCCACCGCTGACAACTTTCACTGGCATTAGATTGACGCAAGTCACCTGCATAGCAGATCCCTGATCGGCTGTGGTTTTGCTTCCAGTCATATAAACAGATGAAAATTGAATCCTTGTAACCATGACCAGAGGGGTCAGCTTCTCAACACTGCCTGCCTTAGCCATAGGTTTAGCCATAGGTTTAGAGGACATCAAAGGAAGCATCCCTTGCAACAACGACAGGGTGGGTGCGAAGTGGCAGTTAT
>BFEA01000403.1:999286-1012579 GCA_003427395.1 Chara braunii
GAGAGAGAGAGAGAGAGAGAGAGAGAGAGAGAGAGAGAGAGAGAGAGAGAGAGAGAGAGAGAGAGAGAGAGAGAGAGAGAGAGAGAGACGGAGAGGAGCGAGAGTGCGCTAAGTGAGCGCTGCTGCTAGAGTGAATGGTGCAAAGAGACTGGAGAGTGTGGGGCTACCGTAGAGGTGAGTACGTTGGGGTTGGCCGCGTTTGCCGAACGTATCCCCTTGGCAAGCGGAGGCGGCAGTCCATGCGCGAATCATTATGGGCGAGCGTAGTTGCGGCATGGGAGTAGGGTGGATCTGGCAGAGGAGGGATGGCGATGATGAGAGATGCCGGAATGGCAATGGTGCAGCGCCTGGAGTTCATCACAGCCGGGCCTGTGAGTGACGGCAACCGATTCATTGCCCAAACTGCTGCCATTCTAATTTTGGGCCAGCTCCTCTGCCTCTGCCAAAATCGGGAGAAGAACCCGGGAGGTGTTCGAGTATGTGGTGAATGTGGTGTTTGTCTGCTGCCGTGGCGTTCACAACAACCCAAAACAACCCCCTTCCTCCCCCCTACTCTCCTCTCCCCATCCAAATTTCGGCAAACTTTTCTTTCCTTTCCTTTCCTCTCATCTCCCCTCCTCTCCTCCCCTACTATCTCCCTCCCTCCCTCCACCACCCCTACGACTACAACGGGTAATTCTCCTGCTACTGCTACTGGCATACTACTATTAGACCGCCGCGTTAGCTAAGAGTCAGTCAGCCGACTAGCGACCGACCACAAAATCAGCAATACGACCGGACGGACTCGCTCTCTCCGCGCAGCCCGTCGCCGATCTCATGGCCCTGGCATTGCCAATTGCGAGAAAAAAGAAAATGTTGTCTGCATCTTCCACCTATTTTGGTGAATATTCGGTCGCAATTTTACAGTTTTTTTTTTTGGTCAGTGGTGTGGCGAGGCCCATGTCCACGAGCTCCCACGCCTGCACGCCTGCGCGCCCGCCCGCCCGCCTTTTGCCTATTCCGACAGGATGACAGAAGCCGACGAGGACGAGGACGAGTAGTCGGTTCTCCAAACAGGAACAGGGGATTCGCACGTCTCCCGCCCGTCCCCGCGCGCCCGCGCTGCCCCACCCCATACCTCCCTCTCGCAATTGCTCGTCTCTTTCTGACTTTTGCACAGATCTCTCACTGCCGCTCCGCTTTTAGCCCCTCCCTCTCCCCGCCCCTCCGACTTCCTTCCGCGGAAGAATCTCCAAGTCCCCTCCTCCTCCTCCCCCCCCGCTTTGTTCGTTCTTGTCTGATTTCCATTCCTGTAAAGTGGAAGTTTCCTCCTTTGCGGGAAATAGCCTCCGTAATAAAAAACGGCAAAACAGGCAAGGAGTTTCAAACACCGAAAACAAATCAAAACTGATGAGCAGAACGCCTCCCCGCGCCCGCCCGCCCGTCCGCCCGCCCGTCCGCCCGCCCACCCGCCGCCAGCCCCTCCCTCGGGAACCCCTCATAGTCAACCCCGAGCCCAAAAAAAAGCCGGGGAGGGGGTAGGGCGCACCCAACGCAGCGCCGGAACTCCGCCGAAATGCAGAGACCACGATCCCAGCTCCTCCTATTGCTATTGCTATGCCAGGCAAAAATCCCAAATCGGGGATCGGATCTGCACTGGAGGCGCGAGACTCTCGCGCCCTGCCGCGCAGCCAGCCTCTAAAATTTAAAACCTTCCTGCCCCGCGCTTTCCCGCTTTATCTGTTGCTCAGGAATGTCCCGAACGGGCGGCTAGCGTATCGGCGGCCGGGGACCTCATTCTCCTGGTGTGTTCCCTGCCCGCTCTGGTCAGGGGACGGGCCACTTCCTACCTCTTGGAACCACCTTCCATGTCCCATGGATGGTTCAGGGCGTACTCGCACCGCCTTTCTTTCTTGCTTGCGTGCATTTTCATCCCGATGTTGATGAGAGCATCCCAGAGATGGAGTCCTACAAACAGTGATGGCTCCACTCCATTGGTGGGGAGATGCACCTCCTGGACACCCGTAGCCCCATCCATAAAAACACGAAAGCCGCAATGCCAAAACCAAAATAATGAGGCCAATCAACATTGATTACCCCCTTCCAAGGAGGGATGGACTGATCAGCATGTAACCCACTAGCCTTCGTACTCTGACTTTAGCAGGCTGATGATTACCCCCTTCCAACGAGGGATGGACTGATCAGCATGTAACCCACTAGCCTTCGTACTCTGACTTCATCAGCCTGCATCAGCCTGCTACCTCCCTCCTCCTCACACCGCTCACCCAGTATCTGAGTAACACTGTCAGCTCCACTGAGTTTAGCAACCAGCTAACCTGCAGCTAAGTCCCACTACGGTAGTCGGGCTTTAGAATTGGTTTCAAGCACGCAGCGGTTCCTGCCATCAGATCTGAACATCTCACGCCACACAGTGGCCACATTGAACTACTCGAAAGGAAGACTAAACCCCCGATAGTGGGACGTATCCCCTGTTCTGCCTCATGCCTCAGGGGTCCTACTGTCTTCCTTCACCTCCTATACAAAGAAAGCCTGGCCCTATCTAACACTGTTAAGTCTGGTTGTGCCACACAGCAACAGGCGGTCTTGCCTGGTGATCACTATGTCCAAAAAGGGTACTCCTAACACACCGGCAGAGTGCAGAAGAAGACAGGCAGTCGAAATCATACTATAAAGGCATGTCCCTCAGAGATTCCTTTTTTCTTCCCTACATAAGTGAGCAACAGTGGTTGCCGGCCAGAACAGTGAGGGATTTACTGCTGCCTCTATCAAATGAGCAAACGACTGTGAAGTTTTGAGGAAAGGCTGTCGAGTGGTTTGGGGGACCCTTCCTCATAAACTTGTGGCTACACTTTTGATGCACAGGTCTGGCAGCAGTGCCCAAGGAACATATTATCTTATTCTTTTCTTTCAAGTCAAATATGGCACATGCTATTCTTACACCGGCACATGCTGCTAGGGGGCCCGGCGTGTGACGAGCGAGCTTTCAATGGTGTGCGGTGTCAAGCTCATCAGTCCGAACGCGAGGACCCTCCCGCCCGCATGACGCAGGAGTTCGTCACTTGGACATAACATAATGAAGGAGCACTGCGGCTCAGGCCGAGTGTCCCAGCTATGCCTCTCACGGATCCCTACGACAAGATAGAATTCTGCGAGTAAACCTTACCTATAGGAGCTGCCAACATCCCTTAGTGGGTGTATCCTTGCCAGGCTGCCAAGCTATTGATCCACATCCAAGAGCCTTCACTTGTAGTCGGAGCTGCGTTGAAACAGCCGAGGGCATTTCTCATACACTGTAGTATGGAGGATACGTGTGGTAAGCGCCCCGATCGAACCTGTTTGTGAACCGTCACTTGAAGTGCCGATCCCTTAAGCGCAGCCCTACGTCGGTCAACTACGACATTCCTTTTAACTACGCGACTCATTACCAATAGTGTTTACTATAATGACTCTTCTAACATTTGCCTAGTCCCTTTTTAGATCACCGAACCCATATTTTGATTTGTGCATAAACAACAAGTTGTATAACATGCGAGATCATATATTATATATATATATATGGATATTGCGTGCAAGGTCGTACTATGATGTGTCGAAAATTTGACGCCTTGCGATCTACTATTATGGCGATGCTTTATGCAATGCCCAAAGACATGCCACCCTTCAAGGCCGCATTTGATATTCACGCGTCGGCGAAAGAATATCTAGGAATTTTGCCCAAGTGGCATAGAATGGTTGAAGAATAAGTCATTTAGGCCTCTCGACGACTTGCCAATCAGGCTACACTGCACGAGCATTCGATAGTTGGATGTTCTTCACCTTGAGGAAGACCTCGTTTGTTGGACAAGGACCCTGAATCCAGTCGCGTACTTAACGTTCACCTATCAACCTAACAAGGATCACATAATATAAATCAATCTTGATTGTTTATCATAATGAGTTGCCCTCGAGTTGACAGTGAACCCTTAGGTCGATCTCGAAGAAGCTCAATGCACCGAAGAGGTTGACTTACATCGCAATCACTGTCTTTTGCGGGTGGACTCATACTTAGGATTACCTGTAAAACATAATTTGAACACATGTCATGAGTTAACAACATAAATATTCATTCGACTATACTTTATCCGCCATAACCTAAAACCACTCTTAGCACAACATTTCCTTAAAATACTCGTTTGTCTAATTCCCTTATAATCGGATTATTTTAAGGACCGTTTAGGCAGGAACTCGAAAAAATATCCTATTGGTTTTGACTTGAGGTATAGGTAACGAAAAAAAAACGAGGGTTGAGGGAAAAAATACTTCTTATCAATTAATAAAAGATGATGATGATTATCGATGAACTTATTTGAAGTGTCTGACACACTTTCGAATTATCAATAACATATCTCACACACACAAGTAAAAACTCATTCCCACATTCAAAATTCAACAAATATTATATCTGTCGCAATTAAGTCCTTACCTCGGAGTATGTCCTACGTTTTTTCCTAGCTAACAACAGATAAAAAAAATGGATAGGATGTTATTTGAAAAGGGAAACGCTCAAAATAACATGTCGTCTCTCCTCATTCAAAACGTCATTTTGCAATCGTAATCATGATAAAAATTCAAGCGCGTTCTTTAACCTACTCATTTATTTATTTTACTACTCCTCCTGATCATAGTATTGCGGGGTACCCTGTAGCAACAACAACGATATTCACGAGAGAATATGTGGGAACTGCACCTGACCTACAGGTGGGCGGTATCGATCAGGGGACAGTCGGTAACACTACGGATCATGCCTGACCCAACGTAACTAATCCCTTTATTTCTCCTCCCATCTCCTTCCCTACGAACATCAGCGGACTCTGGTAAATGTCGATTCAGGGATCCAGCAGTCTATCTCTAGATGGCGGGCACCAAGCATGTCAAGAAGGTACATGAGGTCAGTGGAGATTGAACCCAAGTTTTTTTTAATGTCACTTATGAGCCTTACCAATTGAGCTAGGTCGTTGGATCACTCGTGCGCACAATACCAGATTCTCCGAATCCACATACCCATGAACCCGTAGAAGATATTGCCACGATCTACCGAGTTCATTGTCATCATTAAAAATCTCTTAAAAAAAACGACAAATGTATGCATTCTGGTGTCTAGTTCAAACAAAAAACGTATCTAGCTTAAGTTATGATTATTATGAGTATTCTATATTGTTATCTATTCAAATTTAAAAACACAAACGATACAAAACATCATTGTATTCCACTTGGAAAGTACATACTGTATCGATTTCAACAACAATTGTTGCATAACGATATATCATACAACATAATAAAATGAAATATAACCAACTCTTTAAAAATAAATACTAAACTTGAACAACCCAACTTACTTTCAATATATCATCCAATAATGTCATATACTGATAATTCTATATTCTCTCAGCATCTATGGAAAATAAAAAACAAGCAAGTAATTCATAATTCTGAAATAACCAACCTTCAAGTGTTAAGTTTCGTTACGTCGATACTTAAGTCGAAAAAGTTTAACACTAACTATAGAGAGTTGAGCTTGTGCTGTGACCGTTGAAGTATTAATAATTGTTTAGGTTATTTTATTATTAATTATAAAATATATTATTCAAGTAAAAATTATTTGATTTCATTATTTGAAAAATTCATAGACCCTCCCGTTTAGAGCACGAAGACTATAGCGCTCTTCAGCCTTATAAAAGGAGTTGTCGTTGGGTTATAGGGTCATTGACAAGTGTTGCTCTTATAAGAGCGGAAGACCATTTTCAATCATGTGTGTCGGAGAAGCAAACGTTGTGAACTGCTCAGATCACAGAACTCTGGACGCGACATTTGTGCTACATTGCACAACACGTGAGAGCGGGGGACTATTGACATATTGGGCTCGGTCTATTTGGCGAACGGTTATGGCGCACCGCAAAGGCCTCTATGGCTACCAGATTAAGCACTTGAAGTGCTTCTGGATATGGGAGCGAAAAAAGGAAGATGGGGTAATAGTAAATGCATTTTTTTCGTATTTGAGACCGAAGAGGACGACCATGTTAAAAGTAAAATTTAATGTGTATGGGAGAAGAGAACAAGAGATGAGGAACGATGCGGAAGTGCAGGGGGCGGTTACTGAGGGTCGTAACAGGGTTGAACGGAGGTGTAGAAGGAAGTAGTGATTGTTGCGCCACAGATCACAGTGGCTTACCATGAGGAGGAGACCTCCACCGGTACGACGGAACAGAAGCAACAATAATTGGATCACGACTCCGAGGCTGAATCTGAGGCCGGTGATGCTTAGACCCGGCCGTAATCTGGATTGAAACAGTGGAGAATGGACCACCCGCCAACCGAGTATTTGGAAGATGGCCCAGATGCCAGCCTTGAAGCTATAAGGCGGTTATAGGCGGCCACGAACACGATTAGAGAGAAAAACACATATGAGGGGTAGAAGCAACGTGTGAAAAAAAAAGGCCTTGAAGCCATGAGGCAGTTACAGACGACCACGAACACGGTCAGAGAAAGAAGAACATACGAAGAGCAGAAGCAACGTGTGCAAAAAAAAAAAAAAAAGGTGAGAGTCAAAGTCTGACTTATGGGAGAAGGTTATGCGCTCCCCTAATTGTTGATATCACAGTGAAGTGCTTATTATTGGAACAATGGGATGAAAACGCGAGAGTTATATGCCTTGATAACATCGTTCAAGTTTCAGTTCAATCCAACTTTTTTTCACGTGCACCATCTTTGTTGCGAAGGTTTGTGCGCATTCGATGGACCAGGCTTCGTGAGAGATGCTTCTAAGAAGTCTGCTTGCAGATTACTGTTGATATCAACAACATCCGAATGAGTTTAACTCACTATGACGACAAGACTGAGGGCATGAAACAGTTACGAACTGTGGAAAAGAAGGACACAGTTGGTCGAGACAAAGAAGCGTGTCGAACAATATGCAGGAGATGGGAGAGACACACCTGGATCATAACCCCGTGTGACTCATGTAAGGTAGGCGTGCAAGTATGTTACGGTTGACGTCACCTACATCCTGGTGAAGCCAGCTTATGACGACCGAGGACCAGAGAATGCAAAGTTGTCAAGAACAGTAAGAGAGAGCCGCAGTCTGTCGAGCGAGAGACAATTGCGTGGTGCAACATGCGGGCAAATAGATGATGCCACTGGGTTAGATATGTGGGGATTTTTTTGTCCGCACTTCTACGTGTGAATTCATAGCAGGCATCGGTCATGCAGTTTCCATGCTCTCAAGCTCAACATTCGCCCTCTTATGAGTCTTGTTGTATGACTGTCTTGGCAAGTTCAGAGTAACAACGAGGTGAGAACGGATATGTAGAACGCGGGGTAGGAATTAAGAGTTTTGCCTTGTGGAGTCATCGCAATGTTGTTCACTTTTATCATCACTCTCATTTACGTATGATTACCATAACAATAGATGTCGGGATTGGTCTGATTTCATATAAAAAGTCCATAAAAAATGCTTAGACAGGTTATTGTTGATATTAGTGAGGTGCGCGAGGCGGTTTAGTTAGGGGAGGCAAATGAATGTACAAGGTACTACTGAGATGAGACGTGTGGATTGAAACCAGACTTTCAAAGATCTGTGTGTGACAACTAGCGTACCTGTATTCTGAAGTTGATGTCACTTACTCCCTGTAATGACTTGTGTTAGCTATCATTGCATGTGCTTCATTTACTTCATAGTGAAGTAGGGTGAAAACTTGTGCGAGTAAGCACCTTCGGTTTATGCTTCATTACCCATCACGTGTGCTCATGATAGTGCCTTTTATTAGCTACGGGACTAACAACGACAATCGGTTGTTGAAAGGAGAGGGAAAAACTGTATGTTACATTGAGTACTTGCGGTGAGTGATAACACTCGATTTTGAAGGCTTATCATTTATAGTTGCACGAGGAGTGATCATTGGTGCATATCATAGTTGATGTCCTATAAAAATTGGACTGTTCACCTACCAGTAGATGGACAATAGTTTGTATCGTATAATCTCCATCGCTTGGTTGTCGAATCCGTTCGAGTATGATATTGCATGCTTGTTCGGTGAGACATCAGTATAAAGAAGCTTATGATGGTGCGGACTCGGTGAGGTCAACAATCTATCTGTAAGTAATTGGTCGTCGGTATTGACTTTCGCTATCGATGTCATCATCACCATTTCATATAGGTAAAGCCTTGTATGGGACAATTACAAGCATCGAGTTGCTTGTCGAAGTCCGACATAGGTTGTTGAGATTGAATTGATGAACAATTAAACTTGTTTTGCCGGGAAGAAAAGGGAGTTGGATAACAAATAAGGTCTCTGATTGGTTCACCTAAAAAACCTTTCCGCTCCTTCCTTCCTTTCTCTTTTCAATCTTTTATTCGCACTCTCTTGTTCCTTTTATGATAATCTCTCTTACAAAGTCAGTTGAGGTGAGGTGATTATGTATTGGCTACCTATTTGGATTCGTGGGCTTAGAGTTGCACTCAGATTGTTGAGGCTCGTGTTAAGTTTTAACCTTCTAAATAGTGAAGCGATGTTATATAATTTAGAGTTTACCTAAAGTTAAAGATAACTTGATCTCATTCTTTCACCCACACGTGATGAGCAAGAGAAAGTTTGTCTTAAACCACCAGTACCTCCACCAGTGTTAAGAAATTACGATGTCTTGGCCAGTACCCGAACTTTTTGGGGTGGGTCGGCAATGTCCCATAAATATGAATTTTATAGTGACGAACAAAGGGGGGAAAAAAATGCTTTCTCTACTGCAATGATGTCAGGCTGGGTAGTCCAGGAGGCCGTGCTTACAATCTTCCTCCACAGAATGCACCTTACAGGTAAGGCGGTCGCATTCTGAATGTTATTGTTTTCTTTTTTCTTGTTGGTCGTGTGTTTCTTATCAGCCCCCTGTCCGTGAATTGGTTAGGCTGTCCGTGATCTGCTCAAGCTGTGTTTTGTCAGAGGATTGTAAGGCTCATCACACTGATACTTAGGGGAATGTATCCAACCATTTTCACGGACGGATCCATGTGCCCGTTTTTTTCCTCTTTTATTATCTTTTTGGGATCTGACAACCTGGCCACGGGGTTGAGATGCCCTCATTGAGGGCACACTCACACTACCACTTCCAATAATATATACAACTGCAATCACGGCCAAAACTTTGTTTCCTTTTTTTTTTTTAATTCTTTTATGAGGTTCACGACCGCAACTTTTCGTCTTCTTTTTTGTTTTTTTTTTTGTTCTTTCCGTGAGAGTACACAAAGAAAATGAAGTGGTACCCAAGCTCGGCAAAACTCGAAGCGCAGTGAAATTCAGGGTCGACAAAAACAGGCTCGGAGGTACTGGTGGTTTAAGACGAATCACTTTCCTTCAGGCTAAATACATTATTGACAGTCATTAAAGCGAAGGAAAACTTTTGTGTAAAAATTCAGGGTGAAGTAGACATGAAACAAACCTGTTGTGCGGGACAATATTTAGAATTGGACTGCTTTCAGATTCTATGTTCCTGACTTTAACCCCTGATCTCCCCTAGTGAGTTCACTCTCGTCACTGGGATTTTGAGAAACTCGTGAGATTGTCTTCTGAGTTGAAGAAAATTTCATTGTTACCTCCAAAAAGACCTCAAAAGTTATAAGTCCCCTCATCATAATAAAATTCCGGGGTTAAACTCCTTATCATTCTGATTACGGAAAATGTCACTACATCAAAGTAATCAGATAAGTCAAAGTTCCGCGGAGTATAACAAAGGGACAACAAGCATATGACACAAATCATAATCCTAGTCACTATCTTGATTGGTTCAGTGCTTGAGCCCCTACGACAAGTCTCGATCATCCGGTACCCTGAGTACTATTATATTATTCAGTGTAATTACTATTAGAGTTGAACTGCGGCTAACATTTCGGGTCATTGTGTACTACTTGAGCGGTGCATTGACGAGTCTCTCTTTCAGAGGGATTTCATGTTACGAAGGAACGAAACCAACGCTAAAAAAAAAAATGTACAGTGTTTGGATGAGTCGTGCGCTCGAGGTTCGTATTATGTATGGACAAATTTCACGCAAGGGGTGGAGTTCTATACTGATCATGAATGGATTGATCATGGAAATGATTCTTGTCGTGTACGTATGAACTGTTATGAAAAGGTTACTTACTATATGTTGATAGTTGCTTTTAAAGTTCAATACTATGTGCAACCTTATACTCGACAAAATCCGTTAGTGAGAGTTTGCTATGTAAGTCAGAGCCAACATTATACTATTGGGTAAGTTGGACCCAGTAACACCTCACACTATCTTCGGTTACACCCGAAGTGGAATTGCAGTTTCTATAAGTTCGTGCAAACATTTGAATAAGTGAAGTTGAGAATAATTCCTTTTAACAGAGTATTAAGATTGAGGTTGCATACTACTGACCCTTTATCATAAACAAATAGAGTTAGTATTCAAAGCTATTATTGAGTTTATTCGATAACGATTCATCTTCAGTGATACCCTGGGTATGACAGGAGGTAGAAACTGAGACTAGTTGAACGTCGTGATCTACTCAAACAAGAATACCGCTCCATGTAGAATTTCATGTACTATTCAAGTGGAAGTTTGATGACAACACTATTCCGCGTACTATTTGGGACGTATTAACAGTTGGTGATACCTGCGTATAGTACGAATTAGATACGAAACTCTTAGATATTCTGTGTACACCCGGACTAGGAGTACGGACAAGGGACGATCCTAATAAGATTGTATAATGTTCTTGCATTGTATACAGACTGGGGTAAAACGCTACAGTGCTCATGCCGCACGTGATCTGTGGTTAAAAGTTGGTAGCTAGTAGTTGATTAAGAGCTTAAGGGCTTCATTACCACAAGGCCTGATGAAATTTTAAGAAACAAGCATAAAAGATTTAACGACATATCGTCTGTTGAAGACGTGAATAATTGTTTGTTAGATGAGCGATCTAGGTATTCCAATGCTTGTTGAAAATATCAACAATAATTACGTTTGGTAAACAACTTGGCTTCGTAACAACCTCTCTAGCGTTATGAGACAACAAGATAAGCAAAAAGTTTTACTTGTGTATGCTTCTCATATAAAATAAGACTATTGGAGCAAAAAATGGATTGTGAGGAACACAAAGATATTGGTGATGAAGTACAAGATCAACAAAGACAGGAGTGAGGGATGAGAAATAGAAGCCAATCAGAATATGAAGTCTATTAAGTTAATCTCGAGAGAACGAACAGTTTAAAGAATTGAGAAAAATAAATACATAGAGTATGTTTTCTATTTTCACGGTCACACTGATAAGTTGCACAATACTGGTTCATCTCTAGAAACCGTTCAACAGACCAGAGCGAAACTTATATGAATGTAATTGCGCTTACTCTCCAAAGACCTGACCAATGTACTAATCAACAAATATCATTCAATAATATGCATTTTCTTACAATATATTGTTGTCAGTGATCGACATTCAGTGACTTGTTACTCAACAGTATTTTGTCATCCGAGGCATAATCAGTGATCCTCAATCAGAGTCTATCTTTACTCAGTCATTAACAACTATCACTCGGATCAACATCAATCAGACATTGTTCTCATCATTATCTGGATCAGTCTCAGTATCCGTCTTGGTACATAAGCACCATCTTTTCATTTCCTGTTCATCAGACTGTCTTGACCAATACAAAAAAGATTGCTCTCAAGGATGCTTTCCAGTACCGATATGTCATAATGATTGCAGTCAGCTTCAGATAAGAAGATTTGTCAATCTTAGTGGTTCTCACTAAGTTTGCAAAGAGAACTATCCGAGATCCGAGGACCTATGTGAAGAACTTGAAAGAGAAGAAAACTCATTAACACTTTGACTCAGTCTGGGTTATAGCAACCCGGTATATTGAAGAGAGAGCATGGATACTTCACAGGGAAATAAAACTGATTCATAACTTTGGTCCTATGTTATACTCTAACTACCCTAAGCCTCCGACTCCTTTCTACCTCATGGATGGTTCTTACTAGGGTGAATTGGTTGACCTAACCAAAAGGTATGTCTCACTAGCGAAGCTTGATTATAAGGTAGTGACTGGACCATCAGAGTTCCGACATCTAAGGCGATGGGTCTTCTCTAGACCATATCTTCCTACTCTATGAAAGAAATTTTATGCTATGCTCGATTGTCGAATCTTTGGCAGTGGATGAACGAATTCATAACTCATGGGTTTTAGGTGACTTTATATTACTAAACCACAATTATCTTAGGAGGTATATAAATGTGGCTCATGACACAAAAGACGCAAAGTCAAAACGAGAGTAAGGATGAGACTTGAGAGAGAGAGTAAGGACCCTTGACGAATGTTGACCATGTTTTTTCATATGTACTTCTTGAGATTATTATGAATTATCAATTTTCCTCATTCATCTTGTCTTTGCCTTGAGTCTGTTAGTCTTGATTCGTTTGCATTGATGTTGCTTGAGATTATGCTCTCTATTGATCTTGTCACAATAAAATTGGCAAACTTGATATGCGCATGACATATTAAAAATTTTTAATTTATTATTTGTATGATCATTGTTATTCTGAATCACAATAAAAGATTCGTAAGACCAAGGACCGTCGTAGATCGTAATTGAAGGGTATCGCTCGAAGCCGGATGCACATAACAATAAGGGATTTGCATGATTTAATATATTAATTTAGTGCAAAAAAATAAATAAATCCTGTGTGACAATTTGTTGTGTTTCAGATCGTCGAAGAGTGGTCTGATTGGAAAAAAGTACGACAGTGGGCCATATTGGACACGACCACGGGGGACATATAGTAGGAGCTACTAGGCGGCTAGATCCATTCTCTATGAACTTCAATTTATTTTATTTTATTTTTTTCCGTAGTCTCTTCGCTAGAGGAAGTGTTTTTGTGTAACAAACTTCGTGAATTCGAAAGCTTGCCCTCAACTTATCTTACCTTAATGCTAATTGATGTCATGACGGAGTGACGTTAGTGGACTGTGTGTCCATTCAACTCGCAACGGGATTTATTCAACTCCGTTGAACCCGTTGAACGGCCATTAGGCCCGAGTTGAATCCCCGTTGAACGGTACATCAAGGGCTTCACGTTGAAATCCGATCAACGGGTTGTGCCCAATGGGCCTCGGACACATGGCAGGACACACGTGGGAAAAAAAAAGTGAAAAAAAAAGTACAAAAACTACCCTCTGTGTGTGTGTGTGTGTGTGTGTGTGTTCATGTGTGTGTGTGTGTGTGTGTGTGTGTGTGTGTGTGTGT
>BFEA01000403.1:1013801-1027573 GCA_003427395.1 Chara braunii
AAAAAAAAAAAAAAAAAAAAAAAAAATCTATGTATTTTGAGTCTCGTTTTGTTTTTTATTTTTTACAAATAATTTAAATGCCAAAAAAATACAAATAAAAATATGGGGATGTAGAGAGGAAAAAAACCTACACCCCCATATTTTTTTTTTTTAATTTTTAGTTATTTTTTGGCGGCGAAAAACAATTCTGCGGGCCGAGTTGTACCACGTTGTAAAGGGGTATAACGTGGAGTTGAAACGGGGGTTCAACGGGAGTTGAACCGTTCAACTCCAAACCCCCATTGAATCAGATTTCGGACACACAGTTGGTGGACACCGTAAAGTAGAGGGGTGGCGGCATCGTTGGAGGAGTCATGGCAGAGCTGCATCGACACGGGCTGGTGCAGGTGGTAAAAAAATAGACCTTAGTTGCAGAAGGGTAATTACGTTCTCACAGGTGCGTACGGATGTGGATGAGGAATTTTTTCAGGTGGTGGCGGGGTAATTTCAAAAAATATTCCACACGTGGTCAACGACATTCCAACTCTTCATTGAGACTAATTATGAACTGAAGATATTTCAACATTTTTGAAATTCTCTGAAATCGAATTTCAACGATTTAAAAAATATTGAAAATGTTGAATGCCCCTACTCCCGTCCCAGTACGTATGAACACTAAACATTTTACAGACTTAAAAGTGGTGAATCAACAAAAAATATTGAAGTACAAACCTCTTGTCCGAGTGTGCAGGAAAGATGAAGATTCTAAAAATTTTAAAGCACTAAAGATGCTGAAAATTTTAATACCCCCCTTTCATCCCCCTTTGTTTTGTTTCCTTTAAGGAGGGTGTACTTCAACATTCTCAGTGAATTCACTACTTGAAAACCTTCAGAATGTTCAACGTTCGCGCCCTTTGTTCGAGTGTGTATGAATGTTAAACATTCTGAAAACTTCGAAGTTGTGAATCCATTGAAAATGTTGAAGGACGCTCCAATGTCCAAGTACGTAGGAAAATTGAAGATTTTGAAAATTTTGAAGTGGTGAAGATGGTGAAAATTATGACCCCCCCCCCACCTCCCCTTGTTTTATTTCCTTAAGGGGGGTGTACTTCAACATTTTCAGTGATTCATCACTTCAAAACTTTCAAAATTTTCATCGTTCGCCCCGCCTCTCTAAGACGCTAAAGATTTTGAACATTTTGAAGTGGTGAATCCACATAAAACGTTGAACCAACCCCTCCTTTTTAGGTTCGTAAAATCGCAGAGCATTTTAAACATTATGAAGTAGTGAATCCGCCGAAATCACTAAATTGACATCCCTTTTCTAGGTTGGTACCCCTTTTGTCCAGTCTTCAAAATGTTGAAGTACACCCCACCCTGTCCGAGTGTTTATTTCTGAGTGTGTATGAACGTTGAACGCACTTTGTGTAAACGCTGAATATTAGAAGGTCGTTAACCTTCTTTCAAATATTGTGGGTAGGTAAGGTCATCTTGAGGTGGAAAACTCTAATTCTTGGGTTGGGCGGAAGGTCAAAAAATAAAATTTGGCGGGTTGAATCATGGGTGAGGGAAAAAATATATATATAAAAGAACTAGCTCTGAAGGACAATCTCCGTCTCATTTCATCGATCCGTACCAAGGCCACAAAAGGTCTTGCGACCCCTAAACTTTCACAAAAACCATTTGATGCACATGGACATCCGACGGACCTTTCAGGAAGTCCGCCTACAGGGTCGTCCTCATATAAGCAGGCCAAAACCTTCGATGGCGCGGATGACTGACCTTCCCTTACGACGTCATTGCTGCAACACCATATCACCCATAAAATCGCAGTTCACAACATTTCCCTTGCACTGATTTGGCTCCTTGTCGGGTCTTGTGTGTTCACTCTCGCCTATGACCCCAATAATATCTAGTTGTTATGTTTCACATACCATGGTAAGTTATGATGCCATACCTGTTGCAACCATTGATTCCATAAATTGTCAATACATGGACAATAGTGGAACATGTGGTTGAATGTCTCATGCATCCGACAGATAGGGCATGTGCTATCCTTGTACCGACTTTTTGTGGTCAGATATGGCAGGTGTCGCGAGGTGTGCTATGAACCACAAGAGGGGTCACTTGCCTCTGGTCTGACAAAATATAGATCATTGCTCAATATTCCTTCCATTTCGCCCGAGCCCCCGATGCCAACTCCTAATCAGGCACCTACCCCTGCTTCGTCCATCTTCCCTTCAATTCTCTAGACACATTATACCGAGGGAGCTTGGCCAAGTACAATGCCTTCGTTGTTACTTGATGTAGGGTGTGCCTACAAAGTAAGCTGCCCTATATGGGGAGTTCCCAATTATGAGGGTTCATGACTAGATTCTGTGTAGTGGTAGCTATACGGTATGATATGTGGGGTACTGGCTGCGCTCTACCCTTGTCTTGGAGGACCGCGATGGAATACACATTGTCCGGTGCAAAGGTTGGAGTCCCCCGAGTAACCGGTTGAGTGGCTCCCCGAGAGTTGCAGTTCCATCAACAATATGCCACAATTGTCCTTCATACCCCTTATGATGGTCCCTTACCCTGATCTGGTAGACCGTTAGCGACCTTAATAGCCCTCACAACCATGCATTCCCCTTAACCCGCTCGTCCTTCCTTAGCCAAGCTAGCCAGACGTTTGGTATCGCCTGCTTGTGTACGTTCAGCCTCTGTAGTGCGACCTTCCTACCTGGTGTGGTAGCCTAGCGATCACCACCTACTTTTCTTATCGCGTTCTCCTTTGCTTGTCTCATAGGTGGGCGACATGATAGACCCCTTTATCGAGCCATTGCTTTCCAAATGCCCCCGGGACCCGTTGCCAAGGACATGGCTGACCATCCTCCATGAGAGTGAAGGGGTTACCAAACAGGGGTGGGGCCAATATCTGACCCACCGCATTTGGCCACACAGGCCGGAAGGTGAGGCGCCAGGAAAGGGACCTAGAGATTCCCTTGTTTAAGGTTATGGAACAGACCCTGCTGCATACGGGGTTGGAAGACCTGCTATGGGTCTACCCGTAGCGTGACTACTAACAACTCTCTTGCCACTGTCAATCCGCACAGTCACCTTCCATAAGCAGCCGCAAGACCAGTCGCACCTGCGATGCCTGGGCCTGATACTGCAGGTCTATAATTCCCATACCACCTGACCGTCTAGGTTGAGTCAATCTGAACCACGCCACTCACATGATCGTGGTTTCCGTTGCAGTGTAACGCATCAACTTCTGTACCTGAACGAACTTTTGAAGCCCAGAGTTTTGTTATCCGTGCTTTTTCGATCGCTAACAGGCTTTAGGGGTACCCGTCTTTTTGGTTTAACTTGGTGGTATGCATGGAATCAATGGCCGACGAGGCCCTCCTACTTTTTAAGACTTGTTGTTTTTCTTTCTGAGGACTTTTTGGTAATTTCTCTCCGGCGATCCATAAATTTACGTAGAACTTCCGCATGCCTTAGTAAGCGGGCTATGAATTTTGTTCGGTAGTTCAAAATTATGAAATTTGTGGCCGCGCTTCCTGCCAACGTGTCTTTCTTGCAAATGAATGTTCTTAAATTCGCCCTTAAAGGCTCTGTGGATTTTCGGTAGGATCTGAATAGGCGTATGATTTTTCTACCGCGTCTAATCTCGCGGACGGATATCGTTTTTGAATTTCTCAATCTTGAATTAGTTTTAGAGCTAGAATGAACGAAACATAACTGTTCAGGTGTCGACGCCATATATGCAAACTTCCCCCACTTCCTACTATCCCCATACCACCTTTGTCTCTCGCTTCTTCGCGCCTTCTTTCCTCCATTTGTAACTATTTTCCATCCCCTCTCCCTACACACTTCTCTCCCGGTCCTTTTCGTCTAAATCTTGCTCCTGCTCGACACTTCCCGTCACGCTCTCGTTCTTGGTGCCTTCTTCCCCATACAGGAACTCCCTATCGATCCCCCCCGCCTCTCTTAGTCCCGCTCCGCACTCCTCTTCTCGCTCTCCTTCTTCCCGCCTTCATTCCCATACAGGAACTCCCTACCGATCCCCCCACCCCCTCAGGGTACTCGAGTCATCAAGCAACAACATGTAAGGAGGATACTCCTCTCACATTGTGATCTGATTGGCTGCGAAGGAACCCGTGGGGATCGGTATGGCTTTTCCCGGGCAATTTACCCGAACTCTTGCTTCGCCCCCTCCTACCTTCGCCCCGCTCCCTCCCATCTTCTATCTCCCTCTTCGCAACAGTAAAATTCGCGAGCGCATAAAAAAAACTCTCTCTCTTTTCTCAAACCATCCGCCAACTTTGGAGAAGTTGTGGCTAGATTATGTCTATGTACGACGAGTCGAAAAGTCCTGACGAGCTGACTCTAGTTTTGTAAAGTTGTGGGCCGCATGACCGCGATGGACTGTGGGATCTGGGCAAGTCGGTGTGGAAGCTAAGTTGACAGGGTGACGATCGATGTGGTGTGGAGGTTGGTATGTGGCGGCCGGGATCGCCAGTACTGGGGTAAGGAAGGTGTATGTGTACGAGTGGTTGTATGCCCTGAGGCCATAGTCAAATAGCAGAAGGCTTGTGCGCCTTTGATCTTCAGTTCCTCCTCTTCTTATATTGGAAGCTAAGTTAACGGCGGATTGCCGATTTTGGTTCTCAAATCCATATGTGTGCTCAGAACTCCTTTGTCTTTAGTCCCCTTCTTCCACCTCCTTCGACCTTATCTCCCCCTCCCTCTCTCCCTCCCTCTCTTGATGTTTTCTTCATGAATGTTTGGATGTTATGATAACTTCCTCGTCGCTAACAACTCTTGAGGTCATGTCCCGCTCGTCTCGTTGAATTCAATCGAATCTCGCGAGGACGGGTATATTTGAATTTGAAGAGACCAGCAAAATCAGGTGATCTTATCTCGTCCCTCTCTCTGCTTTTCGGTATCTCCTCCCGAAACGAGGTGTTTGAGATTCATAGGTGCTGGTTTTGTCATCATTGATACTCACTTTCCCGTGAACTCATTGTTATTGCCTTTTAGCGAATTGATTATCATCCCGTGGACGGCGTGGCACGTCATTGGACCGATACTCTGTATAACGATTGTTGCCTCACCGAGCGTTATCGAAAAAATGGGTTCCACTACCAGACACGAGGCGAGGATAAACACATGGAAAGAGCGACCAGGATGAGGCCATCCACGTCAGATTCCGAATTCTGTAGCGAATGACGCCAAGACTTAATTTAAAAATGAAATCCTACGTGCGTACCCCTGCCTTTCCGTTGGAAAATACGTCGAGTAGCCCGCATGGAAGTTCAGAGGTTCTTTTTGGATTGAACGAACGTTTAAAAGCAGCGCGCGCTGCTTCTTTCCCCCGGGGCTATGGCCATTTCTCACTAAATTGGAACCACACGGGGGATTTCAGTCTGCCTGTGTCTACACACTCAATTTTCCCAAAAATCCTTGGCACACCCCATTTTGCTATTCTTTTAGGACCTATTCCACATATTTTATCACTCCAACCGGAAGACAACACAGGGCGTAAGGTTGGAACTTCAGCATCGCCTGGCCATTGGAAGTTAGCAATAACCCCTCTTAACGCCCTGCACTGGCCCTTTGGGCATGTAGATAGATACCATGTACCATATGATGGCCAATAAGGAATTCTTTATCATGATTCCTCGACCGGACAGGCCCTGTGCCACCCTCCCTAACCGCCCTCTTACTCGACCGATTACTGCTTTGACTAAATCATCCTCGCGTCTTCCCCGCTCCCTCAGTTGCCATCACTATCCTCAAGTACCTGACCCCCACCCCTTCCGACAAAACCTCAATCCCTTGTGCATCCCCTAGCTCTACCATCCGTTGTAGGATTATGTGTGGCTTCTCCCAGTTCAACCATGCTACAACGTGAACTAGTCCATAATCCTCCTAATGTACATAATTTGCTCCGACAAGGTCTGGAGTATGGCTCCAGTGTCGTCCCCGAAAACCGAGGACCAAATGTCCTAAACGCCCACCCAAAGTGCTTGACCCTGTGACGCTCAACCTCACGCCCTGCGCTGCTTTCACTGTCGGAGTGTTTTGGCTTGCAGAAGGGGGCACGGGGAAAGACAACAAAGATGGGGTGTGCCAAGTGCGGCGACACAGACAAAACTGAAATCCCCCGTGTTGATCCGACGATAGCAAGAAGAAGGTTCGTCGCCACGCAGGTTTTAAGGGAGAAAAAGGCACGCACGAGACTTGCAGCTATGGGAAGTTCAATCTTAAAAGTATCGCTGGACTTCCCAGCGAGCCGTCGCTCTTCGTTTCTCGTGAAAGGGGGCGGATACACATGTGGTATCCCGTTTTCGGATGAGGTCTTGTCGGCGCTCGTTACACAACTCTGAATCCGACGTGGAGGGCCTCAACTGCGTAGCCTCTTCTTTGTGCTCGTCCTCTCCACGTGTACGATAATGGAATCCCTTGGCCTGGTAACGCTCGAAGCGACGACAATCGCTGCACAGAGTGTTAGGCCAATGAGGCTCCACTGTCGTCCACGAGACGACGATCAGTTCGTTAAAGGGTAATAACAACGAATAGGGCGGAAAGTGCGTATCAATGATAATAAAACCCGCACCGACGAATCCAGGACACCGAGTTTCGGGAGGAAATAATAACGCCCTCCGATCTTGGTGACGACTTCTCGTACGTCCCACTCGCATACACGTAACCTTTCCTCGTTGTACGGAAAGGGGCGCGGCGGGGGCATGGGAAGTTCGTGCCCGGTCAGATTGGGGCCGTCAGTCCACATGGCAGCAAAGGTAAGTACAAAACAGATCTTAATCATACATCATTCGTCTGACACTCCAAGCAATCTGATAATTAAGTCCATCAGCCAATCGTCCTATCAATTATACTATAACAAACTCGCTCACACGACTCACCGCTAACACATACCGTAGAGAGAGAAACAAGGTTACCATAATTCATCCCTTACGATATAACGGGACCGGAGAGAGAGAGAGAGAGAGAGAGAGAGAGAGAGAGAGAGAGAGAGAGAGAGAGAAAGAAAGAGAGAGAGAGAGTACGGACGCAGACCAAGAGGGAAGAACGAGTAGAAAGCAATCACAAAATGTCAGGCAATCTTGTCCAGGGGAGTTCCGGCTTAAAAGCCGAGCGATCGGAATTCACACTCGAAGATACACATTGTGGGAAAAAAAAAAGGGAAACACTTCTGCCATAAAATTCCACCATAGCCCCAGGCCATACACCCACTCACTTTCGACTCTAATGTCTCACTTGTACTGACGATCCTGACCGTCACGTGCCAACCCACGATCACGATCGTCACCCCGCAGACTTAGTCTCTGCTCGGCCTTGCTCGGATCCCACAGTCCGTCAGGCGATCCAACATGCCGAGCGCTAAAACTATAGCCAGCTCATCGGGACTTTTTGACTCGCACCTTCCTTCATACCACCTAGCCACAACTTCCCCGAAGCGGGCTGATGAGTCGAGAGAGAGATTTTCGGGAGCGCTTGCGGAATTTATAGTTGCGGAAAGGAAGATAGATGCTAGAAAGGGTTAGGACTGAGATAGGGAGGAGTAGGGAAAGATTCGGGGATTGCCTGACGAAAGCCATGTCGATCCTTTGGATCCCTGCTACAGCCAATCAGAATCGTCGTGTATCAGGAATTTTCTTCTTACATGACACGTCTCCTTCGCTAGGGGGAGTGAAAGGGGGTCGACAGGGTATTTCGGCGCGGGGATCAGAGCGGGAAGAAGAAGAACGCGAAGAATAGTGTGAAACGAAACCAAGATTCATACGATCAAGAAGGAGAGAAAAGGCGCTCAAGGTCGAAGGAGAGATGGAAAACGGTTACACAGAGAGAAGGAGCGTAAACGCGAAGAGGAGAGTGTCGGAGGCAGCCTGGAAAGCGGGGAGGGGAGGCTCGCATGCATGGCGCCGACATGGAGGCACAAAGGGCACCGAAACAATTACAGTTAATTCAAATTGAAAAGTACCATATCTACGTGGAAGAGCGAGCACGGGAGAAAATTCTATACCTATTCAGCTTCCTACGAAAATTCCCAGAGCTTTCCAAGACGGAGTTGATAACATTCAAGCGCAAGAAATGACACGTCAGCTTCCGCTCATGCCGGAATTCCTAACCGTCGACGCAAATTCCTAGCGCGCTCGCTAAGGCGCGCGTAATTCCCATGTATTTCCCAAATTTGCAAAAGACAAATTTTCAAAAACTGATCTGAGGGTCCCACCTATTACATTCATGAAAATACAAAAAGAGGCCTCATCGGGCTGTCACCCAAAATTTGACAAAGAAGTGGGGGGGGGGAGGGGGACGGAAGATGGCGCAGGTCCAGAAGCTAGCGCGTCACGCCCACCAATAGACAGAGTTACAAACAGTTAGAAATGATTGCTCATATCAACACTTATAGCAAGCCACCGAGAGGTCTCTTTACACTAACTCTACTCCTTTCTCTACTAGCTATCCCCTTCCCGTGGTTCAACTGTTAAACCCTAAACCCTTTCCCATTAAAAAAAACCCTTTCCCCTCGTGTTGACCGACTGTGACATCCATGTTCAGCATGGAGCATTGTTTGTTAGTTTTTCCTTTGTTTTCAAAGTTCTACATTTCATATGGGCCATTGGACCCGGTTTCCAGCAATAGCTGAAGCTGGGTAATGGCCCTAGTTCTCCAAGTTGAGATGTGGAGGGATTGGCCTCCTCCTCTTTTCCTATGTACGCAAACTTAAATTGAAAAAAAAAAAAAGCATGTAAGGGGTAAAAGGTCAGTGCGAGATAATTTTGTTTCTGTTTTGGTATGGAGATGCTGGGTGAGATTTGCCACGACTGGTGGGTTATAGGGCCTCCCTGCACCACTCACCACATGTGAAAAAGACAAAAATATGGCGTCCGTATCTTTCCATGTTGTATCAGAGAACTCACAATTTTGCACATTTGGTGAGTCACTGTGGTGAGGTGAGGCCCATATGCTGGTGTCGGTGATGTTTTTTTTTTTGAAATAAAGGACCATTTCTCTATTTATGCATGTCATTCTTGCCCAAGGTCCATGCCAATCTTGTTTGTATCATTGTCCCGAAGGACTGCGTAGGTGGTGTGTTGTGAGCCATGTGTTGTTGATGTTTTTATTTGTATATTACTCATTAGTATGACGTTTTTTTTTTTTTTTTTTTTTTTTCCTGGTTGCTTTAGGGTTAAACCACCAGTACCTTTCCCCGCTTGGAAAACAATTCCGCGGCAGGTTACGCGGAAGGTGAGCGGGTTCGGGCTGCCGTTGATAAATTTCATCAGCGGTCTGTTTTCCGTTTCGGGCCTCCGAAACCATCTGCGACTAATCTATGCGAAAGGTATTGGTGGTTTAAGTACTTTCTTGTTTTTGCATGTGGAGGAATGGGGCTGTTATGAGAGTATTGGTAGTCTTTGTTATGGAGAGATGGGGTTTGAGATGTGCTTTTTGTTGATTTAGGCCCGGATATCTAAGTAACACCTAAGTTTTTGATAAGGGATGCTAAGCCCAATTCCCAGTACATGTTGCTCCCGTTGAATAGACCGGAGCATTATCCTATGGAAGCAAAAAGGAGGTTCTTTGAAGATCGACTCCTGTTGAGATTCTAGCAGGGAAGGGTAGTTGAGTTTGTTCATCGCCTTGAGAAGGGACTGTTCCTGGGTAGGGTTTGGCCAGTGTTGCCCTAGCCTCCGTCCCTCTCGCGGTGGCCTCTGTCTCTCAAATTTTGTTGTTGACTTGGGAAATATAAGGTGGTCAGTGGCAACGGCCTACCAGATGCCACTGTGACGAACCACTTTCTGTAGCGCGCGACTTTCTGCACGATTGCAATAAGGGTTCCTAAGCTGGGAAGGTTGGGCCAATTACGGGAGATCGGGATCGGTGGAAAATTGCATCAGTACCCCCGCTTCTTCAACTTTTTGCGTCGATTCTTTTTGGATGGCTGAGTTCGGAGTTGGGTGTGTCCCGGGATGGGTGATTGATTGGTCAGTTGGATGGATGGCGTGCCGCCGAGCACGCAAATAATAAATGTTAACGTCATTTCTTTTGTTTCGATTTCGGAACCTTTAGGCGTGGACATCGCACGAGAATTTTTGCTTCGTTCTTTTTTTAAATTTCCTTTCTGAATTCTTCTTCGAATTTTTTTTCGAATCTTGTCGAGCCCCGTTGGCTCTCGGAATTTCAGACTCTCTTTCTGGAACTTGTGCTTTTTCGCATTAGATAGGAATTTAGGAATTTTGTAATTAAGACTTTCTTTTGCCGCGCGGCGCCTTTGCTTACGCGCTTCTTTATGTGGCTGCAACGAAATTTTGGTTAGTCGGCGCCTTTCATCGGGTGTGTAACTGTAATTTTGGGCTGGCACCATTTTAACTGTATCCTTCTTTATGTGCTTCGTCTTTCCCGCCCCTCTTCTCTTTCTTTTGCTGCGTTTTTGGTAGCCACGGCCTGCATGATCGGATCGATGCGTGGGGAGCAGCTACGTCCCCCACGCCGCGACCCAGTCATAAAGAACGCAGGTACTCCCTCTCTAATCTTCTTGTAATTCTGTGTTTTTCGTGCATGCATGCATGCTATAAATTCTGGCTATGCGATTAGTTAACTCTCTTAACGAGATGTTGGAAGCTCGGGGTTGCACGATCAGAGAGGGTCGGCACACGAGCGAAGTAAGAGGTGGGTAGAGCAGGAGTCGGGCGACCTAATGAGCTGGTGCCAAACGCGCGAGGTTGACGCGGGCCACGACGGACTGTGGGCGCGGGCGAACCTGACGGCTGCAGGAGGACTAAGCGGGGTGACGGCTTCGTGGGTTGGTGTGCGACGACGGACTGTCCGCATCGGAGAGAGAGAGAGAGGAAGAGGGAGCTGAAGTTGATGGACACGGATTTGCTGTTTCTTTTATCTTTTCTCCGTCCCGTCTCGTGTACATAAATTTTGATTTCGGCACCGGGTGATTTGCCCGTTTCTGTTTTGCGGAATCTGGATTTGTTTTTTTGGCTCACACTTGTCTTCGCGATTTCCATCTCAGATGCACTATGTATATGTTGCTGAATGAATGGAGGTATGGATGCCATGTTTGGTTGCTTGTCTTTCTACCGGATCCTTACCTTTGCCTCTGTTTACTGCCTTTGATGCACTCATTAGTAGGATAGGAATTTTGTGCAATCGGTAATCCTGTTCTCGTTTTTGCTTATCTTTTGATTGGGCTGTTGTGGTTGTTGCCTCTAGCACACAAAAAAATTACCGAGTGATTAGACAATCGGATGCCTGGTCCAGCGGACGCCGCGCGAAGACGCGTGTAATCGCGACCTGATTTGCGCCCTTACACGTGTCCCCGTGCGTCGATTCGACAATTGCAGAAGTACTGTCTGATTGGATACGGCCATCCAGGGCCTGCGTCGGAGCAGTCATCCCGTGGGAACACGCGTAAGCGCGACTTGATTCGCGCAGCCTGCACGTGCTCACACGTGGTGACCGCCATAGGCACAAACACCCCCGTAGGCATCTTGCAGCTCTGCGATGACATAATGACCCACTCAGAGAGCTCGGAGTCGTTGTTGTACGATTCGGACTATTTCACCTCGTGGATAGCGGAAAGCCTCCGACAGAGACATCCTTGCCTCATCGAGAACCGCCTGTGTCCGAGGGAGTTTCACTGCGCCACCACTAGCGACCCCCGGTGCTCTGATTTCCCCACTCAGGACCACACCCATTACTTCACCCACCCTGGATTTGTCGTTATTTCCACCAGTTTCCCTCCCTTCCGTCTTCTTCTTCCGTATCACCAACTCAGCGTCGTCCCGTCGAAGGCCATAGCCCCATACTGGCCCAGCACGCCTTGCGGAAATTGCCGCCGACGTGGCGACCAGAGGACCTCGGACTTCCAGAGGCCTAACCCGAACGCGCGACGACCGGCGCCACGTGGCAACTCCTGACGGCCCGACTCATTGGAACCCCACCTACTCCGAAGGGACCTTCCAACGAACCGCCGCCCTCGACACCAATGGCTCGCCCGGCCTTGAGTGACCCGCGCATGCCATCTGCCTTATGACCAGAGGAGGTCCACCCTCTCCGCCCAATTGCACTCGTGCCCCCGAAAAACTCTGCCACAGGAGATCTCAGTTCTGACTTGGGACTCCACCCCCACTTTCCCAAAAATCCTTGGCACGCCCCTTTTCGCTCTTCCAGGCCCACATCCTACTCCGATCAGGAAGTCGCGCTGGGCGTGAGGTTGGGGCGTCACACCACCACCCTTTTGGGTTCAGAAGGCCGAGCCTTTCCCCTGGCGTACCCCCCCCCGCCTCCCCCCTCTGTCCCACCCTAGTGTTAACCACCCAGGGCCATCACCCATTGCCATCTTGGCGGGGTGACCTAACCAGACAGCGGTTGCAGGCACCAGGGCTAAGCAGAGACTCCTATCCCCTGCTCAGCCCCGGTTGAAGCAGACGCCGTGCAAGGCTGATTGCACGGGGACTTCGGGAGCTAGGTATGAACATACTACTACAGGTCTTCATGAGGGTGCACAGTGACTCCCATCTAGCTTAGTTGTGTGGTGATAATAGAGAGCTGGGTATCCTCCGTTCCCTCGTATGTCCCTGGAGCCCGTTCCGGCCCCGCGGTAAGGTGCAGTATTTCCTGACACCCCCGACACCCCGTAAGGAACTGCTATGCCAGCCTCAACCCTATGCTACGTACTAGGAGGATAGCAAACCCTAGGTCATGAGTTATGGACTGAGTTGCTTATCCTTATGTTGTTTTACTACAGTGTTCTCTGGTGTTGATGGTAGAGAGATGGGGATCCTACGTTCCCTCATATATCCCTGGAGCCCGTTCCGGCCCCGCGGTAAGGTGCAGTATCTCCTGACAGCCCCAACATCCCGTACTAAGGACTGCTATGCCAGCCTCAACTCTAAGCTACGTACTGGGAGGATAGCCCACCCGCAATCGTGAATCATGGACTGTACATATTGACCCTGGATGATCTATTAGCCCTGTGTTGTATGGTAATCTGAGAGCTAGTACTTCTTGTTTTCTATTGAATAGAAACCTTTGAGATATGCCTCTCCCCCCCCCCCCCCACCCCCAAAGGGAACAATCTTTACAGTCCTTCAGAGGAAAGAGAAAGAGATCATTGGCGCATTAGAACATTGCAATGAACCAAACCCCGGCTTGCAAGGGGAGAAAAAAAGAACATGCTGGCTTCAAATATCTGCCAAAGGATCATCTGATCCAATCACAGGAGAGAATCACCATTTTCTTTCTTTTTCAAGTTTTTTTTGTACTATCCTGTACTCGTCATGCGGGTTCGGGTGAAGTCGTATCTCTTGCTAGGGGAATCATGCCCTGAGCAGGCAGTTTATGTGCTTTACCAAAAGAAAGACAAAGTAAGAAATTGGTAACAGAGGAAGGAAAATGTGCCAAAAAAAAGAAAAAAGGAAAAAAAAAAGAAAAAAAAAGGAAGGAAAATGTGCCATAAGATATGGGGAAGATGCCTTTGACTGATGCTGATGAGAAGATGGCAGAAAGGAACAGAAGAAGAGAAATTGGAACGCGGAGAAAGAAAAAAACAAAACAAAAAAAAGGATGTAAGGAAGTTGCACGGCATCATTCTTTCTTCACCCATTTCTTCACATTTTCTTTCCCTTTTCTTCCTTTCCCTTTTCCTTTCCATTTCTCACTTTCTCTGTCAACTTTCCATCCAAAACAATCACATGTCCATTTCTTCAAAGTGCTTTGTCATCTCTTTCTCTCTCTCTCTCTCTTCCCCCCCCCCCCCCCCC
>BFEA01000403.1:1096004-1117998 GCA_003427395.1 Chara braunii
AAAAAAAAAAAAAAAAAAAAAAGTCATCAAAACAATCCGGAAAAAAACTATGTGATGCAACAACACAAAACAAGCAACATTTGGTTGAGCATCATCTTCAGATTCTTATTAGAATTTGAGAAACAAAATAAAAATTGTACCGAATTAAAAATAAAAAACAAAAAAACAAAAAAACTTGTACGGGGCCCCTAACGTACGAGTACAAGAGTACGAATCCGTACTCATACGAGGGTGTGTACAAGTGGCAACGCATATGGAAATATTTATTCTTTCATTGGAATGTAAGATAATCCTTGGATGCTTTAATGACAATAATATGGTAGTAACCAATTTTTTACATTGTAGACCGTAACAAAATAAAACACAGGAATCAGACATGATTGAACGAGCAGGCTGCTGCAACATCTGAAATTGATTCATAGTGAAATTTTAGAAAAGAGATAAATAAATTAACAAATCTTAAATCCATAATTAACCTTTTTTTGAGGGAGTTCTCGATTACTAAGATAGGATTAAAGACGATTAAACGAATAAGACTTTTCAAAGTGGAGTCAACAAATTGTTGGTTCTCATTAGATAATTCATAAGTGGGAAAACAAGTTTAAAGGTTTTTTTTCCTTCAAGCCATCTTCAAATTATTTGACGGTAAGTTACCTTTTAACCATTCTCTAAACTTTCATGATCTTTGTTGGATCATTGTGACTAGTTCCATCAAATTTAAGCTAGACTTCATTTTCGATCCAATTGAGCACGTTTTTTTTATCATTTTTATTGGATCCTTCCAACAATTCCTTCCATTGACAAAGATGATCAAATAATGAAACTGCCTTGAAATCTTATGGTTTGTTGAGCCATTTTTCGTCTCTTGAAAACAATCGCATAGCGCAGGATGCTTGCTCGATTGATGGTGAGTGATTGAGTAATGAGAACAATTGTTTTACAGAAGACAATTGTCTAGCCGTTATATGGCATTTTTCCTCCATCTCTCGTGTTATCCTAATACTTGTGTAGTCGTGTTGAGTTGTACTAGTTCTTGTCCTTCTTGTGTTAATAATCAGATGATTGTCTGTACACAAGAAAATTTTTTGGTTCGTAATTCAAGTCACTTACCCTAGTGAACTTTTCCCAAGGTTTCAACAGGAAAAGGTTGGCGGGCATGATAGACGACCTTGAAACCCCTTTAAAATAACGATTATTTAAATTCCTCTTTTTAGAGTGATAACGAGATAAGATGCAACATCAGCCGGAAAAAGTCGGGGGCCTCGATGATATGCCCCTTAAGATGCGCAAATAAGGTTTGTACCTTCTTGCTGCCGTGTAGCCTCTGTCGCTCCACGCCTTGAGAATTTTTTGGAGGGTCTTGATTGAAGTGAATAATTGGGTATCTGCAACTGATCTTTGATCTTTTGATGGATCAAGGAGTTGTGCAAACGTCTTGCCACACGATTAGTATCATTGGTGAAAGTTTTTGTCTCCTCATTTCCTGTTTCGTATTGGGTGTAGGCTAGGTGGACCATTTTGGTCTTGATGATGAGATCAATATGCCTCCTCTATGATGGGGATTGACAAATATGGTGAAGGTATTTAACCTTTTCAACAGCTGCAATTCATCGGGATTCGAGTTCTTGAATGATTTCTTGAAACATTGCATTCATTTTTGCTTTATTTACTAAACTAGTTCCTCTATATCAACCTCGTCACTATCTGAGTTCGTGTGGTCACTAGAGTCTCTTCGCCTCAAATAACTGGGTTTTCTCCTTCGCTTGAGAGTGTGTTTTTTTAGATAGATTTCTAGATCGCTTTCGGAAAGTTGATCATCATCCGAATTAATCAGAGGTTTCTTACCTTTCATGGATTCTTCATTGGGAAAAAATACCTTGATGTTCATAAGGGCAGCTGTAAAGGTTTCACAATTATCTTCTCTCCAGACTTCATAGAAGAATTCATCCAAAGTTACTTAGATTATGAGACATCCTTGAGAACAAAAGCAGGGTAGTATCCTACCGTGGGCGTGTTCCAGAATACACGGACGATAGCTTCTACCAAAATCTATGCCCGTTTGGATTTTACGAATGTCGTTGTGAAATTTTTCATCTGTCCACAACAACAATTGGATTTAAGCATAAAAAAAATAATTAAATAAATAAAATGAAAACAAGAATGAAATGCATTTTTGTCATTGCCCACTCTTCCCCCCTTTTCAATGAAAATATGCCTTAAGTACTTTTCCTATAACTGATACGAGAAAGTCTTAATCCTTACCTTGGTCTCAGTGTGGATCGTATGGCCTAAATGTTGACTTTTGTAGTCATTGTGATGCTTTTCATTTCTCGCAACCACTACAGGAGGTCGCTCCATGATTCAAGATTGTAAGTTTTGTGTTAGTTGTGGGTTCCTTTGTAGGCGCAAGTTTGGATTTTCTTATGGCGGGTTTCACTTGTCATTTTTTTCATTTTTTCACTCCATTCTCATTTTCCCCCATATCAGGATACGATTGTTTGGTTGATCCTGCATAGTGCATTGTTTCCATTTAGTCGATTGTTGCTGTTTTGACTTTCTTACGCATAGACCGGAGAATGGGCCCCCGCGCCTTTTTGTTGATGAAACAATAGTCTGGAGAGGCGAGTTACGATCGGGGAATGAAACCGAGTTAAGTTGAGAGGGTCACCTTTCTTCTCGGCGTTGATTTTTTTTTAATGTTTTCTTGTTGGATCCCAATTAAATTTTACTTTCACTTGTGTAAGAGGTTTTTTTTCTAAGAGCACGTTTTGAGATTTTTTATTATTTTTTTTAATCCATTTTCTAACGAATGACAAAAAGACAACCATTATAGTATCTTTGACGCAGCGGAGGTAAAACGTGCGACGAACGAAACATGAGCAAAATGTAGTCTCTTTGACGCAATTATAGCCTAAAGGTTATCGTGTATAATCGGTAGCGGAGGTTAAACGTGCGACGAACGAAACACGAGCAAATATACGTGATCTTGATTGAGTTTCAGATAAGATGCCTAAGAGATGCAATTCAATCTTAATTCGAATAATGAGCACAGACCTAGTTGTACCAATGATGCAAAGTTCACGATGACTCAAAACATTATGGATAAGAGAGAAACAACTTTGTGGGGATGCTATGCATAAGAATCAGAGAAGTATTGATGATCATAAGCTTATATTCCAAAGTATTCAAAACTTCTCTTTGTATTTTGGAAAGAGGCAGAAGATAGCGGTTATTGTTCTGTTTCTTCATCGTACGAGAAGATTTACCACTGTTGCTGGGGCGAAATTGCCCTTCCTGTTTTCTTTGAAAATTGGGCTATGGATTCGTGGTTGCCCAGATCGGGCCAGATGATTTCTTTAATTCAGTTTTAAAGAATTTATCTAGCAAGAATGATGCTTGTTGGGATCATTGGATAACATTCTTCACAGGTTGGAGCAAGATTTTTGGGCAGCGTTGTTGGACCAAATACCCTTACAAGGTATTTGGCCATTATTTCTACCTATTTATTTATTTTACTTTAATAATACACAACATTGGGTATCCTTGTGACGACCCAACAGAACTTCAAAAGCAGAGGCTTGGCCGATAACTACAACAACTAAAAGCTGGAAATGCAAATTCTGAAACGTCGTGGGGAAGACTCTACAAACTCCACTCTACAAAGCGAAGTCCAACCTTATTCCTGGGATTAGACATACTAGGATTGGACTCAAGATCTTTTTTAAATAACAGACTTGGTAACGAGAATGGCGGGCAACGACGAACTTAAGATTGAGTATGTAGTCAATTGAAGACTCCGGTTTGACCCTGTGGTAAACTGCAGTTTTCAAGATTTGAGTTCACGGCAAGCAACGGGCTCGAAGTTGAGTCTGAAACGCAGTAAACTCAACATCGAAATGTAGACTCAAGCCATACTCAACACTAAATTGTAGGACTGGACCAGACCCAACAAGCAAACAACAGGCAGAAGTCAGATTCAACAGGTTGGGTCAGAGCTCGGCGGACTCAAAGGAGAGCGAAGTCGAGGACTCTGTAGTGGGAGCAAAAGTTTTGTCTTAGCATAACTGAGCAAAATTCACTGCAGACCGCAAACTCGAAACGACGCAGGATCAAGTAACACGCGCTTGCTCAACAGACGAGTTTAGAATATAACGTTCGTAAAGATTTTTTTAAGGAAAGTCTGTTGGGTACAGCAACAGTGACAGTGGTCTCCGATCGTAGGCAGTCAGCAGTGGTAAACCGAGATTAACTATCGTTAGCGAGGCTACGAGCCAGAAGTGCAGAAATCAAGAAATGGATCCTGACAAGGATTCGCAGCGACATTCTCAATGTTTCTTTGCAGGTGTGTTACTAAAGATAATCTGCATTTGAAATTTCGGGTGACAACGAGCTAGCGATCGTGAGATCACTCACCCTCAGATGATTTCCAAGGGGTCTTACTGTTCTGAGGGGGGACGAGAGTGTATCAGACTCCGATATCTCCAACTCAGAGCCTTGGAGTACCTGATAGGCTTAGGCGACGCTGTATAAGACTCAGAATTCAAACTGGATCATGCCTAGGACTCTTGCCACATAGACTGAAACCTCAAATCTTCCATTTTCATCACACACTTGGGGGGGGTCCGAGGGAGTGGAACTCATAATTATAGATTGGTAGGTTCTTGTTCACAATCATCATTTGTGACATTACTGTTGTTGTATGTTCGAGCATATGTGACTGGATGCAGAAGTAGTTATTTGCAGGTTGGAGGAGCCACAGAACAGCTCTCCCATGGGTGATAGACATGGGGCAGAATGCAGGGTCATCCCAATGTGCCAGTCAATCCCTTCCACCGGTTGACAGTGGAGTCGTTATCGGGGAAGGCTGCCTCTCAAAACTCCGGTCCGACTGCAACTGTCGAGGTGTCGTGTCGGTGTTCGTGTGTGGGAGACTGAGCCACGAGCGATGTTATTGAATTTGAAATTTTTTTTGGTTGTGGTGTGTTGAGGCGACAGTGCGGCGACTGGCGGTCCAACCCATCTCGACACCCCGGTGAGATATTATGAGTTTTGTATTACTGCATTTCTATTTTCTGCATGGATTTTCTGTTACATGCTCTTGTGATTAGAGATGGATTCTCTTCTGATTTCCCTACCTTTGTCCGTCCACCTGATTTTAATCTCCTCGAGAGAAAATTGTAAGCAGGAGATGTATCGGAGGGATTGAAGGGAAGGGGAGAAGCGGCCCGGATCGCAAGGAGTCGGGGGGAATAGATAGGCTAACTTATCCGATTGCTAGCGGGAGGTCTGATTAGGACACTACAATATCGGGGGAAAGCATCCCGGGTAAATTCATATTCGAGGTGGGCCGAGTGGAGACATGGTGCCGGATAGGATTGCACGAGGGAGATATCACCGTTCTGTGAGTATGTGACTTTGGTCCGACCCTATGATGCACGAGTTGGCCGGCTCGCGTTGGGGGGATCGCTCTCGGGATCGGTAGGTTAGCGATGATGGCGACATGGGACCACCTCTCTTTCGACATGAGGGTAGGAGGAGGTACGCCAAAGGGCGGTTCTCTTCTAGGACTGTTGACGTCGTCAGGGATGTAGGGAGGTCCAGTGGAGGTCTGTTGTGGGGATCTATAAGCTCATCAGTCGGGTTGGGCTACACCGCGTCTAAGAGAGTGAACTTTCATTCTTTTGTTGATTAGTTCGATCAATGAAGGGTTGAAAAAGAAACACTGAAAGTTATGGAGAGAACTTATCTTTCGGGAATAACGAGTGAGCCTAATATACCTGGGAGAAAGATGGGGGTAGAGAGTTATGATGGAGGAGAAAGGACGACGACAAGAGTAGGGGAAATGTGAAATGGTGAGTATAAAAGCAGACCACCTTATAGAAAGGCGACAACTGGGAAGGATAGAAAAGAGAGTCCAGGTTCCATAAGATTTACTAAAGGACCGTCATATGTAGAAATCCAAGAAGGAGAGACTTGCCAAGAAAAACATTTTGAGTCACCATGCAAACCGAGTCCTTATTCTATGGGATGCAGACAGTTGTGTGGTTCTTTGTCCCACCAACCACCGTTTTTGGGTCAGCCTCTATATTTCACTGGGCATCGGGTAACAAAATTCATGAATGACTGGGAAGTTTACACCTTGAGAGCAAAATTGACTAAGAGGGAAACGATAATTGGATTCATTACTCACACGGATCTCAAACTAGACAAAGATATGCATGTTGCTATACCCGAAGATTGGAGGTGGAAAACTTCAGAGAGCGATTGTCTTGGGATTTTGCTTGCGACGATATTCGTTTTCTCGGTCGAGAACTTAAAGAAGATGAAGAAAGAGGAAGGAGAGACGTTAATGATGTTGCAAGACGTTTTGAGACGGCGTCCGAACCATTGAGAGAAAATAGGTTTCTCGGTGAGATAGAACGATGTGCTATATTCATAGGGACCCTACCGATCAAGAAAAAAAAGTTTGTCGTGAAAAACATGCCCACTAAAGGACTGTCGTTCGCTCAGACGAAAGCGTTGGTTTTGCAGAATGAAGGACGAAATGCGAAATCTTATGTACTTGAGATATTTGAGAAATTAGGAAAACGAGTACCTAGAAGTCGTTTCGAAAAACAACTCGAAGATGATGGAAGAGAGTTCAGGTCGCCTAAGAAAAGTAAGATCAAAAAGGATAGTGGAGAATGGAAAAGAGGAAACCGTGGTAACTGGAAGAAGGATGACGGTAAGGGATGTCAAGATAGACGTTGGGGGTGTAGAGAGGAAGAGCAAGAACGAAAGAAATCAAACAGGAAAGAATGGGAAGGGTTCGAGGAGATTAAGGCTCTGAGAGTTGAGATAGAAAATATGAAGAGAATGAAGAGTGTCCCACCTCGAAGAATCACGGAATCGTTTTAGGTCCCTTTCCGACAAGAGTCTAAGGACAGACGAGAAAAAGGTCATGAGAAAATCGTCGAGCTCAATGAAAAAAAGAAGGACAAAATGGGCAAATAACGAGAAAAATATATCATAACAACCTTCGACGAATGTGAATATTGACGTTACAAAGGAAACAACACAAGAGGCGGACCAGGAAAAATTTTGGGTGTCGAGTATCGGGTTTGACGATGACCTGGATAAATGTGGTAGCCAGACGATTGGATTGTCAAGAATTTGGTTCAAGAGTAGTGAGAAAGACTCCTATGCAACTTCAATGTATCCTAAGGAAGTGGGTGGAGAATCGAGTAAAGATATGACCAATGACACTAGCCTTGACATTGATGTCTCACCGAACAACAGAAAAATTTTCCAAAATTAAATAATCATTCTATAGTAAAATTACATTCTAAATTCTAAATTTTCATTCCATCTTGAAAAAAATCATTCCAATTTTAAAATTTCATGTCTTACTTGAAAACTTTCATTCCAAGAATGGGGTATCCCTTCTTATTTAAACTGCATGAAAGAGATGGAATGAAATTCTGGATGAGTTCATGAAATATTATAATTAGACTGTCATTCTATGTAAGGATTTTAAGTCATAAATGGGTTAATCCAATCTAAATTAGAAGGTATTTGTTATAGTAGAATAAAAATTTAATTAAGATATTTCATAAACTCATCCAGACTTATATTCCATCTTGAACAAATAGATGTAGTTGGAAGGAAAAACTCATATTTCGACAGGAACTTATCAAATAAAACTTGAAATTTTAGAAATGGACGAACATTGGAATGATAATTTGTAAATATAAAAGATTTTTTTTTAATGGAATGTTTTTTCAACTAAGTCTTTCATTTCTCGTGGGAATTTTTCTGTTGAAGAGCGAAGAACCGAGGGCTACTGAGGAGACATTGGTAGATCGAACCATGACAATGAAGATGACAACGATAGATGAAGAACGCGAAGACTTGAAAAATAGTAAAGATATCCAAGACAAGTTGATAGAGGATCAAGATAAGAAAGGTTTCCTCGGCGGTGTTGTAGGAGCCGAAATTTCACAAATATTTGAAGTCATGTATGAGTCGAACGACAACTATGAGTTTGTTCAATTGTTCGATACCATCGAGCCGAACGACAACTACGAGTTTGCTCAACTGTTCGAGATTGTCGAGCCAGATGTTAGCTATGAATTTGCTCAACTGTTTGAGACCGTCGAGTCGGACATGCTATGACCTTGAGACCATCGATACATCTGAAAACGATGTTGGTAATAGTTTTAAGACAACTGCGAGTCAAAATCTGATAACTACGAAAGATATTGGAAACTTCATAATAGATCAGTACATTGCGATAAGTGTTGTGAGCCTTTTGGAAGGTCGAAAATGTCAGAATCGACTTTTGTTTGACCAAGAAGGCAAAGGAAAGACCATCGTGGAAGTTAAGTTTATCGAGGATGCTGGTCATCTTAGAAGCAGGTCAAGGAGATTTAAGGAACTGTCAAATCTAGTAACTACGAAAGATATTGCAAACTTCATAATAGATCAGTACATGACGATGAGTGTTGGAAGCCTTTTGGGAGGTTGATAATGTCATAATCGACTTATGTCTGACGAAGAACGCAAAGGAAAGACCATCGTGGAAGTTAAGTTTATCGAGGATGCTGGTCATCTTAGAAGCACGTCAATAAGATTTAAGGAACTGTCAGAACTTGAGGAGAGATCCCAAGCTAAGGGATTCGTTATTGATGTAAGGAAAATCAAAGACAATGATTCGGTTAAGACTGAAAATTGGATTGAAGAGTCGCAACTTGTGGTGGAAGCACGAGACGGGAGTATAGGCTTGCATCTCCCTTTCCTCTTGCTGTTCATCCTTATGTCTACGTATCCTCGAACTTACCATTGCTGATGTTGTTGCTGCAGCTTTAGTTTTGGCCTGTTAGTTTTCCAAACTAATTATCTAGTTACATTAAACTTTTATGATAGTGCGAGGGGTGAAAGATGCTCTTTAGTAGAGATACGAATCCGTCTGAAACCGTCTTGCTACGAAGTTTATGCAAACCTTTTCCTTACAACTCTCTAGGTAGCCTCGTCGATTGGTTGGAGAAGCGAGGGGGGGACGACCAGAATGCTTGTGAACGGGGGAGCAAACCTCGGAATTTCAAAAGCGTGATATTGAAAGAAGGGGGTACTTTAATATTTATCAAATTGATTCGGTAGACCAAGCGTTAGAACGAAAGTAGATTCTACTTCCACAAATGGGGAGACAAACTTGATGTCTACCGGAGTTTGGTGGCGCTAGGGTGGTTGAGAGAGTCGGTGAGGAACAAAAAGCGAAAAGCACAAAGGAAAAATGGTGGGAAGAGAGGTCGAAAAGGCATAAGGAAAAAAATTAATAGGAATGCATTTCTTGGGGTTGATCGAGTAGGGATTAGGTGTCGGCCGATTAATTTCTTCCTCCTTGATAATTAGACGATCTCAATTTTGGTGGTTCGCCGGGAACGTCGAGAATGGGGGGGGGGGGGCTGCTGTCGGGCATCCCAAGCCTTACGCCGCCTTTTACGTCTTTTAAAAAGATTATTGTTGGGGGTCGGATTTCGCACAATGGCCTGTTGCGACTGTTTTTGCCTTACGATCCGAGACCACGAAAGACAACTAGCAAAGGAGGCCTAGACGACATGGGAAAATCAGACTCGAACGAGACTAAGGCGAAACGTGGACCAATAGGGGTGATTCTTCCAAGGATTGGCGATTGGCAGATGATTTATTAATTTAATAAAAACAGGGAATTTTAATACAGAACGGTGAAGTGCCGATTGGTTGACCGAACTTGGGAAAATCGTTGGATTACAGTTTTTCGATTGTGGTGTTTTGCCGGACATTCCGACGAGACAGGGTTGGTACCAGGGCACTGCAAAAGGCACGATACCGGACAAAAAGGCTGACCTTATTAATTTCCACGCCAAGACAAGTTTGGAATCAGACTCAGGGGTAGGCCGGGTACCAGGGCGCTGCAAAAGGCCCCATACCGGACAAAAAGCCCCCTTGGCAAGTAAGTTTTTTGGGCACCAAATAGGCCCGGGCCTAGGTTCAGGAGGAGGCTGGTACCCGGACGCAGCAAGTTTCTCGACAGCACCCGACACTTGGGAAGTTGTGGCCACAACTGAGGCATGTGAAGTCGGGCCCAGCAAACTATATAAGCCCAACTTGGCCGGGATTGGGGGGACCGCTCGGATGCGTACAAGACAGGTGCACTGGCCCATGAACACACGAAAGGGGGAGATAGAACACGTACGGGAGACGACAAGGAGGACCAGATCACTTGGGACTGGCGCCTGTGCCGGCAGAGGGAAGTGGGCTGGTCCCCAAGCGCAGACGTCCCCAGTCTGGGGGTGTTTGGAACTCACGTGTATGCCTGCGGACAAGTACGTTGCGCACCGAGGGGGTATGATCTCTGCGCGCATGAAGGGGCCTAACAAGGACGCTCCCTCTTCCAGACGATTGGGTGTTGAGAGAGATCGACATGCGTACGAGTCACCACACAGGAGCGTTGGAGGTTGGATCACAGTTGGACTTCCTTGCGAAGGGGATACCAGCCCTCTGACTTGCCCAAGCTCCGAGCTTAATCGGAGTGTCCGGATGAGTGGGGAGAATTGAAGAACGATGTTTAGTCGTACCCACTCACAAAGAAAAGTGGAAGGGGAGGGAGAGAGAAGCCGAGTTGGATGAGCACACTGTGGATGAAGTCGTGCAGAATCAACTCGGAACTGCACATGAACTTAAATGAGTTGGTCAAGGCCTCGTAGAGGGCGAGTGAACCTATGAGAAGAAACGATCTGCGCAGATAACGAGGATAGCAGTGTATGCGCTGAATAAGCCCAGCGGGATGATCGAACTGCGTGCAGGAAGCCCGCCCGGGAGAGGGAGCGAGAGAGAGACAAAGAGGGAGAGGTGAGGCGCTGCCAGTTTCCGTTGCAATTGGCTGCATGCGCTAGCCAACTTAGCTCGCATGCAGCCTTGAAAGCTCCTGACCACGAAAGTGGACAGGTTCATCTTCTACAATATTTGGTAGGGCGCTGCAGGAACCATACTAGGGTTGTGAGCGGGAGTGGGTGTGTGTGCGAGCGAGTGAGTGGAACCACAAAGAGAGGATTGAGAAACCGCGTGGGAGAGGAAGTCGCGCGAAGCAGCAAAGCTTGCCCGGCGCGCGGAGGAAGAAGCTGCGCGAAGCAGCCGAACTTGCGCGGGAAAGGGCACCTACGAGGGAGAGAGAGTGTGGAAAGGAGGAGTTGCGAGGGGGAGTGAACAGCGTGTGGGAAGGAGTAGCTTGGAGTACTACTTGCGTGGGAAGCCGCACGAGGAAGGCTGCCACATAGGGAAAAGTTGCGCGGGGGAGTGAAGAGCGCGCGGGAAGGAGCAGCACGGAATAGCGCTTGCGTGGGAAGCCGTGTGGGGACGGTTTTCGCGAGGAAAAATGTTGTCGCGGAGTAGAAGCTGCCGCAAGGGGGAACGATCGTGCTCGGGGAGTACTGCTGCGCACGTGGGTGCGTGCGCGCACGCACGAGAGAGAGAGAGAGAGAGAGAGAGAGAGAGAGAGAGAGAGAGAGAGAGAGAGAGAGAGAGGGGTGGGAGACTCGGAACAGATGTGGCAGCGCGATCCGACAAAACATCGCAGTGATGCTGGCGCAATGAGATTTCTGCCCAGAAGCTCTAAATGCCGAAGTGACGAGATTTGACCAAGCGTGGGTGAATGACGGGCAGTGAAGCATCATGATGGTTCCAACGGATGTTGACACAATGCCATTTCGGCGCAGTGATCTGAACGTCAGAGTGAAGAGATTAAGTCAAGTGCGGGAAAACAACGGAATTAGTGACGCGCATGAATGGATTCCCGAGTTTTTCGATGTCTGTATCTACCACCCTGCGAAACTATAACAAGGGAAACGGGTTTCCAAGAAACGGCGAGGCCAATGGCTCGTCATCTAATTAGTAAAGCGCGTGAATGGATTAACGAGATTCCCACTGTTCCTATCTATCACCCTGCGAAACTACAACAAAGGAAACAGGTTTGGAAGAAACGGCGAGGCCAATGCCTTGTCATCTAATTAGTAATGTGCGTGAATGGACTTACGGGCTCCCACTGTTCCTATCTACGACCGTGCGGGACTACAGCACGGGAAACGGGCTTGGAAGAATCAGGGGAAAAGAAGTTCGTTTTGAGCTTGATTCTAGATCGACTCTTTGAAATGACAGGCCTCAACGAGTGTTGACGCAATATGATTCTTGCCCAGTGCTCTGAACGTCGAAGTGGAGAGATTCGACCAAGTGCAGGTAAACGAGGGAGTGACAATGGCTCTCTTAAGCTAGCCAAATATCACTCATCCCATTAGTGGAGTCCGTGCTCAGGATAGCGTGCACGTTGGAGAGATGATCCGGTATGGGGGAGGAAAAAGATGACAATTGAGCCTTCTTTGTGGAGTTATTCACGAGTCGAGAAGGGAGTAAGGAAAGTGCGAAAAGTGGTGGAAGGAGCCTCGCGGAAACAGGATTGCCATTATCGACGCATTAAATTCCAAAAATACCACTGGGTATTTCAGGAATTTCTTGGAATACCCCCGCACGGTTGACACCTGTTATGTGAGGGAAGCTTTCGTCGCCGGGAGTCGAATCGTCACTTCCAAGGGGAAGGAGTTGGAGGCTTGTTGTCTGCACTTTTAGTATCACTGTCGATCCAGTGATTTCATTATTTTCACTTATTTATTTATTTTACTTCAATAATACACAGCATCGGATATCCTTGTGACGACCCAGACAAAAATTCAATAGCAGAGGCTTGGCCGATAGCGGCAACATCTAAAAGTTGGAACTCCAAATTCTGAAACGCCGTGGGGAAAACTCTGCAAACTCTGGTCTACAAAGCGCAGCCCAACCCTCTACCTGGGATCAGACACAGGGTTGGACTCAAGATCTTTTTCAAAGAACAGACGTGGCAACGAGAATGGCAGGCAACGACGGACTTAAGATTGAGTATGTAGTCAACTGAAGACTCTGGTTTAACCCTGTGGTAAACTGCAGTTTTCAACATTTGAGTTGGCAGCAAGCAGCGCGCTCGAAGTTGAGTCTGAAGCGCGCAATAAACTCAGCAGCAAACTGCAGACTTATGCCATACTCAACACTAAACTATAGGACTGGACCAGACCCAACAAACAAACAACAGCCACAAGTGAGATTCAGCAGGTTGGGTCAGAGCTCGACAGACTCAAGGGAGAGCCTGGAGCAGTGAAGTCGTGGAGTTTGTAGTGGGAGCAAAAGTTATGTCTTAGCAAAACTGATCAAAATCCACTGCTGACCGCAAACTCGAAACGCCTCACGATCAAGTAACACTCGCTTGCTCAACAGACGAGATCAGAATACAACTTTCGTAAGGACTTGTAAGGAAAGTCCGTTGGGTACAGCAACAGTGACAGTGGTCTCCGATCGTAGGCAGTTAGTAGTGGTAAACCAAGGTTAACCATGTTTAGCGAAGTTACGAGCCAGAAGTGCCGAAATTGGGAAGTGGGTTCCGACAAGGATTCGCAACGACATTCTCAATGTTCCTCTGCAGGTGTGTTACTAAGATAATCTGCATTTGAAATTCCAGGTGGCAGCGAGCTAGCCATGGTGAGATCACCCACCCTCATGTGATTCCCAAGAGGTCTTACTGGCCTGAGGGGGGACGAGAGTGTATCAGCTCAGAGCCTTGGAGTACCCGATAGGCTTAGGCGATGCTGTATAAGACCCAGAATTCGAACTGGATCATCCCTAGGACTGTTGCCACTTAGACTGAAACCTCAAATCTTCCATTTTCACCACACACTTGGGCAGGGTCCGAGGGAGTGGAACTCATAATTATAGATTGGTAGGTTCTTGTTCACAATCATTATTTGTGACATTACTGTTGTTGCATGCTCGAGCACAAGTGACTAGATGCAGAAGTAGTTAGTTGCAGCTTGCAGCTTGCAGGAGTCACGGAATAGCCCTCCTGTGGGTGACAGACACGGGGCGGAATACTGGGCTGTCCCGGTGTGTCGGCAGATCCCTTCTACCAGTTGACACCCCGCACAGCGCGGCACCTGTTTATATAAATATCGTTAATATTGGATTCACTGCAGCCTTGGGCCTAGCACTGTTGGTTACAGTGTCAGACTTCCGTCCGGGAGATTCGGGGATCGAGACCACCGAGCGGCAGCGTAAGAGTAATGGGAACAGTGAGAAGGACCAAGGGGTTGAGGGTCCGGCAGGGCTATCCCCCAAGGTTTTGCAGCCCTCGAGACTAAGCGCCTCACTTTACGGCTTTATTCATATTTATTCTACTTTGCGTAACATACACACACGGGGCCTTTCCATACGAAATGTATAGGTAATATTTGTACGGGATCTGTACAGGAACATGTACGTCTTGTACGCCCCCGTACGAAAAACCCAAAAAAAAAAAAAAAAAAACAGTCATTAAAAAAAATCCGGAAAAAAAAAACTATGTGATGCAACAACACAAAATAAGCAACATTTGGTTGAGCATCATCTTCATATTCTTATTAGAATTTGAGAAAAAAAATAAAAACTATACTGGATTAAAAAAAAAAAAAAAAAAAACCGTACGAGCCCCCGGGCGTACGAGTAGCGTACGAGTACAAGAGTACGAATTTGTACTCGTAGAGGGTGCGTACAAATGGCAACGCAGTATTTATTCATTTGAACTTGTTTATTTATTGGAACTTATTTATATTTTTATCACAATTGTTATGGTTGTCACGACATTCGTAGACCGTCTGCGGGACACTGAGGGGAGACTGCAGCGGTGTCGTGGCAAGCAACTGCTCACGTGAAAACCCTCTCCTATTTCGCTCGTCAAAAGTTCTCTTTTGAATATTTGCTACTACCACAAAGACCTGTGCTGAGGCCAGCCTCACCGGGGCCCTTTTTTTTTTAAAGCTTGGCAGCCGGTTTGGCGCCCTCGCGCTCATTGAAGGGTCAACGCCTGCATAGAGTGTGCGTTGCGGGGCCGTCGACCTTCAAGGCTGATCGAGGTGGTAGGTAAGTCTTTTGCACACTCCTTATTGGATTTTGACTTTTTTGGCCACCATTTTGCTAGCTATACCAGTCAGGGGCCCTTTTGTCGTGTCTAAGATGACCCACAGATAGACCCTGACGAAAGTTTGGGGCACAATGACCAGAGGCCTGGGATTAGTTATTGGGAGTCCTTCGGGACATCCGTTAAGGTAGGAACAACATTGAGAACGTAAGTGGGGACCGACTGAATCTAACCAAGGGAAGAGGTCGGGTCCATGCGCGCAATATCGGGAAGTGCAGAGTTGAAGACGTCGTGGCAAGGCACAAAGCTATACTATCAGGTTTAATGCTTGTCTGGCCCGCCTCGAAATCAGCCCCTCTTCAGGTAAGTCGCTCTGCGGTTGACGGAGGGATTTATTTAAGGCGTATTGCCCGGCGGGAAGAAAGTTATTATTCTTTTTTCGATAGCCAAAGTGTTATCAGACCAGCGGAGAGAAAAGATGCGCTAACTCTGAGGATTCGAAGGAAAGGCGACCGGGTCGACAGAGAGGCGACGTAGTCGATGTGCTAAAAGAAAGAGGGGCCGAAACTGAACGAGGAGTTGGGATAGGTGCATACGAAGATAGGGAGAAAACAGTTATGGTGGAGGGAATATTCCTACCCCGCTCGTCTCGCGAGAAGGATGTGAGGGGGAGAAGATGTGTGTAGGGGTATTCGGGTTAAGCGACCTCCAGTCCGAACCCAGATTAGTATAGGAGATAGAGGTTTAAGAGTTAGTAGAGCAAGGCACGGCGCAGAGTTGTTGAGAAGGGTGGTGATAGCGAAGCTAAAGCTACGTTGTTCGCTCGATTCCCAGCAAGATCAAATGAACTAGGAGACAAAGTAAGGGATTTTGGCCCTGGGCAAGTCGTATGGTGAGGTTAGATTTAGTGCTACGTTAGTAAGGTTAGCGTTAACGTGGGAAAGGAGTGCACCATTAGAGTCGGATGGAGCGAGGAAGCTGAAGCTCGGTCGTTTCCGAACGAAATTGGGTCGGAGATGGTGTTAACTGCAGGTTATGAAGTAGCGTGAACTCGAATTCGAGTTAAGTTTTAGTGAAGGGTTAGTGTTATAGAAAGTAGAGAGAGAGAGAGTCGCAGGGGATATGACGGTGGGAGATACGGCAGAGAGAAAGACATTAAATTCATCCGATTTGTGACAGAATCTAATGAGTAGGGAGGCAGTTTCGGGGTAATGAGCCAGGGCAAACCTAATAGCGGTGTTAGACTTTGGGTTGGAATGCTAGAAGAGGCGCAATGAGAGTAAATAGATTCGTTGAGTTATAGCGAATGTGAACGGGTGGAGAAGATCGATGATGTATCTGTCTGTGCATAAGCGGGAGGTTCATTCAAGTCTTGCTCATCCTATCGAGCAAAGGGGCATGAGGCAGGCCGCGGGATTGGTGACTTACTTTTCAGCCAGTGTGTCACTCATCCAAAAGGGCTGCACCTAGTTGTGTTCTAGTAGTTTATCCATCCTGAATTTTTTCCACCCCGGGATTTGTTTTCATCAAAGTGTTCGATCATCGCAACGTATCCGCATATGCTCAAGGTCATGCTCGTTGGTCCCTGGACGTCGTACTGAGGCTGCTTCTCCCCGCCTCCATCAATCAGTCGTGATTGTGCCAGACTAATATTGCAAAGATTGAGCAGGGCTTAACACCATCGAGTCCGAGCGTAGGAATTGGGTGACACTGCTTCCTGGATAGCAGGCCGTTCAGATTCTCGGTCTGAGTCTGTTGAAGCCCGATTGTTATAGTTGCAGATTGACCCATCGACCGCCGCGGAAATGTTTTGGATATCTGTCGGTGGTTATTGTGTTTTTTGTCCGCCAGACTGCTATAGTCGTGCTTCGATACTGTTGTATCCCGCTGAGTTTGGTTGCGGGGGAGCTGAGTTATGTTGAGCAAAAAGGTCTTTGAGGCAATCGACAAAATTGTCGGAGGACCAACAGGTAGCACCTTGACTGCAGCTGACTGAGTAGGCGGTGTTTGGCCGTGTGTTGCTACGCGCCGCCAACATTTTAATAAAGCGTGAGAGAGGTGTGCACTAATGTCAGGTGACGGTGTTGTCTAAGATCGAGGTAGTGGGACCTGGTGGCATGATCATGCATGTGAAGGGGGTTACCGTTATGACTTGAAGCTTTGTCATAGCATCGTTTGTCAGCAGTTTGACTTTGTTTGACCAAGTTGCTGCATATTTTGGCTGCCATTGCAGGGCCCTCAGGCGATCGAAGGTATCAAGGCCCTCGCCTGGGGGTTGAGTTGTTCCTCTCTTGTATCTCGAGAGTTTGAAACCCCTCATTTTGCCCTTCTTACTCTAAGTCTAATCCTGTTCAGAGAGGAAGGCAGCAGGCAGGATTTCAACCTGTAGGACAGCAACAAGACTCTGTGGGGAGTCTCGCTACCGATTGCGGGAGCTCTACTAGAACTCATGAGGAGTCCTGGAGGCAAAAAACCGAGAGGTAAAGCTTCACCATCTTTCTATAAACCCAGTTATAACCTATATTTATAGTCCTTATTACACTTTGACTGAGTATATTGCGTGCATCCCTACTTTAACTCTCAGTTTGACTTTCTGAACACAAACCAGACTTAAGTAAAGGAATGTTTGTGCAAGCCCAGTTTCAATTTTGTTGTTTGCGTGAAACCAGATTGTAAAAAGGATTGCATATGGGGAAAGGTGGGAGGAAGGTTGTATTGCCTGTGTTTGGCTGGATCAACCAAAGACTGTGAGAATCTCCAAAAGTTTGAAGGATTCAGTGCTATGTTTATTTTTGATTGTTTGGAGGACCAAACAAGTTCCTATAAGATCGGGTGGTCTGGTTGCTCTGACTTGTGAGGACTGCTTGTGTTTAACTTTTCAAGGACCAAGTAAGTTTCCATAAGATTTGATGGTTTTGTTGCCTTGTTTTCAAGTTATTTGGGTTTTCTTATGTTTTATCGAGTTCTGAAAAAGAGTTGAGCATGTTTCATAAGATTGGATGGCTATAACTCTCATTGTTTTATTCAGAGGGGAATTCAAGCAAATGACTGGACAGGTTTTCATAAGATTGGAATGTCTGGTCTGGAGTTAGGCACATGCTGGAACCAAAATGATAAATTTTATTTATATCCTTACATTATTTTATTTATGATCAGGCTAGTCAGACTTGTTTTCATAAGATTAAACGGTCTGACTATTGCTTATCACAAACTGAACAGAGTAACAATTAAGAATAAATGTGTGGTAAAAAGGGCAGACTCAACTTTAATCTAAGTTCATCAATTCAGTCATATGCTACCTTAAAAGACTAAGTGCAAACAAAACAGTTCAGGACGACTAGGTTTGACAACCTAGTCATATGCCCAAGGAAAATAAAAGTTGTAGTACCCTGTGTTTGTGTATATCCAATGGTTGAGTTAGACAGGTTTCCATAAGATTAGATGGTCTAACTTTACGCCTAATGTAAGTTAGGTATAAGGGACAAATCAGTGAAAGACTATGAACTATTATTTGACAAGGTTAACTTTGGGCAGGTGAGAGTACTTACCTTTGTGGTTTGGCCTGCATGTGGTTGAGTGAGATTACTACTTAGTTTGAGTTTCAGTTTGATAGGTAGTTGTTTTAGATGTTCCTCATGTGCTAGAGTCATAGGAGTTAGTTCAATTTCTGCATTATCTAAGTTAAGTTTTTTTACTTGGGTCAATTCTTGCATTTTCAGGGATCATTTGTTATACTTGGTCTTGTATAAATTTTGGTAAGCTACTTTCTTTATGGGAAGCGTTGCCGAAATTTCTACAAAACCAGAGAGTTAGTCAAATTTTGACTTTTCAAAACTCAACTTATCTAAATTTGATATATGACTTAGTAAAAATTTAGAAAGTCTCATTTTATAAAATGAGTTCTGCCCAAATTTTTACTAATTCAGATAGTTAGAAAAAAATGAACCTTGAGAAGTCAAAGTTATTTTAGGTTTTGAACTTAGTTTTGTATAAATCTTGGAATAACAATTTTCTTAAAGGAGTGCTGCCGAGATTTTTACAAATATAAGGAGTTAGTTAATATTGTCTTAGTTGAATTCAAACCTTACTTCGAGTTTTTATCCGACTTAGTATAAATATGGGAAGTCCAGTTTTTAAAAGGAGATGGTGCCGAAATTTTTACTAATTCGGGGAGTTAGACAAAATTTGGTTTGCTAGAGTTGAGGAATATTTCAGTTTTTAATATTTGGGCGGAGAGCCGTATGATGGGAAACTATCACGTGCGGTTCGGAGGGCGGGAAAACACAACTCAGTATAAATTCTGAAAATGCATTTTTCTTACGGGAAGCGTTGTCGAATATTTCTTAGTTTAGAGCAGTTAAATTATATATTGACATGTGGCGATTCTGGTAACCCACCCTGAATAGGGGAGACCCCGCCAAAGGTCTACCTTTTTTTTTAACACTGGCTTAGAGGTAGACTTAGACTTAGTTGACAATAAGTTTTTTTAGCGAGAATGTGCTATGTAGATTTATTCCCCTTACACTGATGGTTTAACTTGGGGATTGACATGTCCTGTGTTACATATCCTCTTTATCGTTTGATTCAGGATTTGGATTTAGATTCAACTTGATCCCACGAGGATCATCATTTGTTATCACTGATAACATGTCGGTTGCCGACTCGTCGATTTACGACTCTACTCCAATTCACTCTCGTTATCCAACCTGAAGGTTTAGCCCTGATGGTTTTAATTGTTTTATTAAGGTTTCACCCATACTTTTATTGAATGATCATTTAACAGAGGTACTGAGTATTTATTTTAGAAGGTTGGACAAAGGTTGAGGCTTGCGTGACTAAAGCAAGGAGTATGAGTACAGAGAATGGTTGAAGTTGACCCCGGACAGTGTGTGGACTTTTGGTTGAATCGTGGATGTGATTGCATGTATGTTTATGGTTCGAACTCTGGATGTGACTGTCTGCGATTACATACATATATGGTTGGAGGGAGTCCCACAGTGATTGTGAGAAGTGATCGCCTCACATTAATAACTTTTATATTTATATATCTATATCTATATCTATATCTATATATATACATATATATATAGATATGCCTTGAGTGGTCGTGCAGTCCATTGCGACCGTGCATAAGGGTTAAACAGATTATACTTTGAGAGAAAATGACGATCCTCTTTTGTCCTGTGTTTTTTAGAGTTTTATAGTTAGACGTTGTAGTCTGTTGCAGTCCTCAAAGTCAAACCCCTTTAGTTCTCTCTAGGCCCTGGATGACGGAGCTGGTCTCCATGGCGATAAGAGACGATTGCCACTACAGGTACGAACCTATGTACCACCCACCTTCCGCAAGTGCAGAAGAGAGTGTGGTTCTCAATGACAATTGGCAGTTGTCTAGCGTCGAGAGGTTGCCCCCTCAAGGCGAGTGTCAGCCGACACCTGAGTGTCGAATGCAACCCTCGAGATTAACAAGGGCCGCATGATTTTGGGTACTACATAGTACGACATCGTTAAGACAGTTTGCATAAGCCTACATTGCGAGTCGATATGAGAAGACCTTGTGTCCGCGCGGTTTTATACTAAGTCTCGAGCGTATCGCTTATCCGATTGCCACGTCGGAAGGTTATGGAACGACTACTGAAGGGACTAGGATTATTCGTGTTGTTTTGTTTTGTGTCGTTCTAAGTGTGTGAGTGTGTTTTTTAATTTTATGTTTTAAAATGTGGTGTAACATGTGGTGAGTGAGATGCTTCCTAGTCGAACGACGACGAGTCGCGCTTTGGACTTCAGCCCCTCAATGCGGCGGTTCGCGTGCGGGTCCAATAGAGGCGTAGGACGACATGTACCGCCTATGCTACAGTGTACGAAAAACGCCCTCGGCTGGTCCACCTCTACGATTGCAACTAATTAACTTTCTTTTTGTGGACTAGTAGCTCGGCAGTAATATGCCCACTGAAGGGAGTTGACAACTCTCTCAGTTGGAGGTAAGTTGTACCTCGCGTAGGCCCTATCCTGTCGTGGAGGCTCGCGAGAGGGTATGGTTGGCGCATTCGGTTGGAGTGGCTTGCAGAAGCTCCTTGTGTATCGCGAGTATACCAACTCCTGCATGACGCGGCCGGGAAGGTCCCGCACTGCGCGGGACCGATGCTCTCAACATCGCTACGCCTATAGACTTCGGTCCTTTTTGTTGTCCGATGCTTCACGTTTTTTTGTCAATGACAGCAGGGCGCGTTCGGTAGTTTTTTCACTATTGACTCGTATCGCTTTCTTTCTTTCAAGTTCTCATTTGTTTTTCTCATCCCTTCATTCTCCACTTCTACTTCTTGCTTATACTTTCCCTTCTTCCCTGTCGTCGTCTCTAACCTCTGGTTGTTGTCAGTTTTCTGTGTACGAAGGTGATTTATGTTATAAGTGTTCAGTTGCGTAAGTTAATTGACACTCCTTTTGGATAATAAATGGATGCTTTGTTGTTCAAAAAGGAAGGAAAAAAAAAAGAAAAAAATATTGTTTTTGTGTTTTTAAATAAAAAAAGAACGTCACACACCATTTTACACTATGCTAGTCGGTCCGGGCCCCTGCATAAGGAAGACACACATAATCGAAAAAGGGTAAAAAAAAAATAAATTGCTGCCATGCGATCTGCCATCATCGACGGGCGTGCAGTGTCACACCCATGCTCATCTTGCGCGCTTACACATTACCCGGCTGCTAGTGGAACCGCGCCCGTGGTCAGGATATCTGAAGTCCGGGGTAATTTCGGTCTAGATACAGGTGTAAATTATAAAGACCGTGCGGGTCTATTTGGGTCTAGGCGGAAAGGGGTAAAAAGGCAACGGGTCCCGATATTGGGTCGGGCCGCACTACTCGAGAAGAAACGTGTAAAACGTGAGAAGCGCATCCTGATACAGAATGCCGCTAGATACGTCAACTGCTGTTCACCACTGTGGCGGATGCATCGACCCGCCTTCTGCTCTAAGATTCATTCGCCTTTTTTTTTTTTTTTTTTTTTTT
>BFEA01000403.1:1131713-1142648 GCA_003427395.1 Chara braunii
GGACGAATGAGAAAGCAGCATTGTCGTCACACAATCTCCGCGAGCCAATGAGAATGTGGCCAACCCTTGGAGCCTGGGAGGCTACCTATACGTGCCCAACCGGAAAGGGCCCAGGCCCTTAACTGTAGAGGTGGGCCTGGGCGCAGAGACTGGGGCCCGACTGGAAGCTACTGGAAACTTCCCCAGCCAGGCCCAGGCAGACACACACAGGGGCTGCACTTTCCATAAAGGAAAGAGGCCAGCCCAGGCTGGGGCATTCTGGCCTAGTGTTGCATACCTTAATGATAAAGACCAGAACAAGAACCGACCTCTCTCACATAGTACAAGATAGCGCAGCGGAAGGCTAATATACGAATGATCCGAACAATCAATGTTGCAATGCAGACCAAACATACATCATCATCATTCCATGGTGTGAACGGCCCTGGCGCTCACACAGGAAGAATGCGCCAGTGTGATAACCCGTCCGAACACGGACTGAAACACACAGCTGATTCCTGAGTTTTGCTCATACACTGAATGCCCTACTGAGTTCCCCGCCTGCTAAGTCTGTGTGTGTGTGTGCTTGCTGGACTGCATGTCTGTCTGAGTGCTGGTTGGCTTGCATGTGAGACCATGCCTGTCTGAATGCTGGTTGGTATGAGTGTGTGTGTGTGTGGCCCGCCAGGGCACTTGTTCATTCGTTGGGCCCTCAGGGCCGGTACTTACCTGTGGCCGTGGCTTCGAAGGGTTGCAGCAGGGAAAAAGCACTCAAGTAGCGGGTAGGCCGGTACCGCACCCGGCAGGGGGGTAAATATGCAGGTACCGAAGGCCAAGCAGAAGAAGACAAAAGTGGCATTTTTAGAGGCCGGTAGTGTAGGCTAGGTCTAGCGGGTACCAGTCTGAGTCTAGGGCCTGTAGGGGCAATATCAGAGTCTGCAATGATGTTCCCTCCAAAAGGAGGAAGAGGTACTGGTTGCTTGGGAAGGCCAGCGGCCTGGAAGTCACCGCCCAAGAGGCAAAGCAGGCCGCTATATCTTCCGGCCGGGCGGAAGACCCGGCCTCTTTTTCGGTGTGCAAGTTTGGCGACACTGGTGGAGCGCTGGAGGGAGCAGCGCTGGGTTGGAGCTGCGCTGCTGGGGAGGAAGAAGAAGAACACGAGGGAGGAAGAAGGAGGAAGGAAGGGGGAAGGGGGAGGAGCGCCAGGGGTACTTACCTGGCTATGGTGGCGGCCATCTTCATCACCTTGGTGGGCGCTGCAGCAAGGAGTCCCCAGCAGGGGGGAGCTACACCAAGAAGCTTCAAGGCAAGGCTGGGCATGGCGGCCTGAGCTGGAGCAGCCATAGCTGCTCTGGGTTGTCCTTTGGACGTCGGTGCAAGGCCTAGTAGGCCGCCATAGCCTCGGCCTATGTGTGTGAAGAGTGGGGGAGGCAGCCATGGCTATGGTGGASCTTGAGTGATACCTGCAGTAGAAAAGGGACTCGGACATGATTCTGGACCAGTCATTCAACATTGTATTATTATTTCTTGTATGAATAAGAGAAGGGGGAGATAAGGAGGAGGAGATTGTTGGGCGAAGAAGAAGAGCCTTGTCATTGTCTTTGCTGGTGTACATCTTCTTCTTCTTCTTTCTTACTTCTTCTTCTTCTTCTTCTCCTCTCTCACCTCTCAAGTTCATTCATTTCTTTCTGCAATTGGATGGCATTGTACTTTCCAGTGGATGTGTATCTCGAAATTGGCCAGGGTCATAACATTGGTATCGGAGCGGATTCTACTTGCTGGTGAGAGTYGACTTTGCTACCCTAACCCTAACCTAAGTGGTTGAGGGCAACACTTAGGSTTAGGGTTGGATGGTTGGAGGAAGTGGGGCAGCGTGGCTAAGGGAAGCTGCCCCCACCTGGTTAGGTCATGTGGGGTCAACATAGACTCTAACCAGGTTGCTTGAGAGTGGGATTAGGGTGGCGAGACATTTCGAGGAGACTTCATGCGGCGATTTGAGAGAGGCGACAGTGAGAGGCACTCGCACCTGGAATCTGAGCCAAGGGAGACACTTTGCAACTTAAGGGCTGCCCTCAAGTAAGGCGAACATTGAGGGTCAGCGTCCATTCTGTATCAACGGACTACAAGTTGCCACTTTGTTCTTCAGCATCGACGGGGGATCCGGCGTTGCACTTGGGTGTTGGAGTCAGACCCTCCTAGGAGATAGGACACTAGTGTAGGGGTAGCGTTAGATGGGTCATGAGGACCATATGAGAAGGGGGGTGAGTTCTCTTCATCTCGAAGCTCAAGGCCACTCAGGTAAGTGCCGTGCACCTATGGGATGCCCATGTATGTGTGTATGGTACTGATTGACCTGCTGGGGTACTCTGGGTTTCTTTTCCTACTCCTCTGTGGTCTTGATTGTGTGACTGAATGCATGTGATCTACCTACTCACCTGATGGATGGAAAATGAAGTATCTTGTCATACATGCCGAGTCTTTCTACAGTGCTTTGTCTTTTCATCACTGAGCGGTTGCAGTCTGTAGGTTCTGCCAGAAGTTGAAATTTCGTTTTTCAGTGCAGTTGAGACTGAACTAAGGTCAGGTGGTACTCCTCTTGGTTGGGACCTGGTTGAGACCTACGTGGGACCCTTGGGACCCAGCGGAACCGGGCCCAAACAAGGAGAGTCTCTGGACCCAAATCGGTTAGGCATTGACCTCTTGTCTTCTTGACTGGGATATGAGTTCATTCTTCTTGGATTAGGACACCCACTGCCGAGGGGATCTTGGCTTTGACGTTTTGCTTGCATTCTGATTGCACCGTCCATGGCTTGACTCGCACCCTGTACACCACTCAATTCTCCATCGTTGCATTTGGTCACTCGTTGTCTGATTTGCTGTACGGACACGGAGCTGGTCAGGCTGGACTCGAGAGGATCTCGTATGCAGCCTGATCAGACTGGGTCGCTGAATCAGACCTCTCTTTTGAGTTTGATTGTTTCTTTTGTTGTTCTCTGCTTCCAAATGAAATGCCGCTCCGGCCAGGGGTTCTACCTTCTTTTCTCTGAGCTTTATCTGTTTTTCTGAGTTCATTTCCGATGCCCGTGGAGACTCGCAATCAAAAAGAAGAAAGAGAGAGGAGGGAGAGAGAACAGGGAGAGAGGGAAAGTGATAGTCTGAGGTGGGCAAGGACTGGGAAAAGGAGTGTTCGTCTAAGCGCGAGGGGGAGTGAACCTCTTGAGAGTCTGATTGATTCTTTTGCTGCCTGGCGACTCTCTGATCCACCTGCCCACACTGACAGTCCAAAGATGGCCCAGCTAAATTCGACGCAATGGCGGGCCTTGTTAGATGCAGCCGGTGATGCTGAGAAACCACATCTGCAAGCACTCTTAGATGGTGCTATAAAACGGCAATAGGAGTCAGAGAAGGAGAGGAAGGAGGCCTTGTTGAGAAGGCAAGTAGCCCTCCTAGAGACTGTTCCCTCACTGATTGAAGAGCAGTGCAAGGAACAGCTGCAGTCCATCCTCACAGCCTTTGTTCAAATCAGGAATCTTGAGGACCATACCACTCAGATCGCTGAAGTCTTTGCAAAACTGCAGACACTTCAGGATGATCTGACTGAGATGACCCTTAACTACCATGAACTGACAAAGTAGGTGGCAGATCTGCGACAAGCCCAAGTGGCCAACCCTCTTCCTCTACCTCCTGGAACTGAAGCTGCAATCGAAACTACCTCTGCCCCTCTTACTGTGTCTTCTTCTACCTCATCTTCGAGTGTGATGGCAACTCCTTCGGGACCTGCAGCAGGTGCAGATTCCACTGTTGCTGCAACAAGCAACGAGGCTGGAACTTCTGCAATTGCTTCAGCCCCAAGGCCGGAACCAGCTGCTGCTGGTCCCAGCCACGCCAGTCCGTATGTGGACCGGAAGGCGGTTCAAATACCGTCCAAGTACGATGGCAAGGAAGACATCGAGTCCTGGATAGGCTCCATGACGCCCTACTTTGAGATCATGGGGACTCAAGCTGAGACACAGGCGATTATCATGGGTATGAATGTCGAGCCAGTCGTACGGGGCTTCCTAGAAGTCCAAGCAACGCGGGCTGGGTTTCAAAAGTCTGCACTAGCCAAATGGCTAAGGTCCACCCCGGTTGCCTCCCTCGAAGAACTCCTTATCTCAGAATACCAAGATCCACATATTGCAACTAAAGCGAGGATTCAACTGGATAAAGTAAAGCACAACAAGTGGAATGGCTCCATGAAAAGCCTGCAGACCTATCTGAGCAAACTGTTTGCCACTCCTGGTTTGGAATTGTCCACTCAATCTTGCTTAGATGTGGTCAAGGGCGCGGTTCCAACTAACTTCACTAGTCGCCTGGGCAGGGACTACATTGCTTATACTGACTGGCTTGCGTTAATGAAGGATGTAGTCAGTGTGGAGGCCATGGACCTCGTTAGCACGGCAGGCAACAAAAAGCCCATTGGCGGCATACGGTTCAAGGGCAGCAACCGTCTTGTTGTGCAAGTCCTGCTGGAGGCCGAAGGAGAAGCCGATGCGGTTGACCCCACTCTTGGTGACGACCAAGAACAAGACTCCGATACAACTTGTTCTTCAGCCCATGAGTGTGATGCAAATAACGAAGAAGAAAATTTTTCTGCCTTTAAAAAGACCGCCAACACTAAGGGACCGAATCGGAGTGCCGGAAAGAGTTATGTCCAGCTCCCCAAAGGAGTTAAGATCCCGCCTAAACTGGAGGATGCATCTACCAAACCATGGGTTGACCTCCGGATTACAGAGAATGACTGAAGGGGGTTTGCCTGCATTGCCAAAAGCCAAATCATAAAGTTCAAGATTGTTATAGGCTGCAGGGAAACCAGAATCGGGCGTAGAGTCAGACTCAGCAAACTCTACAGCAAGGGAGGCTGGCTCTGTTGAAGATCAGCAACCCTCCCATGAAGCCCAACCATCTGCTGAAGACAAGGCTGTGGTACGTAATGTATTGTATGACGAGCCTTGGGAGGAGTCTGAGATGATTGACTTCCACTACCACTTGGAGCATTTGGCTGAAATGAAACAGCAGCGGGCCCAAGGGACAGTGAAGTTAATCTTCTTTAAACTTCTCATCAACCACCGCTATCTCTGTGTGTTAGTTGATTGTGGTGCTACAGCTAACTTCATGTCACCACATGGGATACGCAAGGTGGGCTTGGGGATGAAGCAAGTGGCCCTACAGAACCCTTGCCGGACCCAAGTTGGCAACAAAGAAGTTGTCTGTTCAACACATGCAGTCAAAGGTGTGCGCACTACCTTTGACAAAGGTAAGACTGTCACCCATGCACTGAACTTCTTTGTCCTTGACAAGTGCCCCTTCGACGCTGTCCTTGGCTTGGGCTGGTTGCAGTCCCAATGCGAATGGACCAAGTGGAAGGAATCACTCTTCATGGTCAAAGATGCTCAGGGGAACGAGCTTCCTGTCCTCTTGGATGAGAAGCGCGAATCCCCAGTGACTTTTCTGAATGCATTGAAATTCTGCAAGAAGTGGCGCAAGCACAAAGAGGAAGAACAGTTGTATGTTGCCTTYGTTCGTCCTGYTCATGTGCCTTCTACTTTTGCGGCTAATACCACTACTACTTCGATTGATGAATCTACTTCTGGTACTTCTACTACTAGCACCTCTATCTCTCTATCCTCTAATAGTCCGAGTGATCCTACTTCATATTCGATCGTCTCTATACGCGATTTGCGACCGGACTTTGGTGATCCCTTTGCTGATTCCCCACCCCCACCTGTCCCATCAGACATTCAAGCCCTCCTCGATCGGTTTCTGGAAGTCTTGGCTGAGCCACGTGGAGTTCCCACACGACCGGTCCGACACACCATCGAGCTGGTCGAGGGTGTTGTCCCTCCAAAGGGCTGCGTGTACCGTATGGGACCCGACGAGTTGGAGGAACTCCGGCGGCAGATCGATGAGATGATTGACAAAGGGTGGATCAAACCAAGTGAATCTGAATTTGGTGCTCCTGTGTTGTTTGTGCCAAAGAAAGGAGGCAAACTCCGCATGTGTATTGACTATCGCGGTCTAAACCGCATCACAAGAAAGAATGCTTACCCATTGCCTCGTATAGATGACTTGCTTGATGCCGCGGGCGGGTGCGAGGTCTTCTCCAAGATCGACCTCAAGTCTGGTTACCACCAGATTGAAGTCGATCCTGCGGACCAGCACAAGACTGCGTTTAAAACACGCGACGGGCTCTATGAGTTCACCGTAATGCCCTTCGGTCTTACGAACGCACCAGCCACGTACCAAAGCCTCATGGACAAGGTCCTCCGCAAATAGATTGGCCGGTTTGTGGTAGTGTACGTGGACGATATCCTGATTTTCAGCAAGTCCATGGAGGAACACCTCAAGCATCTTGAGGAGGTGCTTGCTGTCCTCAAGAAAACGCAGTTCCATCTCAACTTGGAGAAATCCGAGTTTGGGAGGGATAGCGTCATCTATCTTGGGCACCGGTTGTCTGCTGCAGGCCTAGAACCTGAGGCAACCAAGATTGAGGTCATACGCGATTGGCCTCAGCCTGTGAACATTCGTGAAGTGCGTTCTTTTCTTGGTCTCGCGTCGTACTATCAGAAGTTTGTACCCCGTTTTTCTATCATCGCTCACCCATTGTTGGGACTAACCAGCAAGAATGTGTCTTATTCCTGGGATGCCGCGTGTACGGAAGCATTTCGAACTCTCAAGGAAGCCTTGGTAAGTTACCCGGTACTCCGCATTGCAGATCCCAAACTGACCTTCGTAGTTACTACGGATGCAAGTCAGTATGCGATCGGTGAGGTGCTGCAACAAGATGACGGCGATGGCCTGCGGCCACTCGAGTACTACAGCAAACGAATGCCCAGCGTAAAGGTAGCCACTTCCACCTACATGCGCGAGCTGTACGCTTTGCGCATGGCGTTGGATCACTGGAAACATTACCTGTTGGGACGCCACTTCAAAGTGTTCTCAGATCATGAGACCTTGAAGTGGATCAAAATGCAGACTACTCTGTCCCCTACCTTGCTTCGCTGGTTTCATGAGATTGACATCTTTGATTTTGAATTGAGGCATAAAAAGGGCTGTTACAATCGAGTCGCTGACGCTTTGGCTCGCCACCCTGAGTACATGACTTGCCTTGTGAAATCCTACGACCTCCGGAAGAAATTGAAGGAGGAACTCGTAGAGCAGACAGCCAAGGATCCAGAACTTGTTCGTTCGTTGGGCCCTCAGGGCCGGTACTTACCTGTGGCCGTGGCTTCGAAGGGTTGCAGCAGGGAAAAAGCACTCTAGTAGCGGGTAGGCCGGTACTGCACTCGGCAGGGGGGTTAATATGCAGGTACCGGAGGCCGAGCAGAAGAAGACAAAAGTGGCATTTTTAGAGGCCGGTAGTGTAGGCTAGGTCTAGCGGGTACCAGTCTGAGTCTAGGGCCTGTAGGGGCAATATCAGAGTCTGCAATGATGTTCCCTCCAAAARGAGGARGAGGTACYGGTTGCTTGGGAAGGCCAGCGGCCTGGAAGTCACCGCCCAAGAGGCAAAGCAGGCCGCTATATCTTCCGGCCGGGCGGAAGACCCGGCCTCTTTTTCGGTGTGCAAGTTTGGCGACACTGGTGGAGCGCTGGAGGGAGCAGCGCTGGGTTGGAGCTGCGCTGCTGGGGAGGAAGAAGAAGAACACGAGGGAGGAAGAAGGAGGAAGGAAGGGGGAAGGGGGAGGAGCGCCAGGGGTACTTACCTGGCTATGGTGGCGGCCATCTTCATCACCTTGGTGGGCGCTGCAGCAAGGAGTCCCCAGCAGGGGGGAGCTACACCAAGAAGCTTCAAGGCAAGGCTGGGCATGGCGGCCTGAGCTGGAGCAGCCATAGCTGCTCTGGGTTGTCCTTTGGACGTCGGTGCAAGGCCTAGTAGGCCGCCATAGCCTCGGCCTATGTGTGTGAAGAGTGGGGGAGGCAGCCATGGCTATGGTGGASCTTGAGTGATACCTGCAGTAGAAAAGGGACTCGGACATGATTCTGGACCAGTCATTCAACATTGTATTATTATTTCTTGTATGAATAAGAGAAGGGGGAGATAAGGAGGAGGAGATTGTTGGGCGAAGAAGAAGAGCCTTGTCATTGTCTTTGCTGGTGTACATCTTCTTCTTCTTCTTCTTCTTTCTTACTTCTTCTTCTTCTTCTTCTCCTCTCTCACCTCTCAAGTTCATTCATTTCTTTCTGCAATTGGATGGCATTGTACTTTCCAGTGGATGTGTATCTCGAAATTGGCCAGGGTCATAACACCAGTCCCCAACCACACACAGACGAAGAAGAGGGGGGTTAGATGAAGAAGAGAGGAAGATGGGAAGAACACTCTCTCTCTCTCTCAGTCCGGTACTAACCTGTGAAGGTGGCGCCTTGTTGCAGGTACATCGAAGACGAAGCTGGAGCTATGGCGCCACAGGTAAGTCTCCCTGGCCTCCGCCAACCATATCTCTCTCTCCAACGCTACTATTTCCTAATAGCGCCCAGCGCTGAAGACTACTGCTAACGCTACTACTACTACTGCAGCGCTCCTCCAGAGTGCTGCTGCCGAATCCTGAAGACTGCCTCCTGCCTCCTGCACATGAAGTGCCTGGGAAGTCCCTATGAACTACCTCTTGATTACCTGATGGAGCCCCCTGAAGGCTTCGCTCCACCACTCACCACATGATCAAAAGAGAAAACCGAGGGCGATGTATCTTTCCATGTTCTAGCTGAAGATTCATTCTCTTTTCTCACAGTTGGTGGCTCTTCTGAGGGATTCGGGCGACAGGTAAGTCATTCTGATTTTCTTCCTTTACGTTCTTTTCTTTTTATTATTAGCAAAAAGCTCCAGGAAACGGCTGTCAGTTCCGTTGTTTTCTACTTCAGAAGTAATAAGAAGCGAACGCTTTGAGAGATCACGACCCCCATCATGACTGAATCTGGCCTGCAAGAACCCGACCATACAGTCTGCAAGAACCCTACCATACACACACAGTGTTACACGGACTACAGGTTTTACTAAAAACTTTCAGGCCAACGTGCGGCCTCCAAAAAAAATCTGGCTGCCCGTTTCTTATTTTACGCGAGCATGGGGCCGGGTCTACTGCCGCCCCTCAAGACTTTTTTTCTTTTCTTTTTTCGACCCCCATTTTACTAAAAGCTTTCAGGCCATCGTGCATGATGCCCGGTGCAGCGCATCGTGATGCGCCACATGTATGGTTTATACCAAGTTCAGTGACTTGAGTCACTTCGATTAAAAAAAAAAAAAAAAAAAAAAAAACCCTTCAGCGGCTTGATTAATACAAAACAAAAAAGAAAATCAAAATACAGAGTGGGTTAAGGGAAATCGAAATACAGAGTGGGTCTGCAGACTCTGCACACTTCAAATTTTCTTTCTGGCCCATTTACAAGTTTCACAAGTTTGAAGTTTCACAATTTGTATTCGATTTCTGTTTTCACGGTCTCTCTCTCTCTCTCTGTGCATGTGTGGATGCATGTGGTGAGTGCATGGCATTGACTGTTCTTGGCGTTTTTTGGACGTGTTGTTATGTACTAATCTTTCCGTTCAATTCTCTGTTTTTGTCCCTTTCAGCCGATATGCTTCGTGTTTGGGATATCTGCAGAAGCTGAAAGCAGATCTTCTCTATGACATGCATCTGTACGACCATGTTGAGACGCTCTACGAGCTAATCAGGCACAAGGCGTTGATCCAGTACACGACACCGTTCGTATCTGTTGATCTTCCGACAATGGCAAGCGCATTCAATACAACAGTGGCAGGCCTGGAGAGGGAGCTTGCTGCTCTCATAATGGAGAACCAGATTCAGGTTTGCCAGCCTATGAGATCTGATGACCCTCCCCCCCCGGAAAAAAAGAAGAAAAAAAAAAAACAAATAAAAGGATCCAACGAACCCATGAATCCTTTTTTTATTTATATACATATCAACTTAGAAATGGTCCGGACTAAAAGAGAGGGCGGGGGGGGAGACTAACTACCTTCTCTACACGGAGAATCAGGTTGCAAGGTACCCAGCCCGGCTGAGATTCTGTTTTTCCCATACACAATGCGGGGTTTGTCTGTAATGGACAGAGTGATGGAGAGTTGAAAGAATGGACCGTAAACCCCCAACTACCTTCGAGACGCTTTTCTCACGTTCGTGATTTTGCCCTCTGACTCTGAAATCTCGAACCCTCGTGGGCTGGGTTGTGCCTTTTCCCTCCGGTAGGCCAAACCTTTTCACGTGACAGTGTTAACTTGTAGGGTGCGTGGACGGTTGCTGCGCGAGCTACTGGTATTATCAGGAAGGGGAAGACTGCTGCTATTCATTTCTTTTCTTTTTTTTTTTTTTCTTTTTTTTTTTCAGGTTGCGGCTTGCTAGAAATATCCTGTAGGCAGCGGCTATTCTACAAGGTATTTCAAGCAAGAACGTGAAGGATGTGGAGGATGGAGGGGGGGTGGGTGAGAAGGGAGTGGTGTTTCATGAGCTTCTCTCTAGCTGTCTGATGTCTTTGTTAAATGCACCAATTGGCATGCGATATTGTTATTGCAGACGTGAGTTTTCGGAGATTGGCCGCCCATCTGGGTCATTCGAGAGTGTAAATGGTTCCAGATTGCTCATAAGACTTGGGACGGCGCTACTGTCTGTGCCGACGGACATCACAACAAGCCAACCAAACTGAAGCGGCCCACACCAGTATGCTGCCTCCTCAAACCTATACTGGTTACCAGATAGCTCTGCATCCCTCTGGTCCTCAACAAAAAGCTACCCTGCCAAAGACACTGGACGCTGACCGCTGGCCTCAGCCCACTCTTCTGCCTGCCCTCCAGCCAATCACATTCACGTGCTCCCTGCCCACGCTTCATCCCTACACACACACACGCACACACACACACACACACACACACACACACACACACACACACACACACACACACACACACACACA
>BFEA01000403.1:1161482-1176183 GCA_003427395.1 Chara braunii
CCCCCCCGAAAATTTTTGTTTTAAACTTTTTTTTGTTCAAGGGGGTAGGGTTGGGGCTCCGGAACCCCAATCCACAACCCCCAACCCCAACCCCCAACCCCAACCCCCTCTCCCCTCGGCGGCAGCTGGCCGCGGCAGACCACGGCCTCGCGGCCGTGGCCGGAGACTGCAGTTGTAGCCGCGGTGACCACGGCCGCGGGGGATTCGTAGGCACAGGGAGGACCAGCAACACTATCCTTCACCCAGGGTAAGTAGTAAGTACCAGTGAGGCTCCATCATCACCCTTCTTGATGTTGTAGAGTAGTCTGAGTAGGATTCCTCAACGTTGATCCTCGCAACGATCCTGGAGCCCCAAATAGGAAAGACTTCTTGCTGGGAGGGTCACCATCACTGTCAAATATGTATAATGGTGAAAAGGACTCGAAAAACAGAAAATCATAAACTTTAAGGTGATAAAAAACTTGAAGTCCTCCTGGTTCCAACTGCAAACCACCAACCAGCCCGGTAGGTGAAGTCGCTGGGGCGAACCAAACAAGAACCACCGGGAGGACCTCCGGTAGGACGGCTGCTGCACAGGGCTGATCCACATAAAATATGAAAAAGACAGGTCACAGATGATGCCATATCACAGAGAGCCAAGTCTTGAAGGTGGGTTGTGGGCCCACACACCTTCATCAAATGATACCTCATCTTGTAGGGAATGGTATAACAAATGTATGAGGAGACCTTCTTGCCTCTAGGGACTTTCACCTTGTCTTCCATCACTCTTTCTCCCCTCAACCACTGCAACCAGGGATCACTACCCGTCGTCTCCGATCTCCAGAATTCTTTGCAGATCCATTTCCTCCTTCAGAGCTAGCATTACTAGATTTACAATGATATGGCTTTTGGGGGGTGGGGCCTATGGGGTTAATTTGGTCTTCTTCATTTGTTCTGGGGGGTCTTTTTTTTTTTTTTTTTTTTTTTTTTTTTAAACAAAAACCGTGCTCCATCTATTGGTGGGGAGCAGCACGTGCTGGAAACCGGGTCCAGCGTCCCATAGATACAACCATATCCTCACAATTGGCACAAGCTGGGAACCGGGCCCAGCGTCCCATCAGGAAATTTCATGTCAATGAGACTAGGAACCTACTGAGAAAGCCCAATCGACCTAAGGATGGAAATTGGAAATTGAGGTGCCGGGGGCATCACCCGGCTTTAGCTCAAAGAATTTGGAGCTACTTCAAACCTTTTTTGGAAACTTCAGAGTTAAACCAAATCCAGAAAGAGACTCAGAAATCCACCAACAGTCCTTCTTTGCCTCACTCCGGCAAGACTTACTGCAGCAAAGCCACCATCTCCACTGCTGCTATGCCCTATTTCTGTCCTACCAGCTAGCCCCTTCACTGGCAGGACGCGTGATACCTTTCTCTCTCCCACCTCAATCCTTTTCCTACGCGTTACTCAGAAAAAAGTACGGGAATAGACTGCAAAGGTCCTAAAAAAGCCCCAAATCCCGGAAAATCCCTAACAAAGCCTTCCAAGGATCTCCAAACTGTCGTATTCCCTGCCGAGCTTTCCAGGCCTCACACCCCCCATCCTGCTGGGTTACAGTGCGACACAACTCACCCCGGCTCCGGCCAGCGTCGTCCCAACAGCAACCCTTGGGTGTCCCGTGGAATGCCCCCCCAAAGCACCCCCAGATCTCTCTACCAGGCCTCATGCTCCTGCGTCAGCAGGTTACAGGGCCACACCCCAGCACCGGCCAGCGTCGTTCTGGCATTGAACAACCTTTGGTCACCGAGTATTACAGCCTCGAAACCACCTAGAAGAAATTGTCAGGAAACCCCAGGATCCAACAGACATTTTTAAGACAAAACAGACTACCCCCCCTTTTTTTTTTGAACAGGCTTTAACTAGGTAAAAATCCGTAGTCGAAAACCTAGAAATGGACCTGGCGGGTCCTACAAATGCTCAAAACGCTTTGAAATCCCTAACACCCCTACCGAGACATTCCAACACTGTCCTACTCCCTGCCGAGCTCTTCCAGGTCTCACACCCCACATCCTGCTAGGTTATGGGCGACACAACTCACCCCAGCTCCAACCAGCGTCGTTCCAGCAGCAACCCTTAGCTGTCCCGTAGGATGCCCACCCCAAAGCATCCCCAGATCTCTCTACCAGGCCTCATACTCCTGCATCAACAGGTCATAGGGCAACACCCCAGCTCCGGCCATCGTCGTTCTGGCATCGAACAGCCACAGGTCCCTGAGCATCACAACAGCAAGAACCACCTAAGAGGAGTTTCTAGGAATCCCGAAAGCCCAAGAGCATTCTTGAGACCCCCGAGCAGCCATCTATAAAAGGAAAAAAAAGGGGGGTCGAAACTAAATACCATCATCCTAATCATCCTAAGTCCCCCCCTCAACAAAAGAGTCCTCGTTCTCGACTTTCAGTCCTCGAACTTGAACCAGAACTCACTTGGTCTCATACCCCCTTCTGCTTGGGTAACAGGGCACCGCAACCTTGCCCAGTACCGACCAACCTAGTTCTGTCGGACAGGAAGTGCCTTCCTCCCTCGACAATTCCCCTAGCGATAAACCCCTAAACAAGTGCTGGATTTCAATTTCTGATCAGGTGGTCCCTCTGGGGACTGAAGAAGCACAGGCAGTCCCGCTGGGGGCTGAAGAAGCACAGGCGGTCCCTCTGGGAACTGAAGAAGCAAACCCGTATGATCCCAATCTACCTCATGTGCTCTCGGAATAATTATGTTCGGGGAGGGGACCCTGGACCGGTTTCCAGCAGCCTACTGCAGGTGCAGCTCCCCACCATTGGGCCACCAATAGATGGAGCGGTTGGGGTCATAAACCTACCTACCACCTAGGAGTGGATGCTTTTACCATCATCTCTAGTAAGGGCAGATAATCGTGTTTTTTTTTTTTTTTTTTTTTTTTTTTTTTTTTTTTTTTTTTTTTTTTTTTTTTTTTTTTTTTTTTTTTTTTTTTTTTTTTTTGCCCCGGAGGGGAGGAGGGCCGCGCCGCACTCTGCTGCAGTGCAATACAGAGGCAACGCTGAAGAGGTCGAGCACGCAAGCTTACCCGTACAACCCCTCCGTAGCCCAGAAAAATTAATTTAATTAATTTAATATCGTGTGGTCCGATGGACCACGGATCAGATATTAAACTGATCAGAACAGATACAGTGCACTTGATCTATTTTTAGCCAAAAGGCCGAGAAAGGTATAAGCGTGTTTTTTTCTTTTTGTTTCTGTTTCTTTTTCTTTGTAAAGTGTAAGAGGGATGGCAGCTGCATAGGAAGAAGTGAAGGGCTCAAGAGGTTGAAGCCTGAAGGCCACCAGGTTGGAGTGGAGCAGCAGCTGGATTGGAGTTCGGCACAAGTCAGCAGTTATGGCGGTGCAGACTAGCAGTCTAAACTACTGTAAAGAAGCTTCTGCTGGGCTTGGACAAGTGGCTGGAGTGGAAAAACATTTTTGAAGAAGCTCCATCACAATGATGACAAGTAATGATCTCGTTGCACTCTCATTTGTAAGTAGCCAATGATTCGTGGAGGCTTGAAGTCAATCTCTATCCTCCGATTCTGAAGAGGTACCCATTGAGCCATTGGCACATTGCCTCTCCCTCCACTGTTGACGCGGTGATAATATTGGGTTGGTAGTCTACAACTTCACCCCTCCTGGGAAGGGAGGGAGGGAGGAGATGATCCCCCGCCAGAGACAGAGCAGCGAAGTGACTGCTTATCAGAAGGCGTATCGCGAATATGCATTGAGGAGAGGGATTGAGGAGGAGTCTGCAGAAACGTAGGTTACTTAGCCTAATAATAACGTATATATTCAAAATAAAATCAAGGTGCTGAACGCGCTGTCCCCCCCCGACCACTGCGACCAGGGGCCTGGCCAATCGCGGGCAGGGGGCCCGGTCACGGTGAGGGGAGGCCCGTCATCACCGGCCCTGTCGCGGCTGGGATCGCGATGCCGCAGCCTAGGAAGGGGACGTTCCGAGGGTTTGGAATGGGGACTGGGCTTGCGGTGAACCCCGTCCCAACCCGGAAGGACAAATCCCCGGGGCCCGGGCAAGTCGCCCGGGATGCACGGCCGGACGAGGGAAGTAGTCCAAGGACTCCAAGCTAAACAGAAGCCAGCCCCGAGAACGGAAACTGTAGGGACCGGGGACAGGCGGCGGCGGTAGGATTAGCGCTATTCCGTAGCTCCGCTAAGGATTAGCACTAATTCGAATGTCCGGCGGCGCTAACCCTAGTTAGCGTTACGCATTCCCGTTGACGCCTACACTGGCACCGCGGCCGGCCATCGCTCGCACATGCTTTCCTTCGTTGAGTAACGCTCCCACCATCGGGCAGATGGTGCTTCCGCTCGCGAATAACAAGTGGAGGAGTGTCCTGTCCCCTTGCCTATTTTCTGTTACCTACTAGATTCCGCCTATTCACTCTACTATGAGGACTATGACATAATTTTTATGTGCTCCATTGGATCTTAGGCAAACTCACCTGGCGAGTTCTCGCTGAGCAGAAGGAACTCGCTTGGCCCATATCGCCTATTGATCCTAATGGCGTGGGGCTGCCTTCCCTTCACCAGCGAAGCGCTAGAGGAATTGCCCAGAGCATAGCGATCAAGCGCTAACTCCTCGATAGGTCCCCAGCGCCTAGGGATTTATGTCCTTTCGTCACGAATAGCCCCTCAAGGAGCTCTCGCCGAAGCTGCTGCTACATCGAAGTTCGACCGTGCAATCCTACCAGGCGAGCCAACATCATGCCAAGTACTAGCCTTGACAATCGGATGGTATAATATCGCAACCTTCCTCCGCCCCGAAGATGGCCTTTTGAATGATGCTAATGGTCAGTCGAGATCTGGTCGCGTAGTTAATCTCTTATCCCAGTTGGTCGCTAATTCTCACACGCACTCGCATCCTTTCTGATTACTCCCGAACTTACCTGGCGTGTAATCGCCGGGCCGGAGCAGGCTTCCTCGGACATACTGTCTATCGATCCTTAGGGGCGGGACCTCGCGCTTTTCTCCAGTGTGGTCCCTCCGATCGTTCTCGAAGTCTACCTACCTCGGTCGGTCACTACGATACGCTCACGAAAGATATATCGCCATAACAAATTGCCACCGCGACACCCTTCAAATCTCCCTACTTGGTATCGCCTACCTTTCCCTGCATGAATCTTGCGTCCGCTCTTTTGGCCACAAGATAGCGGAGCATTAACCCTTCGATCGCCTTCGAAGCTCACTTCCCTCGATACTTTCAGTGCGACCCGCTAACGCAAGTTAACCTCGTGAGATTGGCTGCTACCGCAGTAATCATCCATGTAGGCTTACTCGCTATTCCAGTTGTCGCCTTAAGTTTTAGTCGTATTACCTGGACAACTTAATTTCGCAATCCCTGCTCTCTGTCCCGACACTCACACAGAATGGTACTATAGACTACAGTGAGCAGTTCGAACACTCAACTTCCTCCACCCCTGTTTCTATCTAAGCTCGGCCATACCATGGAGGACGGAGCTGCAGGGGAAGATTCAGTCCCCCTCCTCCCAGATCCGACCTTCAGGGAACGAGTCCGGGACATGCTGGAGGCTTGTTTCTTGGGCGGCCAGCTCACGGAAGGCCTTCACCATGGCGAGATAGAGAACACCCCCTACCATTCAAAACTGAGAGTGAATCCGCAAATTAAGATGATCCAAGAGGAATGGATGAAGGAACGTGTTGTGCTACTGGTGTTTGAAAACAAATCGGGCGTGCTGTCAGTACTGGTAAAAAAACAGACGGTGAGGGTTTATGAGGCTGCTAGGGTTAGAGCAGGTCTGCTGCCGGAGAATCATAAAAAGGGTTGCTTTATCCACGAACCCAAAAACTTGGCAACCTACATCACAGGTTCCAAACAACATGCCGACTGGATGAAAAGAGTCGAATACGACAAAATTGATTTTGAGAATGAGAATTACCGTGTAGAATTTCGCCCCTACCTCCCTCCAAACGAAATGGCGCAAAGAAACAATGAAATATAAGTTCTTCTGGATACGCTGTCTGAATGTTCCTGTCATGGCTGTTTTCCACCAGCGGTTTCAAATTGAGAACTCCATAGGGAAAATCCTCAAAATGCACGATTACCAGCCAGACAAGGACGAACCCTCAATTGCAAACATTCGGTTTGATCTGGAATCTTCCGCTCGCTTCTCTTTCCATCCCTCTCTTACAATAGAACTGTCGGAGCAGGAATCAGTGGTAGTTGATGTGGTTAACGCATCTACCCCGTACTGCTCTCACTGTCGATGGTGGTTCCACACAGATGATGAATGCAGGAAACAGTCAAGGAATCGTGGATAGTGGGGGGATGATGCCCTGTTTCGTTCCAGAAACCCGGTTCATGCCGGGGAGGAAGGACAACTGCTGGATCGCCGCTGGCGCCAGCAGAGAAGGAGACCAGACGGCAGGACGGTACGGGACAGCCGTTATTCACAACGCAGGAGTGAGGATTATCACTCTTGTATGATGATGCTCCCCGTCCGGGCCAGGCCTGGCGCCCAACGGGCAAAACTAGAGCTCGTCCAGGGGTGGATGAGCAAGTAGAAAAAGCGGCGCCTGATGCACTGGTTAGAATGCGTAACTCCCGAGGCAAAGAGCCTTTCGAAATCGAATTTGCCCAAAATGATCCCACGGGTAACAATGTGGATCTAAACGAGGATGTTATGGATGTGGCCGCCGCAGAGGAAGACAATCCTCTGACACTCGCCGTCATTTCAGATCTGGATCGCTCAGTCCCATCTAAGGAGGGCATGCGCAAAAAATCTTTCAAACGTACCCGACGTCTGGAAACAAATGAAGAACCTCACACGCGGTGTAACTCCTCAGATGGTTCTGATGCAGACCATCCACAGGATGACCCTGCTTCTACCACAAACGCAGAAGCCGACTCTTTTCCCAGAACCCTGGAACTGAGTGAGGGTCCAGGGGTCACGACCCTGGAGAAAGGGGGCTCAGTTTTTAAACACCTCGTATCAATATTTTGCGTTCCATCTAATCAAGGTCCCATGGCGCTAATCTTCAAAGATGGGGAAGGACGTAAATCCTTCCCTGTCACTGTGTCCACAGAGGATCCCACGGAACAGTCAGTTGCAATCACGGCCAAACAGACAATTCAGAACAAGTTCAGGAGTCGCCTAATTCCTGGACTGAAACTCACGCGACATATTCTGTTGAACGCCCCTGGGCACAAACTAGCCCTCTTCTATGCATTCTTGGACGCTCGCCCCCTGAGCAAAGACCAGCTCAAGGAGCTTGACATTTCCTATATCCCCCTTTCCCTACTGGCCAATCACGAGAACGCAGCCTTACAAGGCATTCACATGGTAGATGGTGTGAACGCGGCCACTCTGGCACGCTGCCTGAAGAAATCTTCGAACAGAAACTTACTGTTTTCTCCACAGTTGAATGCTACCCTCAGGCAAAATTGGTCATTGCCAAAGCCTGGGAATGCAGGTAAGGAAACCAGGAGACGGAAATCGGACGGCCACAAGGGGGCATCAGACCGGATCCAGCCTGCAACCGGTCGAGTAGGGGCCAATGCGAAATAGACTTTTGTTCGCCACATGGAATATTCATGGCCTCTGCAACACCAACAATAAGAATAAAAGAATGCGCCTAAGAACTTGGATGTTTGAAAATGACGTTAAGGTCCTCCTTCTCCAAGAAACAAAATTAAATGAGGCAAAGCTGAGCGAAATGCGACAGTGGTGGCCGGGCTTCCAACTGTGGGCCCCAGCAATGGGAACCAGAGGGGGTATGACCATCCTTTTTCGTAAAGACTTTTTAGCAGAAATCATCGACTCAACCTTTGACGTTTGGGGCCGCTGGTGTTGGGTCAAGGCTGAGATCGATTCAGAGCCATGGACCTTTATGTCATTATATCTACCGGTTAACTACAGCGAGCGGTCGAGGTTCATTGCTGATCTCCATGAGATTTTACCGTGCTCTCATAATCTGGTCTTGAGGGCGAACTGGAATACGATCCTGAACCCAGGTCTCGATTCGCCCATAGTCAGGCCGCTGCGACGGGACTCCTACCTACTACATGAATTGATTGAAACTAATGACTTAATCGACGCCTTCAGAGTCCTTAACCCCGACATAGCTGGCTATACCTGGTTTGGACCAACACAAGGGGCTGCATCGGCCCAGCGTTTGGGCGTTGCTCTACTACGGGGCACACCTTGGAATAACTGTTTGGATGCCAAAGTTGGGATATCACCCCTGTCGGACCACTCCCCGGTTATCTTTGAGACTCTCTTGGGGGGCGGACCGGATAGAGGCCCCAGTCTGTACAGACTGAATATTACTCACCTGGAGGATCCCCCACTCCTTGAATGGCTTAACAGGATAATAAAAAACTGGGAGATATTAAAAGATCATTGTGCAACTTCCCAACTGTGGTATGACGGTGTAATGGCAGCACTACAGGAAGCCTGCAGCACGTATTTGAGAATTAAAAATGGCAAACTGAACAGACAAATCAAACAGTGGCAATCCGAAGTCACACAAGCAGAAAACCGCCTAGGACAGCACCCGATTTCCGACCAGTACTGGCTGCAGAAACAGATTAGGGCCCTCCAGAATTTGGAGGCGCAGGAAGTCCAAGTTGAGGAACAACGCAAAGAGTGGCTGCGGATTAAGGGCATGACGCACTGCGACAGAATGACGAAAGAGTCATTCAGAGCCTTGATGAAATCGGTGGCCAGTCCGCTCATGAAGGAGCTAGAACATCCATTTTCACTAACTGCGCCCGTCGCCGAAACGTCAGTCCAAATGTGTAAATATGCCAAGGAGTACTTCAGCGATATACTCACCACTCGGCGCCCTTACGACACCCCCGACTCAGATCTAAGAGACCACTCCAACTTCTGGAAATTCTCGAACAGACACCTGCCGCTACACGCGGCACTTGACTTGGATAGGCCCCTCACCGTCGAGGAACTCGAAGAGGCAGCTCATGCTCATGCTATGGCTAGGGGCAAAGCCCCAGGCCCGGATGGTTTGCCAATAGAGTTCATTTTAACCCTCTGGAGTTTTTTTGGCCCGCTACTTACGGAAATCTTCAACAAGGTACTCGAGGGTCAACCCCTCCCCAGCTCCATGGTTGCAGGAGTCATCTCGCTGATTTACAAAAAAGGTAGTAAAAAGGACATACGGAACTGGAGGCCTATCTCTTTGTTGAACGCAGCCTACAAATTACTAGCCAAGGCCATTGCCCTCAGGCTGGCTAACTACCTGCCTTCCCTAACAGGCCAGGAACAAGGAGCCTTTGTGAAAGGCCAATCAATCCACGAAAACATTGTCACTACCCTGCAGGCCATTGAAATCATAGTCAAGGAAAGGAGGGACATTGCTGTTATTCTCCTAGATATGGAGAAAGCCTACGATAAGGTAGGATGGACGTTCGTTCAAACTACTTTGAAACATATGCGCTTTGGTCCAAATATTTGCTCATGGGTGCGAGCAATGTATTCCAGGGCGACCACGCCAGTCATGGTCAATGGGCAGCGATCGACCCCCTCCCACCTTACCCGATCTCTGCGTCAGGGGTGCCCATTGGCCCCCTTGCTCTTCGTAGTACACCTCGAAGTTCTGTTGGACAACTTCAGATCCAACCCGCTGATCTCAGGCCTCAAGATTAGTAGGGGTCTCGAGTGGAAAATAGGAGCTATAGCGGACGATCTCACAGTTTGCGCGGAAAATGACCCAAGGGTACTTGCTGAAGTTCAAAAGGTCCTAACAACGTACTGTGAGCTTTCACAAGGTTCAGTTAATTGGTCCAAAACCTCATACCTGCTTCCACCACCCTACCAACTGTGTGTGGACTGGGGCATGAAAGTGATTCCGGGAAACTCGTCCGAACGCTTCCTAGGAGTCCAGGTGGCTGTTACAGACTGCTCAGAATTTCAAGACACTATTAATAGAAAAAGTAATGTCACGCATTGCCAAATGGAACCGTCCGTGGCTCTCCTCTCTGTTTGGAAGATCCCTCCTGCTAACTGCTGCCGTGTTCTCATCCCTTTGGTTCGTCTTAGCCGTACACCTGCTGGGAGACAAAGCCTACAGGGCTATCAAAGCCAAGGCCAGGAAGTTAATATGGAAACCATCAGCAGCTGAGGAACAGGGATATTTAGCCAAAGTTGCCTGGGAAGCTCTGTCCTTCCCTAGGGATGAAGGCGGTCTAGGCATACTAGATCCGAGAAGGCAGAACTTGGCCTTACTGGCCAGATGGCCGGTTCGAGCCCTCTCGGAAACCGCCGACAGATTTTGGATAGCCATGGGGGAATACATCTTGGGAGAAAAATGGAATCTGAGCAACCATGCGGATGCATGGCGCTGTCTTATGTTAGACTCCTTTGCTAATCGGCGCCCTAAATCAAGTTTCTGGAACGCAGTCCTCTATGCTTGGAAGAAGCTAAAACCAACGGACCACACTGCTCCGGCCTCCAAAGCAGAAGTCTTGGATGAACTTCTCTTTGAAAACAAGTTCATTCTCGATGAGAATGGGGTACCTTTCTCAGCAGCGGACAGACCTGGCCTATTTGCACGTAGATGGATAGAAAGAGGCATTCTACGCATCAAGGACATCAGACATACAGACAACTCAGGGTGGCTGACAGAACAGGATTTGAGGAGTTGCTTCCCCTACCTGAGGGACGCAGGAACCAAACTGAATAGCCTGGTGAAGGCCATCCCCCCCCACTGGATTGACCTACTTAATTTGGACCATCATTTGGAATATGACAGATGGTATCGCCCTTTTGGGGACAACCCAGGGCAAAAGTATTATAGGAAAATCAAAGGCACGTCCCAAGACAGTCCTCTGCTGCAGACCTGGTCTGCAGTTTGTGGCACAACTGATGATCTCTCACTCCGTTTTGAATCAGAGAGCACTTCCGCCCCCAACCTGCAATTGGTAGAATGCAGAGTCGATCCAAATCTGGATCAGCATGGAGTAGCCCATCCTCTAGTTAAATTCAGGGGCACCCCCCTGGACGAACTCAAACTACACCCCACGAGATGGCACTGGCGCTCCTCGACACTACATGGTCACTCCGTAACCCCAATGCATCGGTACACCTCCAAGATTGGTGCAAGTATCCTCAGAGAACACTCACGAAATAGCCCCTTCGAGCTGCTGAGCAAGCGCAGACAGGAGCAGGCACTAATCACTTACGAGAAGAGCACTCAAGTTAAACACTGGCAACTACTCAAGTCTCTGCCCTCAGTAAAACTGGGGAGTTTACTGTGGCAACAATCTCTCATGGTAATAGCTTCTGCCGCATTCCTGGCAGCAAGAGGTATGGAAGTACCCATGAGCTGTGTGCGCTGTCGGTGGGCATGGGAAACGAACAGACATCTGTGGAATCAGTGTGGATAGACTGCCCTTTCTCTAAACGGATCTGGCCATGGTGGCGCAAACACTGGTCAAAGCTTCCCTGGGCATCCTTCGAGTGGTCAGAAGAGTTCGTCTTGTCAGGCATTCCTTCAGCAGCCAACAGGGGTGACTCAGCAGCATGTTATGTGGCACAAACCTTCAGGGGCATTCTGATGACTACCATCTGGAAGGAAAGGAACTCACACGTTTTTCGCCAAGAAAGCTGTGCTGATATTCAGCTCAAGGCTACAATTCGGGCTTCAATCCGGCAGTGCATTTGGGCAGATTGGTTCAGAAAGGCAAAGGGCGGAGTGGCCAGAAAAGGCACGACCTGGTTCTGGAACACCTGGGGCAAAAGACATTGCCTAGCCAAGCTGGGTAGCAATGGGAGACTCGAACTTTCCCCGTGGTTAACTCTGAAGCCTACATAAAAGCTCCTCATCTATGAGAAGGATGGCATCTGTCCCTCTTTCAGTCCCAGTTGTCATATTGGGTTGTCCCAATCTAAGTTTGATCCAAGATCAGCAGTAGCTAGCAGGCTTTCAGACGCGGGAGTCATAGTCCTTTCCGCAAGCTTGAAGTTCTAGCATGCAGACTAGCAGGTCTTTATTTTCAGACAGCCTGTGGGCAGAGAGGTCTAATGCATAAGAATCAGGTATTTCAATAGTTCGTTACTTTTGGAATTGTAGACTTAGCTTATTTGTTTGCTGAGTTTGCTCTGTTCTGGTTTTAAGGGGTTGGGCCCCTGCAGGGCTCCTCCCTGTAAGGAGAACTGGGTAATGCTCCCAGAAGGTTCCTTTTCCGGGTAGACTGTGAGGACCCCGGCCTCGCTCTTCTTTGTTAATATAAGCCTTGGGCACTGGGCCCGTATTTAAAAAAAAAAAAAAAAAAAAAAAAAAAAAAACAAACAAACAAACAAACAGAAGCTAGAGGCAAAAACGAACGAGAATTTTCAGGAGCATAGTGAGTGTGACGTCACGGCTAGTTTGCAGACACAACGGGTTGACGGCCACAGCGTACTATACACCAAACTCCCCACAGCATGTCACATGGCCTAGGCATGCAGCGGCTTTGCTGTCACATTGTGGCTGTATGACCGTGTTCAGTGCACTGTCTCTTTGTGACTTGCACTCAGCACACTGCAACATTTTGATCAAAAGATTCAAAACGCAGACTACCGGTAGTACGTTCAAACCCTGCACTGGTGCTCAGAGGTGAAGGAGATCGTCGGCGCGGTACTCAGTACTGAGTCAGTAGGATGCAAATGTGGATGGACCTGCGAATACTTTCAATCTCTGCGTCGGACGAAGTCGGTGTGGTTTAATATTCAGAAACAGGCAGACTTTGGAGGCAAACAGCAAGAGAGAGAGAGAGAGAGAGAGAGAGAGAGAGAGAGAGAGAGAGAGAGAGAGAGAGAGAGAGAGAGAGAGAGAGAGAGAGAGAGAGAGAGAGAGAGAGAGAGAGAGACTCCGGCCAGAAGCTAGGGAGCCGCTACCCGCTGAGGCAGGGAGCCACTCCGATAAATGTATGTCAGGACACGTGGCACTACAGTCGACAGACATCCCGAATAGCCTGATAGCGTTGCTGGGCAGCTGGAGCCTGGAGCGGTGCAGGTACTACTCACATTAGGAATCCATACAGTATTTTGAAAAAAGAAACATACATGACCCTGACTTAATGAAAATACGAGACGAAGTACTGAACATAGCACATTGCTCAAAAAAGGAGCCTGTTCTTCAGGACATCCGTTAAAATTGAACGATACAGAGAAGATTAGCATGGCCCCTGACTCCCTGAGCAAGGCAAACACAAACAAACAAACAAACAAACAAACCAGTGACGTATGGTGCAAAAACATCTAATGCCTGAATTGATCAGTAGTTAATACCATTTGCACGTCACCTCGACTGAAAAAGCACACGCAAGTTAAGGCAACCTTTTTTTTTTTTTCCCCCTTTTTGAAAGGCTATAGTGCAAGGCCTGTATCCCAGTGGAGGTCAGAGAACCACCGGAACTGAGCGTTCGCCTGGTGGGCTGCTCCATCTATTGGTGGGGAGTAGTATCACCTAGTAGCCAACATTCTCGTTTTCACATTGTTCGAAGCAATCCAAGCAAACAAAACATATTTGACCAGCGCTCATCGGTGGTATTGCAGCCTTTGCAGGTTTCCAATTAATATCATCATCGTCCGTCTTCCAACCTCTTCTGTCGTCGCGACTCGTCGGCTTCACTGTGAGGAAAGTATTCCGAAGAAAATTCAAAAAAAATAATTTATAATAGTCACACACAAAAAAAAAAAAGTACATATACCCATCCCTCAAATCAGCCCCAGCATGATAAGAAAAACTGACTGGGGCCATCGAAAAATCTCCAAGCGGCGTCTTCACCCGAGTATACAGATATCTAGGCCACCGCGTTTACTCGAATAGAACGCCCTGTCATTTCGCTCTCTGTTATTGAGAGAACTTCTGTCTAGATACGTCTTCACCCGAGTATACAGATATCTAGGCCACCTCGTCTACTCGAATAGAACGCCCTGTCATTTCGCTCTGTGTACATTGAGAGAACTCCTGTCTAGCGGCGACAAATTGCCGAACAATGACAGGGACGTTCTATTCGAGTAGACGTGGTGGGCTAGATATCTTTGCCAGGTAGGGGTCACAGACAGAGATCAACCGTGTGTCTTGATTCAAAATGCACGGCTCGGTGTATTTGAGGCAAATCGTGTCTTGGTTCGAAATGCACAGCTCTCTGTATTTGAGGCATTTTCCTGTATACATACGGCGATATATTGAACCGGTCGTTCTGTTCAGAGGGAAGACAACGGCCTGGATATCTGCCAGGTAGGAGTCACAGACGGATCATAGAAATTGAGTGAGCCATTCCGCGTCCCGTTGCAGCAAGTTGGTAACCATCGCTTTCCAGGCCACAAAGGATGATATGAGACATGACCTCTTCTTTTTCTTTTTCCACTTAGTACTTCAGAGTCTCCTCTAATTCAGTACTGCAGACCGAGACGGTCGCAATGATCACCGACCGCAAGTTTGACGCAGGCAAAGGAAGCGTGGCTGGAAAGCCAGGACAGGCAACAGAACACAGCGAGGGGGTAAGGTAGAAACTTGCCAAAGAACAAAGAAGAACGTTAGAAGATGAGAGAGAAGCTGGGGACGACCAAGAGCATCGTAGCAGAACGTGGAAAAGTGACAGAAAGGAAGAGAACAGAGGACAAGGGCAGAAGGGCGGCGGAGAGAGAGAGAGAGAGAGAGAGAGAGAGAGAGAGAGAGA
>BFEA01000403.1:1180604-1196214 GCA_003427395.1 Chara braunii
CTCTCTCTCTCTCTCTCTCTCTCTCTCTCTCTCTCTCTCTCTCTCTCTCATGCGTGCGCGCGCACGCGCGCTCGTGTGCGTGTGACACCGATGACACCCGTTCCAAGCAGGAAAGGGAAAAAAGGCTGGTACCAGTACCAACATGGAACACCATCAGTTCCACGACAGGTACCGGTACTGGCCTTTATCATGGCCTATGTAGGTTGGGGCTAATTTTGCCCGTCGGCCTGTGAGCACTTCAGCCCAAACACTCAGACGCTGACGGATCCTACCCGCTCAAATGTAAAAAGACAGTATTGCTGCGCAAATTTGTCACGAAAAAGGTTGGGTTGCTCACTAACTTGTATCTTTGTCCCATTACTTTTGCAGACTAGTACTTTTTGCTACGAATCCTACGATTCGTTTCCAAACACGTATATCTGCAATTTGCCCTTCTCAGGTATTAACCGTATTATGGTCATCGATGGCAATTGGTCTCACAAAAGCAAAGAGGAAGTAGCACATGTCCACAAACTTGACAAAACGGTACTGAAGGTGCTCACCAAAGACGTCGGGAACGTGATGCCATATGGCATAGACAGGCTCGTCGCAAAAAAAAGAAAACGCAGGAACAACGAAATAATGATATGCCTACAAATACAATGGTTATCCAAGACTCTTGTGTTAGTCACGAGAAAGAGAAACACCAAATATCTCATTGTATAGTAGTTTTTTATTTCTCAAAAGGTTTGGTTGAAGCAGCTTGCGCACGAAAACGCCGAAAAGCATAACCTTCTGTTTCCTTGCTTTTATCAGAGGAATCATGAATGCAACAATGAACATCGTTTTCTTGATAACCTCCCTCGTGAAAAAATACGACAATTTCTACCTGCTCCGTATTTCTTGCCCCGAAAAAAAATTGATTAAAACATCTCACTTGTCAGAAATACGCATATATGATACATGCCAATTTGCCAAATAGTTAACATAATAAATCGTATTAAATCCCAATCGTATTCACTGTCTTAAATGTCTTCGGAAAAATCGAAGGACAAGTCTCATGTTGCAGTTGCGATTCACCATCTTCGTTTGAAAAAGCCTTGTTTGAAAAGGTTTGTCACAGGCTACCAGATCGCGTGATTTTCAACTCGATCCGCCCATTTCGTTTCTACGTACTATTGCATAATAAAAAACAAGACGCAATGGCAAAAAACGTTGCGAAGAAATTAAACCCCGATAACCTCGTCCAAGTTGTACGCATCATCTTTGATATGTTTTTTCTACACACTAACAAAGACATTCAGTTGTGCTCCACAAATAATGCATAATATTTTAAATGTACGCGAACTTATCTAGCCTAACCTTACCCATCATCGAATCTCGTTCGTGGTCAGTATTACGACTGCAGTAATGTTTCTCATGTCTTCCAAGATATAATGTTGTCGCGCAAGGGCATTAATCTTTGAGATGATAACATTACTATAACATTCAATACTTGTTGCGATTGTGCTGACGCGTTTTTCAATCAGCGTCGCCGTATCCACCTTCCGACCTTTGCAATCGCTAATCACTTTTTAATAACCAAGCTACCAAATGGATTGCAGAGAGCAACATAGCCCGACTTATTTATTTATTTATTTATACCATTTCTCGATTTATGTGTGTCATCCTTGCGCAAGGGGCATGCTAATCTTCTCTGTATCGTTCAAATTTTAACGGATGTCCCCAAGGAGTGGCAAGGACTAGCCCACATTATTGATGACGAGTGTTACTTATATGAAGTTATATCCTCGCGCTGACAAAACTTATGTGCAAAGTTTTAGTTTTGGTTGTTATTATCGAACTTCGTGTGACCCTTATACTGAAAACGCTTAAAAACGAAGTTTTCTACCTCATGATTCTTGCAGGTTCATTCATTGAAGCACAGCTTACACGCGTAAGACAACTTCATTGCGTCAAGCATGCTTTCGTTCAAGAATTACTTGTTTTTTACACTTCATATAATCTGGTTTATTTTGATATCCAAATAGATAAACCAGCACTCGCATCTATTTCTGATAAACAAGAAGATTATGTACCAGAAGACGTTATACATTACATAACTGAGGATGTCGAGACTGCAAAAAAAATAGATGACGCCGGGTGTATCGTGGGGAGGGTAACACCCCTGCGTCTGATAGCGTTTGTCGGACGCCACCCCTGGTCCCTCCTCCCTGCTATGTTGGCGAGCATGGGCAAGGTCTGGACAACGCCCCCATATACTAGAATTGAAACCGATCAAGTTTTTTTTTCCCTAGTCTTAGGTACGGCGCTTTGGATGTGCGTTTGCACACCTACATGTGCACTTGGAGGTACCGTGAGCTGAACGACAGAGTGAACTTCAAGGTGGGGGGACGATTTGACAAATTGGGTGGACTTTCGACTTGAAGTGTTTTTTTTTTTTTTTTTTTTTTTTTTTTTTTTTTTTTTTTTTTGTTGCTAATGATGATGATGCTAAGGATGATGAACTCTTACTTTCGACTTGGATCCTCTCCTGCAATGTTCGATAACAACTGCTCAATCTTTTGCTACGAAGGTATGTGTCGACAAAACATACAACAGATGGGCAAGACTGAAGGACGCGGTGTACGTGTTGTTGAAGGTAACCCCCATGCCGTCTGTTATTCTGCAGTCATCCTTGCTATTGCCAAGCCGTCCCATGATCAATAGGTCATTCTTCATTCATTATTTAGATTTCCCTCAATGATCGCCCAAAATCAAGCCTGGATCGCTCACCATGCATCATCTGTCCCGTACAACCCATACCTATCAACAGATTGTTCGTTTCTTGCTATCTATGATCCATTAGCAAAATATTGTCTACCGTATGTGGCTTGTCACATGTTACCTACTGCTTGTCGCCCCAACGGATTACCCGACACCTACCACCCAGCCACCAACGGATTGCCCGCCACCCAAATCTTTGGATCCTTAATTTCCTATTAGCCTATTAGGCTATTACTAATAGATCATCCACTATCTGTCGTTTATCAACCCGCTGTCAACGGATTATCTATTACACACTGGATAATCTGTTACCCATTCAAAAAAAAAAAAAAAAAAAAAAAAAAAAAAATAAAACAGTAAAAACTTTCAAAAAAAAAAAAAAAAAAAAAAAAAAAAAAATGTTACCCATTCCTGGTATCACTTCCCCATCAACAGATTACCCATCGACTTTTATTAACAGACCGCCTCATTACAAACAGATTCGTGGTCTTTCGCTATTGCTCACCGCCCCTTATTAACACTGCCTCACAGTTAACAGATTTGACAATTATTGCCCGTTATTGCCCATCACCTCCAGCTGGCTGTGGGGTTGGGTTTTTTCTGCTACGGAGTGATCTGTTATGCTGTGTAGCAACCTGTTATGTGGAGATACTATTATAGAGTATCTTCTGCCCGCTGTCTAGTGAAACTTTCAGTCGTGTAGCGATCTGTCGTGCTACGGCACGACCTGTTGTGTGAAGAGACCAGCCTATCCTCTGCTAACCATGGTTGAGGGGTATCGTCATGCCATGTGGAATCACTTGTGACTACCGACAGTTGCTGATTTGCCAGGTGGAATGAGAATCTGGTTGTTTTGATAGTGTTGCTGCTCACCTGGGATCCAGTTTGGGTAGACATTAACATTGGCAGCGGCCAACTACAATGATGGGCCTGATGCTACCACCCACATTAGGCCTGCTGTTCTTGATGACCCCTGCCTAATTTACTCCCCCTGCTACGGATTGGCAATGCCCCGTTTTGGTCATGGAGTAGTAGGATTATTACTACAACTTGTTGAATTTTGTATTAATTAAAAGAGAAATTGATGATGATTCGTGGTAGTATTAATTTTGATGGCGCTGTTGAGTGAACCTACGGCGCCCTCTGTTGTCAGGGTAACTAGACTAGTAAGTATGTTATAGTTGTACTACTGACTTCAATGGATATTAGTCCTTCGCAGGTGTGAGCAGAAGAGAACTGAGAGAAGCCATCCCTAGTACGAGAGGACTGGGATAGGTCAACCTTTTTTTCCTTTTCAATCAACCTATGGTGGACCGGTTGCCATGCCAGTGGTATTGCCGGGTAGCTACGTTGGTATGGGAGAACCGCTGAAAGCATCACAGATAATGGGCCTGATGCCTCAGCCCACACCAGGTCTGTCGGCTCTGGATGAGCTTCACCTGATGCCTCAGGCCACACCAGGTCGGTCGTCTCTGGATGAGCTTCACCTGCTGGATCTACAAAGGCTTAGCTTGATGTTGTACTAAATTAGGGCAGAGAGTAACTGTTGTTTTTTTCGATGCCTAAGTACCTAAGGATTGATTACTGCAAATTCAACATTGCATTAGAGATTATTTTTGCATTAGATTACTAGTCGTGATGTAGTAAGGATCAAGGTTGTCAACTTGGTAGATATGATGATGATTGTATGAATGTGCGGTGGGGATCGTCTGGTATGATGGGCCTGATGCCGCCGCCCACATCAGGTCTGTCGCTTCTGGCTGCGCACTGCCTGGGTTTACAAAGCTCAGTGCTCCACTTAATGAAGGCATACAGTTGTATCCGCATTTTTTAGGCAATTAAGAATAACTTAGATTCAACATTAGATTGGGGTTAATCTTGGCATTTGATTAGGGTTATTGAAAGGATATGGGTGCGTGTGTAACTTCGTTGAATTCGCAAATATGATGGTTTGGTTTTGTTGGTTTTTTGGAACAAGCTGCAGTTGGAGTTGGGTTTGGCCGAAAGTGACTTGTCCAGCCCCATACGGCCGCGGCATACAAGTGAGGGGCGCTGGGCTCGTTGCCCAGCTTATGATGAAATGCAACTTTGCTTTACAAAAAACAAAGAAAAAAGAGAGAGATGACGAACAAAAAGGGTTGAATGCACTGACCGACACGACAGCTGCAACGACATATACTGAGAAATCAGTAATGTGTTCACACACCACCACCACGCTTAATCCGATCATACGTCCGAGGCACTCTTTTCCCTCGAGCCACACAAGTGTTCTGCGCCAGAACAAGAACGCGTCAGCATGCCATTGGGCGCTCTTTTCTTAGTTCTGGCTGGCTGTGCCAGTCATTAAACCACCAGTACCTTTCCCAGGCATTTTGCCGAGACGTGGCGGTTAACACGGAGGCCACTCTCGGCCTCCGGCAGCGGCCAGATGCGCCGCCAAAACTCAGCACGCAGGGCCCGTGGCCGATCGTTGGGAAAGGTACTGGCAGCTGAAGGTCCGGTAGCTCCAAGCCCCCAGACCTTGCCGGATGTATTTTGATGGCTACAAAATTTGACTTTGGTGAGTGGTGATGGTTGAACACCGAACACAAAAGTTTGTTCGCATTTGCTTTTAGTGATCAAACTTTTATTTGCAGATGAAGCACACTTGTATACCACTTCCGCCCCCCCGCTCTTCCCCTTCCCTCCCTTGAACCACCAGTACTTCCTAAAGTTGTGCCCGTTAACAAGCCACAACTTTAGGAAACGTACGGGCCACTACCGGAGTGCCCAAATTCATCCGACTAGAAACGTTTCTACTCCATTTTTCCCCGCGGCCGATGGCTGGGCCAAGCACTTGCGGTTTAAGAAAGCCTCCAACTTTCCGAACAGCTGGGCGTCTTTCACAAAATGTACATCGAGGTCCCTCAAACTACCCCCCAACGTGGAGGGAACCCTCTATATATAGGAATCCAAGCTTAAGCTGTCAGTACCTTCCCGCGCTTGGAAAACAAAGGTGCAGCGGTTAACACGGAGGCCGCTTTCGGCCTCCAACGCCAGCCAGACTCGGATACATTGGCCGCACTTGGCGCGCAGGGCCCGCGGCCGATGTATGGGAAAGGTACTCACGGTTTAACAATCAATAGCAGTAACCAAGGGGATTGGTATGCAAGACACTTCAATTCGCACAAGTGGAGTCTTTCGCAAGAAGAAGGGCCCCTGCTCAGGACTCCTGTTTCACGGGCTAAAACGCTCTCGGGCCTGTGAGCAAAGTTACTCCGGTTTTTATCCTGCAGCTCATTCACCCACAACCAGCATATTCACGAAGAAGCTGTCACTTATCCCTTTTTCTTTTTCCCCTTTTTTTTCAGGGAAAAGCAAACGCCCAGTGCCCGAGGCTCAGATTATCCAGTCACTTCCCTTTTCTTAGCAAGGTGCTGCTGAGTTGTTATAGTTTCTCTGTTCTTATTGTTCTCTACAAACCTCCTCTCAGAAATTATATATCCCATCTGCAGTGCTGTTTGTCCCCCTGTGTCTCTCCCGACACAACCGTCTTCCCCCAAACACCACACACCCTCATTTTGGCTGCAAAGGACCGGAAAGATAGCTTGTAAACATCCGCAGATTGCGCTTCAGGTGCTGTTGCCACTTCGTGGCCTGGTTCCCGCTCTTCGAGCCCTGGTATGTGCGCTCTTATTCAACGCAATACATAGGAAAACGCCATCTCTTTCCTGACCGAACGCGTCTAGTTCCTAATCCTACCCGCACCTCACGTTCACGAACCCTATCAGGGTGTGTTGTGTTCTTGGGACGACGGTAGGCACGTCAAAGATGCATTGCAATTGCTTTTGACCACTGACTACACAAATGTTTGCGTGTTGCAGCTTGTATCACTGCCAGTTGTTACGACACATGCATTGACCCTGTCCATTTACCTCCTCCTCCTTTGCGTTGTGGCCCTTGTGGGTATCCAGAAAGCAAAACATTTCTGCTTTCGTAGAACTACTCCGCACATATTTGCCAAGACTTAGTATGTACACACACACACACACACACACACACACACACACACACACACACACACACACACACACACACACACACACAAATAGTGGGTACCCGTTTGTATGGAATGCCTGAATCACAATTAGAGGGGCTGCTGCATTTAGGATGCCCGTGTCTCAGCGTTTCCCGGCCGTGATAGACGTAGGTTTTGGTGGTGTTGTGAACCTACAGTCTGCAGGGTTTTCCATATGATGGTAAGAGGCGATAGATAGTCCCGCATTGTTCCTTTGCTGCATCCATGGGTTCCTGTGTTGCAGCTTGCCTTGATGTGTTGGTATCCAGTTCGCACCCCCATCTGGCCGCCCACTTGCTTTGCTATGTGCTGTCATTGTCTTGAGGGCCATGTTGTGCCTTTGTATGCCCGCCTGCCAATTGCCTTGACGCCTTGATGCTTTGGCGATCAATAGCCCCCCGCTGGTTGCATTGCTGCCTACCGTCCTCCCCCGAACACAATGCACCCTCCTTATCATGATGACTGCATACAACCGGAAAGACAGCTTGCATACATTCATTATCCAGCTGCATTGTGTTCGGGGGACAACAGTAGCCCCCATCCCGCTCATAGTACTTTCCTTTGGCTTGCCTTGCTGCTTCCATCGAGTTGTTGGGGAGCCCACTGGGCTGTGAAGCCTTGCTGTGTCCTTCTGTTGAGTAGGCTTCCCCTGTTATGTGCTGCATACTCACCCTCATTACGACCGCATCCAACCGGAAAGATGGCTTGTGTACATTCAGAATCAGGGTGCGTTATGTTCGGGGGAACAACATAGTGCTACTCTGTCGAGTGCCTTTTTTGCTTGACATGTGTCATTGTGATGCCTTGTTGTGCCGTTTCGTGCCCGCCCGCCCGCCCACTGCCTTGACCGCATCTTGTTTTCCTGCTCAACAGCTCCCCGCTGTGTATATTGCTCCCTTGTTGCCCTCCTGCCTCGCTGCTGTCCTGCGCATAGCGCTGCCCTTTGGCTTGCCCTTCTGTCTCACTGCCTCAGCGATTAATTTGAAATTGAAATCGAACAAACGTCTGTCACGCCAGAAGTCGTGGGTTCAAAACCCGTTTCCCCCGGTTCCTTGCATTGCCTTGCTGGGAAGCGCCAGTAGTCAGGAAAATGACACTGCAAGCAGCTCAGCATGCAGCAGCAAGGAACAACAACGCAAAGGGGTATATAGACAACAGGCCTCGCTCCACTACTCTGCACAATGCCATGCGTAAAAGTCAAAAAATATGGTGGTGTGTCTTCCCATGTTCTAGCGGACGATTGATTCTCATTTTGCAAATTTGGTGAGTTGTGGAGTCAGGCCCAACGGGCCAACACTAATGCACAGAACAGCCGGGTGAGCGAGCAAACCAGGCACAAGGGCAGACAGCAACACAACAGGACAGGTGAGCAGAAGCGGCGCTGAAAGGCAAAGCAAAAGAGTGGCAGGTCTCACATCATCTCAGTTTTTTGAACTTTTTTCTTCTTTTCTTTTTTCAGTACAGATCTCAGTTTCACTGCTGCTGATCATGAACCAGCGACTGCTACTAGGAAAACATATGCGAAGCGGATGTGACGTTTTCTGAACTTTTTTCCTCTTTTTTCTTTTATAAATTATAAATAGTGGCAGCGAAAGGCGAAGCAGAAGAGTAGCTAGTCTCTAAGGAACGATTGCAATTCAGATCTCTGTAGTTGTTGTTGTTGTTGTTGTTGTTGTTGTTGTTGTTGTTGTTGTTTTGTATCGATGACAGTTTCACTGCCACTGATCGTGGCAGCACTTGCTACTAAAAAACTACTGAAAAACCATATGCGATGCCGATGTAGTGGCCGCGAAAGGCAAAGCAAAAGAGTAGCAAGTTTCTAAGGAACGGATCCAATTCAGATCTCAAGATTCTCAACTCGTTTTTTTTTTTTTTTTTTCGGTCTGCAGATCTCAGTTTCACTGCTACTGATCGTAGACCAGAGATTGTTCCTGCAAAATCATCTGCGAAGCGGACGTAACGTTTCTCTTTTTCTAAAGGTAAGCGGATGTAATGTAACGCATCCTTCGGCAGCGGTTCCAATGCGTGGGATTCCGACGCGAAACGTCTGATGTTCGAGCCTTGTTAATACAAGGCCTGTTCATGCAAGGCCAACAGGCGAACAGTTCTGGAAAGACACGGCAAAGTAAATGGGCAGCACTGGCAAGCCAGTCCGAACATCCAATACTCGCGCCGCAAGTAGAGCTCCACAGAGTGAAAAAAGAAGAGAAAAAAAAAATGAGGGTGTCACTTCAAAGAATGGTTGTCATAGGGCCTCGCTCCACTACTCACCACATGCACAAATGACAAAACATGGTGGTGTATCTTTCCATGATCTAGCAAAAGATTCATTTTCATTTTGCACATTTGGCGAGTAGCGGAGCTATGCCCATAATAAGGGAACACGCAGGCAGGCATAGAGAGCGTACCTGGAACACAGCAGCCCCCCTACCGTCTGCACCCGAATAACACGCCCGGTCATTATCGCTGCATCAGGACCGAAAGTTGTGCCAAATATGGCTATAATGACCGGGCGTTCTATTCGGACGTCATACTAACTAACAGGCACTGACCTTTTCTCACATCTTGTAGGTGTTCACTTAGACACTGAAGAAAACTAAAAAAAAATTGTGCTTCACTTTTGAGTGAGGCTATGCTCATCTCTTCCGCACCACTCACATTGAACACAAAACCCTACTCGTGAACCTCTACTCAGTAGTTTAGAGCATGCGTGTTTGGTCGCTTCCTTGGTTCACAAGGGGCTGCCTCGTTGGTAAACCACCACTTTTTTTTTCTCAATTTCTTCAGGACGGTGTTTCAGCACCCAACTCACCCAATCCGGACTGACTCGATGGGGGTCGCGCAGCATGTTGGAAACGAGCGGAAAGGGCTCGCAAGCTCTCTTCGGTCTATGGTGAAGTTCATGGATCCAGCCGAAACAAACATAAGGGCAAGTGGTACCCAAAATCCACTTCTGTGAAGGGTAATGAACTCAGACGGGTCTTAGACTTCCTTCCCTGCTGATTGTCCTTCCTTCCCTGCTGATTGTCCGCACCGACGCATTCATTATTGGATTGGATACCCGGCGGAGGTTTCAGCTCCTTCAGTTGAACGGGGTTCGTGAATGTGAGGTGCGGGTAGGATTAGGAACTAGACGCGTTTGGTCAGGAAAAAGACAGCGTTTTTATCCTTTTTTTTTCTTTTCTTTTTTTTTGGATCCTTGGGCGCCGCTCGACTACACAACACTTTACATGCATTTGGCTGCTATAAGGACCCTGTACATTCAAAATGTTTGAGCCGTCCCAATGCACCTGGTCCAGAAGGGTAGTCAGCTTCGCAATATGCACCCAAATGCACGTAGAGTGTTCTCTAGTGGAGCGAGGCCCATCGTCATGGCCCACGCAAAAGGTGCTAGCATCCCTAATCAATAAGATAATTGATTAGATCTTCTTCGATGTCACCACACTCTCGCCTGCCCACTCCCACCCTACCTTAGTAAATCTCTTTGATCTGAACAGATATGTCTTGAACTTTTGAAAGTTTTGATTCAATTTTTGTGTTTTTTTTTTTCCCTTTTTTCGATTCAATCTCTGTTGTTAGAGGAAAAAAGGTGGAGCCCCTGGTTTTGTCCCCTCATGGCCGCCACTCTACTTCAGGCAGGCCAGGGCTCAAACATTGTGCGCTCCACCTCCACTCAGTCCCTCCGATGACGATTACACACAGGAGCAGCGACATACCAGGATGAGAGAGAGAAAAATATGACCCGGCTGCACGTTTCAAGACCTGCACAACAGTGTCGAAGAAAAAACAAAAGAAGGAAGGACGAAAGAAAGAAAGGAAGGAAGAAAGAAACAGAGAAAGAGGGAAGGAAACAAAGAAAGATAAGAGGACGAGGCAGAAAGAAAAGGGAGGAAGGGGCGAAAGGAACAAGGCAGGTTAAAAAGGGAGCAAGTATAAAGGGTAGTCAGCTTCGCAATATGCACCCAATGGATCGAGCAACACAGGGGGAGGACTGTAACACACCCATCAAGCCATCTATGACGGAGGAAGAGAAAGCAAAGATCAAGCTGAAAGGAAGAAACAAAGAGGGAAAGGACTCAGGGCAGGAGGTACAAACGGAGGGAGAGAGGGAGAGAGGGAGAGAGGGGGAGAGGGACAGATAGGGACAGAGAGGGGCAGAGAGGGACAGAGAGGGACAGAGAGGGACAGAGAAGGACAGAGACAGAGAGGGACAGAGACAGAGAGGGACAGAGAGGGACAGAGAGGGACAGAGGGAGAGAGGGAGAGAGGGAGAGACAAACATGGAGAAACGAACGGAGGGAACGAGGGAGAAGGAAGGGACAAGCATGGAGAATGGAAGATCGGAATTGGGACGGGGGTCGGTTGGGCGGCAGGAAAGGAGAAGGGCAAAGAGGGACAGAGGTGAGGTATCAGGGGAAGACAGAGAAGGGGGAGAGTGGAAACCTGGGCGGGGCAGCAGCACGGGGAAGGCAAGGTTCGGCAGACTACAATAATGTCTTTTTATTATTATTTCTTTCTTTATTTCGCTGAATTAGGGACCTGCTCAACCCGGCGTACATAGGAGTCTGCCACAGCCGCTAGAGACGGGATATCAACCTTAACTCCTGGACCCATTGTAGAAGATAGGGAAAAACTGATGAAGTAGCCAAGGTACTTGCTACTCCCTTTCAGACCGACGGGTTTCGCCTTTAGCAGGGCGGACGAAAAAGCAGCTATGTTGTCGAGCAATCTCTCCTCCGGAAAGCTGACCTTCCCCAGCCCCGCATGCACTATTGCACCCTTGTCTGCTCGAAACTCCACCTGGCCAAACTTTGCCGCCCTGACGGCCGCTGCCACATCGTTGGTCACCGTGCCCACTTTAGGATTAGGCATGAGTCCGCGGGGACCTAAGATCCGGCCAACCTGTCCCAGACGAGGCATCATCGCAGGCGTAGCAATGCAGCGATCAAAGGGCAGCTTCCCACCACCACTCTCCTTCACGAGGGAAATGAGGTCATCAGCGCCGACCACGTCAGCGCCTGCTGACTTGGCTTCCTCTGCCTTATTCCTTTCTGCAAATACAGCGACCCTGACGACTTTCCCGACACCATGAGGGAGCACAGCCGATCCACGCACGATCTGGTCGCCTCTGCGGGGATCCACACTCAGACGAATGTGCGCTTCAACCGTTTCATCGAACTTCGCCCTGGCATTCCCCTTCACACTCCTAATTGCTTCCTGCAGGCTGACGTTTTCACGTTTTGCTCCCTCGCTCGACAAAGGCGCAGCGTGGATAAGCCGCAGAAGCGGGATGCGCTTTAAGGCCTCCGCCGCCTCTGGCTCCCCATCACCCGCCCCCTCATGGACAATGATATCCGCCGGCAAAGGCGCAACTTTTCGCCGCGCAGGAGCCTCTGCCACATCAGCAAGAGCCCCCATCTCACCATCACCAGCCGCTACTAAATCAGTCGGCAAGCTGACATGAAAGTGCCTGCAGGAAATCGACCTATCACCCCCCCAGCCGCCACCGCCGCCGGCATCACCGATGACAACTTGCTGACTTTTGATCATGCAGGTACGACTGTGAAAGGGCGCGGAAAAGCCACCTCCACCCCCACAATGATTCTTGATGCCTTGACAATCGCCAGGATGGCTGTGGTCCTCAAACCGCTCTCGTGTATTCGTTCCATCATAGCCGGAGAGGAATTCACCAGCTTCACGCCGTGGATCAGCAGCAACGATGCTAGCTCCATAGCTACGCCTGGCAAGCTGAGTTAAGAATGTGGAGGTCAAACGTCCTGAGCGGACCCATAAGTGTCGACACTGCACGTTGGCCATCTCCTCTCCCTTTCCCCCCCCCTTCCCCCCCCCCCCCCCCCTTCTCCCGCTCCCCCTGCTCCCCTCGTCCTCCTTGTCTCCTCCTGATGGTCCTGTAATCTGCACCCCACCACCGGAGACGAGTACAATCAACTCAAAAAAATGACATGCAGCTTAAGCACGTGCTAACCCGCACTGGACAGATCCTCAAGTGTCGACACTGCACGTTCCCCATCTCCTCTCTCCCTCTCCCCCACTCTCCCCCCCCTCCCCCCTTTCACGCTCCCCCTCCTCCCCTTCTCCTGCTCCTTGTCTCCTCCTGATGGTCCTGTAATCTGCACACGGCCAACGAAGATGAGCACAGTCAACTCAAAAAATCCCACACAGCTTATTAAGCAAATAAAGCCCACAGCTTAACGCGAAAAAAGAATTTGAGAGAAGAACATAGTGTAGTTAAAAAAAAAAAAAAGAATGTCAGTGGTGAGGGAACGGGTGGGGTTGGACATGGTGATGCTATTCTTTGGACTTGCTGAGTTTGTTGATGGCAACATTTAACCCAAAAAAAAGATATTGAGAGGAGATGAAAGGTGAAGGAGCAGTGACGACAAGAGGAGGGGATGGTTGGAATTCTGGAATTAGAATGTGCTAAGGGGGCGATAACTTGGTTGACAGGCTGAAAAAAAATCATGATGGCTCCTCCAAAGGGGTCAGCCTCAGACAAGAAGAGAAGGTTTTGGCGCGGTGGGCGGATAGAGGGAGAGGAGTTCGGGCGAATCTATATTCGTTGCCGGCAACTGACGAGTGAGTAATCGTCTATATTTTTTTTCAGTTTGCACTAAGACCGCCGCTGTTGAGCTATTGCTAGGAAGTCTCCCCTCTTTTCCCCTCCTTAGTACGTGAGGCTGGATGTGTCTATGGGACACGCTTCGATTCGCATGATATGGACTCGATCACCGCCTTCAGGTGTGTACCGTCCGGCCAATAGTCGACGAACCCAGCGGACTTCAGGTGTAAGCTAACATGGTTTTCTTTCTCAACAAACTAATCAGACGAAGAAGTTCAGGTGATTGACGAACCGCCACTGCGAAAAAAGGTGACCAATCCAATCCAGAAGGTGGCCACATGCATACCCTTTTCAACTTTGCATTCATTTACGAAAATTAAATAAAAAAAGAATAAGGATTTTGCGGTAACCTCTGGAGGTTACCGCAAATTCCTCAAACCCGCGGCCAGGCAGGCCGCTGACAAATGGGTTTGCGAATGGGGTGTTTGGGGTCGGAACCATTGTGTGTGACCAGCCGTGTGCGCATTTTTTTGGGAGTTTTGAGGTGGGAGGGGAGATGAGGTAGGAGGGGAGAAGAGGTGGAGGGGAGGCGCAAGGCTTGGTGCAGGGATTGTCCCCTGAGAAGGAGGATCGGAGAGAAGTCGGCGGAATCGCCTTTCTGGGCACGCTGTGACACGTGGATATATAGCGTACACGTGGATAAATAGCGTTTTTTATCTACCGATTGTGTGCATGGGAAGCAAGAGTTGGCCATTGCTCGTCGTCTACTTATCCTATTCCATTACAAGCATGCGCTGTTCTTCGCAGCTTATCGTCCCGCGAAGAAGATGCATACTGTGTTGTTATCAGTCATCTTGCTGCTATCATCCATGGTCTTCCTTTGATCATCCATCTTCTTCCTTTCGAAAGAAGTCCACGTGTCCTTCTCCACACGAAAGAAGTTCCACGTGGCCTTCTCCACATGAGAGAAGTCCACGTGGCCTTCTCCACACGAGAGAAGTCCACGTGGCCTTCTCTCGTGAACGTAAAGGCAGGACGGGAAGGAAACACATAACGACATGGAAAACCAGTTGGCGAGCGAGGGTTCGATGTCTGCTTTGGGAGGGGTTCACCCAATGGCCTCAGTGTCAGCCGCCACTCCCCCTCCTTTCAGATGACACAATCACTGTTCCTACTGCATCGATCGGACGGCTACCTTCATGTCCATCTCCTCCTCCTCCTCCTCCTCCGTCTATAATCATTGACGCCACACCTTGTTGTTGCTTCCTCTTCCTCCCCTTTCCTCCTCCTCCCCTTCTCCCCGGCTTCTTCTCCCCCTCATACCGTTGTTCTATAGCCTTTCGAAAGTTCAGAAACGTCTGAGTGCTGTTCCGTGTCCCCATGTCAGAGAAAAAGAAAGCACACAACTCGACAGTGGATGGCAGGATTCGATCCCCAGATCCACAGTACCTGAAGCATTGCGTAAACCTATTGGACTAGGACCGTCCAAAAGCACCAAAAAAGCACACAGCTCGATGACCATATGTATAAGCACATAAGAAAAAAAACAAAACAAAAAAAAACACAACTCCATACCGAAAAAACCGTGTGAAAGAAGCTCACGCTGAAGCGTACCCAGCTTCGCCACGCCGCCGCAGTCACTCACGGCGCACTCACACGAGTAACTAGTAAGAACAGAAAATCGAGGCAGGCATGATAAGCTACACTCCCCTCCCTCCCTCCTCCTCCTCCTCCTTCCTCCTTCCTCCTCTTCATCATCACTCACCCTATTACCCTCCCTCTGAAGTGGTCCTGTCTCGCCACGTGGCCGTCCACCCCCCTCCCCACTCCCGTCGACTCAACCAAAGCGGCCATAGCCGCGAAGAAGGGTGGGTTGGGGGCGGCCACGTGACGAACCAAGATCAGACAAGCAGAAACGCGAAGATGCGAACGAAACAAAAAAAAAAAAGAAGAGCGATGAAGAAAGGAGGAGGGGGAGAAGATGAAGAGGGAAGAAAGGAGGAGGAGGAGGAGGAGGAGGAGGCGGAGGAAGAAGAAGAGGTTCATCCTCTTTCCTCCTCCTTCTCCTCCTCCTCCTCCTCCCCCTCCTCCTCCTCCTTTCTTCCTCCTCTTCCATCTTCCTCCTCCTCTTCATCATCAGTCACCCTATCACCCTCTCTCGAAAGTGGCCCTGTCACGTGGCCGCCCCCACCCCACCCCACCCTCCCGTCGATTGAACCAAAGCGGCC
>BFEA01000403.1:1206965-1220235 GCA_003427395.1 Chara braunii
AGAGAGAGAAAAAAAAAAAAAGAAAAAAAAAAAGAGAGAGAGAGAAATGATAACTCTCCGACCTCGCCGCTCGCCGCTCGCGCCATGCTACTTTCATCGATAGGATGAGCAACATCCAATGAATCTTCGGCTAGAACATGGAAACGCTGATGCATGCACGTCCGCACACACCCTCGACTCGGAAACCACGTCTCGATGCTAACACCACACCGCTGCACTGCCCGTGCCCCCCCCTCCTGATAAAAGACGTCCCGATGCATGCACGTCCGCACACCCCCCCCGACTCCGAAACCACATCCCGATGCCAACACCACATCGCTGCACTGCCGCTATACCCCCCCGTCCTGATAAGACATCCTGATGCGTCCCAGAACGTCGAAACACCACTTCCCAGCCTCCTGAAAAGACGTCGCGACCGTCTACCGACAAAAGTTTTTGAACGGACAAACGTCGCGCGAACTGACAAACCACTGGTGCTCCGCCCGTGGGCCCGGCACGACAAGTCTCATGAGGGAACCGGGTCTCACGAGGGACCGTCACGCGAGACCCACGTTTTACTTTATATGTATAGAGAGAAAAAAAATAAAAAATTGTCAAACAAATCTGAAAAAAAATATATGTTATGTAAAATGACAATACAAGCAACTTTTGCCTAAGAGTCATGTTCAAATTCGTAGCCAATCATGAGTTAAAAATCAAAAACCRATTTTTTTTTTTTTTTTTTACGAAAAAAAAATATATTCGCAAGTTGTTCGCGTGCGCGCGAACACGTTCGCACAAACATGAAGGGGTGCGAACATGAAGGGGCGCGAACACATTCGCCATGCAACGCAGCGAGAAAGTGTTAAAACCCTCGTAGGTGGACACTTGTTTTGTCTTTGTTTTCGTTTTTAGTTTTTTTTTTTTTTTTTTTTTTTTTCTTCAGGTTATTGAATGAGGTTTTAATTATAACGTTCTTATGATGATCAATGTCAATGGTGAAACATTCCTCTGTTTGTAATACAGGTCGCATCTACATCATTTAATCTCGATTCGATGGTTGTGTTAAAAAAATCATAAACCACTCTGAAATTATCATAATGGTTGATGCTGACGTAATTAGATAGCATTTTCTCATGAAAGAAAAAGACTGCAGTGCAATTCGCTGATAAGAAGTTCATTCGAAAAACACAAAAGGAAAAAAATAATGAGAAAGCAATCGTGTGATAACGTTTTCCTTGAGAATTTAGTATGTCGTGTTTTTTTCAATGGAAATAGAGTAGAGCATAATGTCGCAAAAAAAAATAAAATTGACTTTTATTTGGCGGCGCACGATAAGTCGAATGAAAAGTGTATTGCTCCCATGGAACTTCCACAAGATTCATAAAATGAATGACAAAAAGACATAGGGATCAATAACGCGGCAGGTGGATACAAGGCATAACATTTTATGAACGATCATATACTCAAATAATTTTCACATTTGTGGGTCTTTAAAAGAAGTCGAATGCACATAGTAAAAGGCAAAAAAATCATTCGCAAAAAAAAAAAATCCTCTGTCATGCTCTTTACTCTCACACACACATACCTCCAGATATGGAGTGTGTGTCGTTTTAGACCATTTTTGTGAGATTTGTTTATCATAGGATTAACAAAGTACCTCAAACTCGGTACTTCATACCAACAAGATGGTAGGCACTAGTTTTTTTCATGATATGGGTTTGGTTCGAACTATCGCAAGCAATTCGTTTTCCCATCCGTGTATTGTATGGATAAAGTTTTGAGCAGAGGCTCAAACCATCACGATCAAATTTGGTCTTGGTCTTGTTTGGTGTAAATCTATTGTAGAAAAGGAAAGCGAATGTTTATGTCTTATAAATAAACAGGCAATTTGATAAGGATAATTCCTCTTTTGTCGGTGAGGCATCACCGCGCTAGAAGTTGGGTTTGACTAGGCGGTCGTCAATGGCGGTCGCTGGGTGAGAGATTGAGTCGCATCCTTTACATCTCCTCATCTATACTTTCATGGTTGTTCATAATTGACCTCTCAATTGGTTGGCGTGTTATTTTATAATAAGATGCTTAATGATGTACCTACATCGTTTACTTTGGATTGTGTATTGTGTGACTGCGCTGTGGTTCGACATAATCTTGAGTTCGTATCTATCTACGATATTCAGTTTGAAGGGGGGGGGTAGGCCCCCCTCCCTTCCCCATCCCTACCTCCCACATGTCAGCTTTGCCAAAACTTATGACATATTCACACCAAGACTTTTCCTATCTATTTATGAAGGTATCCATCAAGTCCAACCATAATTGTGGTCAAATACAATTAGGAAAGTACTAGTGTGGGTATGCTTCAAACCAACCCTAAGTTTGCATTCATCTTCTATGTTCAGTTGTCACAGCGGGAAAAAGGGCGTATGCCCCTCCCCCCTCCACACCCTTTCCTTCCTCATGTCGGTTATTTTAGAAGCTCAGAGGATACTCATAATAATAGTTTTTTTCAAACTGTGAGTATGCCATCACTTGCTTTACCTATTAACTATTAAGATGTTGAACTGTGTTTGAAACTTTTTTTGTGATTGCTGGATTAAAAAAAAAGAAGGATAATTTGCAAAATACCCCATAAGGGTCATAAGTTCATATATATGCTCAAACGCCTCCTAAAAAATGTAGGTCGAATGCCTTTTTTAACCGAAATTTTTATATTATGCGTTTGCTAGGCGAGTGTGTGAATTCACAATCTCGACCTTTCCGTTTTGGCCTTGACCTTTTGCAATCGGACATATGAAAAAGTTAATAAGTTTTGGGGCATTTTGCAAAGTTGGATAGTACCATGTAGGGGTCTACTGCAAAGATGGGTGTCGAACTGGCGCCAAGGGTATTTCACTTTGTTTTTTTTTTGTCAAAAAGGCATTCCGCTCTACCCACATTTTTCAAGGGCATTTTGATACAAATATAAACTTATGGGGGTATTTTGCAAATTATTTAAAAATGAAAAAGCAAAAAGGATTGAAAACACAAGGGAAAAATAAATATTTTCATTTGCCACATACGCACACACACACACACACACACACACACACACACACACACACACACACACATACACACACGCTCACACAGGCACACGTTCGTCGTGTCGTCGTCAGCCCACGTCGTGCCTTCAAAAGCCCACGTGCGGACGACCACCACGTTCCCAGCATGTAAGCCTTTTCCACCATGTCAGCCATTCAACGAGCAGGGGTCGAGATGGCCGACCACCCCTATGGTTCGGTCCGCAAGGATAGGGTGCCACGTGGGAAAGCTACAGGTGCACGAAGATCAACCACCCATCTGTGGCTTTCGACAGTGGATGGCTACAGGGTGGGCTCATCACGCGTCTCGCCCAAAACGACATTGTCGTATCCTCCGCTGACACGAAAGTGCAAACGGATCCAAAAAAAAAAAAAAAAAAAAAAAAAAAAAAAAAAAAAAAAAAAAAAAAAGTGGGGGGGGGGGGGGGGGGGGGGGGGGGGGGGATAAGGGTTGTTTCATACTGTGTGAGTTTGTCGAAATGTGTTTTTGGCTAGTATGACTTTGAGAGGCAATTGCAGANAAAAAAAAAAAAAAAAAAAAAAAAAAAAAAAAAAAATCACGAAAAAAAATCGCCTAAACAAAAAAATACAAAAGTAATGTGTATTTCCCGAAAATCGAAAATTTGGAAATACGTTCGGGGCGGACACCTCGATGTTCGGAAGGAGCAACTCAAACATCGGCCTCAAACGTCGCCATCCGACCGCGGGCAACCCACCGGGGACCACATCTCAATCGAAAAATCGTGTGGGGAGGTCGTGCAACAAAAAAAAGCCGATTACGGCGTACCGGTACTTCGACATTTTATACTGGCGGGGGGAGTGGTGGTTTAAAGGAGAAGACGAGGTTGTTGGAGAGAGGGTCCACCGGTACCCGGTCGGTCCGACCAATCGGGCCCGTTACCAAGGTCGGCAGTAAAACCGAGGGGGATAGCCCCGTCGGGCCCTCAACCCCTCAATTCCCTTCATGATGCTTCACTATTCCCTCGTCGCTGGCCGCTGGACTCAATCCCCGAACCCACTGCTTGAAAGTTCAATACCGTAACCGATTGTGCTATGCCGAAGACTGACATTGGCACTATCGGAAAACCTTATAAATGTGTTCAACCAGTTGTACGACCCTACAGAGAAGCCCTAAAGGCCGCACTTTGCCCCATCGGTCAGATTTTTGACTGCAAGATCGATACTTTTCTATCGTGAGGATGGGGGGCTTTGCACACGGTCCGTACCTGCTTGTCACTTACTATGCTAACCCCAATGTTTTCCTAACTTTATCTAGTGTAGAAAAAGTCACTCGCTCCTTAAACTAGCGCGTCCACACACCCTCTAATCTCACCTTGCGCGACCCATTGTACGACTATAAAGAGTCAAGTGTGAGCCGCGTGATACTTGCTTCTTATTGCATGTCACGTGCAACTTGTGCAAGGTCAAGATATATGCGCGAATACCCTTGTAAGGGTATTCACGCCGACACAGGATAAAAGAGGGTGCAGGCCCATGCCCCAATGTAGAGGTGCAAATTGTAAATTTATGCTTGGGCCTCACAGGGGCATATCACAAAGAATTCAGGGCAAAAAGGCATTCCACTCTACCCACATCTTTTAGGCATCTTTTATGGGTTGTGCATATATCTCAACTTTTGAAGGGTATAACACAAATTTCATAAAAAATTTTTTGAACGATATAGGGGGTCCCCCCCCCCGCAAAAACAAAAAAACTATTATTCCCCATAGTTGCACCGACTGGGCTCTCGGTAAGTCGAACTCAGATTCAGCGGCCTAGTTGAGTTGGTAAGTCGCGCAAGTGGCGTTGAGGAGGTCCAGGGTTGAATTCTCATTGACCTCATGTACCTTCCTGGGCAAGCTTGGCGCCCGCCACCTAGAGATAGGTCGTTGGTCCCCACGAGTGACATTTAGCAGAGACCGATGATGTTCATAGGGGCAGGGGACCGGAGGGGAGGCACAGCGACTGGCCCATCGAAGCAGCCTGGTCGTGATGCTATCGGCTGACCCCTGGCCGTCATCGCCCACCTGTTGTAGCGGATATCGCATCTGATGGTCGGTGCAACTCCGACATGTTTCCTTGCTGGAGGCTTGAGCACGGATGTGGGTACTATGGGGTGCTCCGTAATACTATGGGCCTCGTTAGACCCTCCTTGGAAAATCCTTAAGAATAAGAATGAAGTCCTTGGAAAAATTCGATATGTCGTGTCCGAATTCGATGGGTCCCAAGGAAAACCCTTGGAGGTCTCCAACAACCAATTTCATACACATCCACGCAACTGCGGGGGTGGATGTTCGTCATCGTGCTGGGATGTCCGTGCGTCCTCGAGCATGGTCTAGTGGCAGTAGTAGGACTAGAGACTTTATCCAAACGTCCATAGCATTACGCGGTTCAGTGGCAGCGACAGGACTGGAGGCTTACCAGGCTGAAGAAGAAAAAAAAAAGTGCCAACATCCCGGTTTGAATTTCAAATTTTGAACCCTCCGTTGTGACGCATCCGTGTCTGAGTCGTCCTGGCGGTTGGACTGGAGATTTCATCCAAACGTCTGTGCGGAGGAGTGATCTAGTGGCAGCGGTACGGCTTACGGAGCTGGAAAAAAAAAAAAGGTGCCAACATCCCAGTTTGAATTTTGAATTTCAAACCCTCCGTTGTGAGGCAACCGTGTCTGAGTCGTCCTGGCGGTTGGACTGGAGACTTCATCCAAACGTCTGTGCGGAGGAGTAACGGTGGAAGGCCATTGGGGGGTCGTCGGGTATTGGAGGCCGACGATGTCCGCCAATGGACCACGAACGACCTGTGCACCAACATCGACTCCAAATTCTCCTGTCAGCGCTCGCTACAAAACACTCCGTCAATCGCAGCTCCCAAGGGACCTTGTGAGGACCCCTTGTATCCAAGGACGATTTGATTGAGGATTCCGAGGAACCCAAGGAAATATCCCATCTAGCGTGGTCCAATGGCAGCGGTAGGACTAGGGGCTTACCGGGCTGAAGAAAAAAAAAAGGTGCCAACATCTCGGTTTGAATTTCGAATTTCCGTTGTGACGCATCCGTGTCCGAGTCGTCCTGGCGGATGGACTGGAGACTTCATCCAAATGTTTGTGCGGAGGAGTGGTCCACTGACAGCAGTACGACTTACCGAGCTGAAGAAAAAAAAAGATGCCAACATCCCAGTTTGAATTTCGAATTTTAAACCCTTCGTTGTGACACATCCGCGTGTTAGTCGTCGTGGCGGTTGGACTGGGGACTTCATCCAAACATCTGTGCGAAGGAGTGATCATGGCGGCCATGGCTTAAAAGGCGGACATCGGAAAATTTGGCGATGTATCGTGTATGCGTAACTGTTCTCTACAACGACGTCGCCTTCGTGTTCCGCATGCTTTTCGGGCTGTCACAGTTGAGCGTGAACGTAACGCTTCCGTAAAATGTGGAGAGTGCGAGCGTGGTCCCCATCGCATGCAGAAGGTGCATTGAGGGCGCCGACGAGCAAACGAGTGGTGGGCGCTTGTGCAGTGCAAGTCCTTACGATGGAGGGAGAGCTCCTGGGTGGTGCAAAGGCATTAACAACATTGGAGAGAAACACGGTGGTCGCAGTTGTGTCAGTCGTCGTCATGCGCTATCGCATTGAGGGAATGACAACTCGCCTAAGGATGAGATCGTTCATTCGCAGGCATAGGCAACTGATGTAATAAGCGATGGATGCACCCAATTGTGTGTCGTTATGAGAATCCATTGTGCAATTTTCTTGCACTGTCGGGGCAAATACCCTGACAAGGAAGGGTATTTGCCGGGGTTTTTCCACGTCGCACGTTGTGTGACTCTTTCATGGAATTGAAGAATGTGATGAGACGACGGTTGCCAAAAGTTATTCAGACCTGACCTATGACTGACAGATAAAAAGTTTCGGACATTGGTCCGAACGCGTGTGGCGTCCAGGAGTAACGGAGGTAAATGGTAATGCTTTGTCTTGTCGAAGCCTCTGGTATGTGCGAACATGGGAAGGTAAAACTAGACCTATTCTACCTAAAATAACAGCCATGCGATTCAGGGCTTAAGGAGGCTAAAAAGGTAGGATGCGCAGGGTATGGGAACGCGGCGCAGACGGAATGGGGAGTTTTTGTTTGGCCGCGGAGCTTGACACCGAGCCAGGGGGTTGCTGGGCCATTGTCAGGGTCATGCGGCCTGCCAACGGGTTAAGGCCTGCCAGCGAGGCCTTCAAGGCCACTGGCGGGCAGGCGCGGTCTGTCGAGCCACAGGTAGGCACGGCCTACCGAGCCACAGGCAGGGACGGCCTGCTAGGCATCGGAATGGGGGCCTGTTGGGCACCAGAAGCCCTTCATATAGAAGGGCTTTTCTCCTTCCCTGATGTGAGAAGGAGCTAGCCCAGTAGGTACCGCCGCCAGACTGTTGCCCTGCAGACACAGGGATCGAACTTGATCAACCGTACTACCGGGCTAGCTCCTTTTGGAGCAGCCCGTTCATGAGGCAAGCGAGCGCGGCCGATTTCGGCCGCATGATCATCAAGATCACGCGGCGGAAATCCGCCGCGCCGAAATGTGCATGGCCCCTGCGATTTCAAGGATGACACGCATCAATCGAGAAATGGTCCATTTTTTTTTATTCTTTTTTTTTACCCCTAAGGACTTGAACTCGGGTCTGTATCTCAAGGCTCGTGGGCTAGCCGCGAGATGTAACTGTTGGCATAGGCCAACGAAGAAAAAAATAAAAAAGCACAATGAAAAAAACAAACAAACAAACTAAAGCAACTAAAAACAAAGCGCCAGTTGGCGCCCCCAGAAGTGACTGGGGCGTTTCAGCCCCAGTGCACCAAACAGCGCCTTGAAAAACGGGCGATTATTCTCGTCGTCAGGTAAGTTATTTTTTATTTCGTTTTATTTAGATTTCTTTAGATTTCCTCTTCTAGATTTTGTTTTAGATTCCTTTTAGTTGAATTCTCTGTTTTATTAGATTTTCTTATTTTTTTCTCTTATTCTTTTGTTCGTGGTCTTACTAGGAGTGCCCGTTCATCGAAACGAACGGGCTGACTTGCCATCCAAGGATGAGCAAGGATGAATGAATGTGCCACAGAAAGTGGCAACATTCGGGGGTGGGCCTCTGGGCCTTGGGATATGTTACGAGGAACTCTCTGCACACGCTTTGGGGTAGTTTTCAGTCGCGACGAACGGTTGCGACTGTCGAATTTTCAGAGAGAGAGAGAGAGAGAGACCACCTTACCTGCGCCCGTTGGATCTTGGAACGGCCTGCAGTGTTTGCCTGCGCGCCCGGACCTGGCGCTGAAAACGTCCGGGTACGGGCGCGGGGAAATGGGGAAAAAAAAGACCCTTTGAGACTTGACTCTAGTTCGACTCTGTGAAATGACTTGAGGCGGAGGGGGCGGCTGTTCGTTTTGGACGACGGGCTGCCCCACACTGACAAAACGGGGGGGGTAAAAAGGAAGAGAAAAAAAAAAGAAAGGGAAAAGAAGAAAAGAAAATAACGGCTGCGAATGTGGCCGCGGCCGTGGAACAGGTGCAACCCATGGAAGCTTCTAGGGGCTGATGGGACCTGGCTTATTCAGTTGAAAATGCAGGCCGAAAATGGCTTGGTATAACCATTTGAGGACTGCGTCTGGCCGAGGGTAATTGCCAGATGCATTGCCGGGGTCCAGAACTTGGTCCCCCTAGGGGAGCATAAAGTTTTCTGGCCCTCGATCGCGATTCTGATAAAGGGCCAGACCCTATTCCGGGATTTGGCTGGGGGCAAAAAAACTGTCCTCAGCCTTCAGCCAGCTATAAAAGCTAGCCTGCCACCCAGCAGCCTCACACTTGTGGCAATGCTGCTGGGGCATTCTACTTGAGTAGATGCTGGTTGGCTGGCTGCTGGTGTAATGAGGCAAAGTGCTGGAGGTCTGCAAGAGCACTTGGAGGAAGGAGGAGGCAGTCATAGCTAGAGGCTGGGAGCTTCATGCCCCACCTCTTGTGCTGTGCTGCAGGCTGTGGGGGAGCCATAGCCGCAAGGCGGCAACTGGATTGGGTCGTGCGGCAACGGATTTTCTTGAGTAGGAGGCCGCGTTGCTGTCAGCTTGGACGCAAGCGCTGCCGAAATTCTGCGGCGGCAGCGCTGGTTTTCCTGGCGGCACGGCGGAAGCGCTGCCGAAATTGTGCGGCGACAGCGCTGGTTTTCTTGGCGGTACGACGGAAGCGCTGCCGAAATTGTGTGGCGGCAGCGCTGGTTTTCTTGGCGGTACGGCGGAAGCACTGCCGAAATTGTGCGGCGGCAACGTTGTTTTTTTTGGCGGTACGGCGGAAGCGCTGCCGAAATTGTGCGACAGCGGCGCCGGTTTTCTTGGCAGAACGGCAAGGGCGCTGCTGAATTTTGTGGAGACAGCGTTTTGCACGGGGCTACGAGAAGGGGAATTGGACGTTGCCGCAAGGACGGCACCGCCGAGGTGGAAGTGGGGCGTGGACACAGTGGAGGTGTATTAAAGTTGTGTCTTCATTTTGAAGTGGCGGTAACAGGGTAACGCCGCCTGAGCATTGGAAAGCGATTGAGTGCTGAGAGGGTGCTCTGGCAGGCGGTCGTCATTAGGGAGTGGTGTCGATCACCTTGGAGACGACTGGGTACGTCAACCTTCTCGTCAGGAGAGCGAAGAATTCATACGGTCTTCTTGAGTGGACCGCTTTAGCTCACTCAAGGTCAGTTGAATGATTCAGATTTCTCTTCACACCCGTGTGAACCCACACTTTGCTTGACCCTGTTCGTTTGAATGTTCAAAAGAAAAGGCAGAGGAAAGTTGTGTGAAGCATGCATGTGAATGAGAAAGTTTGACTTGAGTATGAGATTGTGATGCTTTCCTTTGAACTTGTTTCTTTGTGTGTTGTGTAGGTAGGTAGAAGGGTGCTTGCTGTGGAGATTGGCATTGCCTATTTGGGATGGAGAAAAGGATTGTCATGTTTCTATCTTTCACCCGCTTGCATGATAAAGATACTTGAATTTCAGAACGAATAATTTCGACGGGTGCCATGAAAGAAGACTTCTGAATAAAGTGAAAATGCAGTCAATTGGACTTAGCATGTTCCCAGGATTGACACATTTTATCTGGAATGACCTTCTATATTTATATCTGTCTAAATGATTCTCATTCTCTATCTCATTCGATTCTTTGCATCTAAGTTACCACGAACCGAGAAGGGATGAGAATAATTGAAAACTACTTGCGGTGAACGCATTCCCTTTTCTCTAGGAAGCATCCAAGGCGGGGGTTCAAATGCTTTCGTAGCGGGCCCTGTTATCGACTCGGAGTGGACCCGACTCGTCGGGGGTGGTACTTTGCCGACCCGGTGGTGACGGTCCAACCTTTGAGATCTGAGTCTTCGGGCTCAGGCGAGGTGAAGGAGTATCTACAGACCACTTCCTAGAGGGAGAGGCATGCGACACTTCAAGCCATGTACCTGATCAAGAATCATCTGCGAAGCAACCTGTCATCCAGGAAGATTGAGAATGTATGGAGACAGGCGTATGTGTGTTTAATCATAGACCGACTTTGGGTGGAATGAATAACTTTGGCAGCGTGTCTCATCAAGTCAAAACTAAGGCAGTCCGACTACCTTGTCGACTGCATCAATATTATTATCGGTAGTCAACTTCTCGTTGGCGATTGTATGATTGTTTTGAGAAATTCGACCCGGGGTGGTCGGATTGTGTTTGATATCATGTTGTTGGATGTACTATATGATGATTATGATTCTTTCAGTTATCATTTCAGATTGGGCATGTTCCTCTTGACTACGGTCGATTCCTTTTGGTGAAATTATGTGTGTTTGTTATAACTTTCTTTTGATTGTGTGTAAAAGGGACTAGGATTGATTTTGTGGTTTCACGCTAGGTCGAGACTGTCCTAGTCGACCAGCGTCCGCTTCGTACTTAGGAGATTAGCGCCCTAAAGAACAAACGACGTTCGGGTCCACTTGGCGTTAACCAACCGTGACATATCTATACTACGGCGAACGAGCAAACGCCATCGACTGACCTACCTCTGCAATTGCATCTAAAAGCCTTCGCACGTGGGTCGGTAACTCGGTAGGGATACGCCCCTAAGGGTGGTGACAGCCCCTTAGGGAAGGTAGCTTATGCCCCGCGGAAACCTATCCTGTCGTAGGGGACAGCGGGATGTATTGCTGGCGCACCCGGCCAGAGCGGCGAGGGACGATGCGACCGCGCACCGTCTCGGCGGCTCGCGGGATTATTTATGCATCGTCCTAAGTTGTCTCCTGATGGTTTTGTTTTGTTTATCTCCTGCATGACATGGCCGGGAGGGCCCTCGTTCACGCGAGGGCCGATACGCTCGACAGCGCCATGGCATCGGGTGTGATCCCGCCGGCGACACCGAGATGGTGGATGAGAAGAAGGACGGGAGGGATATGGGAGGATCTCCGACAGATTGATGACGTGGCGGAGGGCTACTACAAGGAGATTGCGGCGTGGAGTAGCCAATGGCGCGCGCCGGGTGTCTGCTGGAGGTTTCCCTTTTGTCCATCATCGTCTTCCTCGCCATTCGTCGTTTTCGTATGCTGCCAGGACCCCACACAATGATGCATACGTGGAACAACACGACAAGGAGCAAGAGAAGAGTGGCCGGCAGCAGGAGCGGGAACCGCATTTGTGTACCAAACAAAGCTAGCATCAATGCACCTGACAATAACCGACAAAACACGCTAGGCATATGACTGCAATCAACAAATAGTGCTTTAACATCGCCTGTAGAAAAATCGAAAAATTCGATTGTTGGACACCACGGCTGGTGACAAGCACACAAAAAACCTCGCTTCGTGAAGCACCTTGCAGCTGAAGAATCACCCCATGCATTTCCGCGCCAACAGTAACCGTTAAACGGTGGAAGGCCATGGGGGGGGCGTCGGGTACTGGAGGCCGACGATGTCCGCCAATGGACCCCGGACGACCTGTGCACCAACATCGACTCAAAATTCTCCTGTTGGTGCTCGCTCCAAAACACTCTGTCAATCGCGGCCCCCAAGGGACCTTGCAAGGACCCCTTGTATCCAAGGACGTTTTAGTTGGGGATTCCGAGTAGCCCAAGGAAATCTCCCGGTATCGAGCGCATCAGTCCGACACTACTCAAGGGTAGCGCGGGACCCTCCCGGCTGCGTCACGCAAGAGTTGGATACTTAATCCTTCGTCACGAATATACATGGAGCTTCCGCAAGCCGCTCCGGCTGAGTGCGCCAGCCATACCTCTCGCGAGCCCCTACGACAGGATAGGGCCTACGCGAGGCACAACTTACCTCCACCTTACGGGAGTTGTCACCTCCCTTCGGTGGGCGTATCCCCGTCGAGCTACCAGTCCACAGTACGAAAGCTGATTAGTTGCAATCGCAGAGGTAAACCAGCCGAGGGCGTTTCTCGTTCGCTGTAGCATAGGGGGTACGCGCGGTACTACACCTCTATCGAACCCGCACGCGAGTCAGCATCTTGGGGGGGGCTGACATCCCAAGCGCGACTTGTCGCCGGTCGATTAGGACGCATCCCACACACCACGCGCACACCACTATAAAGAACGTAAAAATAAAACGCATGCACACGTACATATACATATTCGAAACGACACAAGACAAACAACGCGACAACCCTCCTAGTCCCTCGGTAGCCATCCCATAACTCTCCGATGCGGAAATCGGATAGGCGTCGCGCGCAAGACTTACTATAAAACCGCGCGGACGCAGGGCTAACTCATGTCGACTCGCAATGCAAACGTATGCAAGCGGTCGCAGTGATGGCGTACTATATAGTACCCATGACCAAGCGGTCCCTCGTGGATCCGAGTACCGCTTATGACACTCAAGTGTCAGACTCGAAGTATCGTGAAGGTTCCGCCCCTCACGATATTGCACGACTGAAGGAATAGCCGTGCGGCCACCGCGGCACGTCTGGCTGTCGGCCCGAGTGCCCTGGTGGACAAGGCAAATAGGTTCTGCCCGAGGGGAATCCCCTTCTGCGCAGAGCCTAGGGCTTGGGATGTCCTGGACAAGGACCTCAAATCCCGGCTCAAGACCAACGTCCGACTAGAAGATCTTGAAGAAGTACATACCTATATAAGCGAGGGGGTCGCCCTCTTTCAATTAGTCCCACCCCTGATTAAATCCTTAATACGCGGGTCCGAGTAGGCCGCGCGAAACACTCGAGACATATATATA
>BFEA01000403.1:1232801-1245730 GCA_003427395.1 Chara braunii
ATCGACGCCCGCCGTCTACCCGGCCCCGTAGGCGCGCTCTCTCGTTTAGTGGCGCGCTGTAAACAATTCGGTACGCGCGCCACTCTGCACAATGCCCCTCCCTCGATCGCCTTCATCCGCCGGCCCGAATCAAAACTTCGGGCTGATTTCAGCGAGCAACGGAACACGACCTCCCCCCGCGGGCCCACCTCGCTTAAGCGGTAAGATATGTATAAATATAAATGGTTATTAATATGGGACGGTCACTTCTTACAATCAAAGTGGAGCTCCTCTCAGTCAGATATATATGTATGTGCACGCTAACAACCAAAATCCAAAGTCCGAATCACCAACATACCTGCAGTCACATCAAAGATCCCACCAAAAGTCCATTCTCTACACTGGGTCAACTTCAATCATTTTCTGCACTCACACCCCTTGCTTTTAGCCATACAAGTCTCACTCTTGTGCAACTCCTCAAAATAAGGTACTCAGTACTTTTCTTTAAATGGTCATTCAAAACAAAGTCCGGGTGAAAACACAACAAAACAGTTCAAATCACAAGGCTAAAGTCATTAGGTTGAGTGGCAGGAGTGAATTGGAGTTGAATCGTAAACTGATGAATCGACAACCGACCTGCTATCAGTGATAACAGAAGATGATCCTCGTAGGATCAAAGCTGAAGCTAGCCCAAATCCTGAATCGATCGATCAGGAGGACCTGGAACACGAGACAGGCCAATCCCCAGGCTAAATCTATAAGTCATTGGAGAATAACCCCCATATTACGATCTCACTCAAAATCTTCCTAATTAACTAAGCCTGAATCTATCGCTAAGCAGTGCCCAGAACAAAGGTAGACCCTGGCATAATCTCCCCTATACAGAGTGGATCACCAAAATCGCCACCTGTCAAAGTCTAGCCTAACTCCTTTAAACTAAGAAAAAATCGGCAGTGCTTCCCGTAGGAAAAACACCTTTCCAGAATTTATATCAGCATGAATATAAAAGTAGAAATAGTCTTTGACTTTCCAAAGTCCAATTTTGTCTAACTTCCTGAATTAGCAAAAAATTGGGCAGCACTCCCTTTAGAAAGGGAGACTTCCCATATTTTTACTAAGCCATATATATGATTTAGACAAGTTGAATTTTGAAAAGTCAAAAATTCGACTAACTTCTTGGATTTGCAGAAATTTCTGCAGCGCTTCCCGTAGAGAAAGTGGCTTACCAAAATTTATACAAAGCCAAGTTCATAATCTAAAATGACTTTGACTTCTCAAAATCCAATTTTGTCTAACTCCCTGAATTAACAAAAATTTTGGCAGCACTCCCTTTAGAAAACGAGACTATCCAGATTTTTACTAAGTCATATGTAAAGTCGGACAAACTGAACTTTGAAAAGACAAAATTTGACTAACTCCTTGGATTTGTATAAATTTCGGCAGCGCTTTCCGTAGAGAAAGTAGCTTACAAAGATTTATACAAGACCAAGTATAAATAAAGGATCCCAGAAAATACAGAAATTGGTCTAAGTAAAAAAAACGGTCTCAAGAAATGCAGGAATCGAAACTAACTCCTATGGCTCTAGCACGTGGCGAGCAACTACAGCAACTACCTATCAAACTGAGACTCAGAGTAAGTAGTGACACCACTCAATCACATGCAAGCCAAACCACAAAGGTAAGTACTCTTAGCATCCCCAAGTCAATTTAGCAAACAATAGTTCGTAGTCTTTCAATGATTTATCCCTTATACCCAGCTTGCATAGGGCATGAGGCTAGACCACCCAAACTTATGGAACATGTCTAGCCCAACCATGAAGTATACACAAACATAGGGCACAAAAACTTTTATCTTCTTTAGGCACGTGACTAGGTCACCCTAGTCGTCCTGAACTGTTTAAATATCCAACATTTATATAATTGTCTGCACTTAATCTTTTGAGTTAGTATATAACTAAGTCGATCATCTTCAGCTCAAGACTCAATCTGCCCCTTCGTACCGCAAGTTTATTCTTAGTTAATACTCTCTTCAGTTGGTGATAGGGCTATAGTTAGGCCACCCAAACTTATGGGACCCTGCCTGACTAGCTTGTTCATAGATAATATAATGTTAGAGTATAACCAAGTTATAACCTTCTGGTTCCAGCATGTGCGAGGCGTTGGACCAAGACCACCCAAACTTATGAAACATGTCTTGGCCCCGAGCCTGGTTCATTTCTCTCAAAACCAAGGCAAAAAAAGAAATCGACAGAAACCCCAAAGTAAACGAGGCCGCCAGACTACCCAAACTTACGGATTTGACGGGCTCCTGAAATGTCATTCACCTTCATCCCTCACAAGTCAGAGCAACCAGACCACCCAAACTTATGGAACATGTCTGGTTCTCCAAGCAATTCAAAATAAAACATAGCACTGGGTCTCCCCTAACTTATGGGGACTTCCCAGCCTCAATGACTCAGTCAGACATGCAATACAACCTTTCTCCCACCCTTCCCCCAGATGCAATCCCACAATCTGCTTTCAATCAGGCAAAGAAGTTGAAACTGATATTATACATACATTCCTTTATTTTATTTGGTCTTGTCCTTAATAGAAAGCAAAAGTCCTAGGGACAGACATGCATACATCAATCAAGTTATAGGGGGAATAGGCAAACATGGGTGTAGTGGGTTATACAAATAGGAAGATAACATACCTGATGGTTCCCTGCCTCCAGAACCTCGCCTACGTTCCGGCAGAGTTCCCGCAATCGGTGAGATGACTCCCCACAGAGTCTTGATGTGGACCTACAGGTTGCAATCCCGCCTTCCGCCTTCCTCTTGTAACAGGACTAGACTTAGACTTAGAAAGGCAGAAATAGAGGTTTCAGACTCTCGAGATACAAGAGGGGGACAGACTCAACTCTCAGGAGAGGGTCTTGATATCTTCACTCGTCGGAGGGTCCCACAATGGCAACCAATGTAACAGCTTGGTCAACTTCTGACGTCGATTGTCGAAGTCAACCCTCTGCTGATCTTCACAAATCGCAGCACTAACCCCCTACTTGTCCAGTCTGATCTCCTCCCCGAGTCCCAACATATCTCCTCAGCCCAACCGCGGCCGCACAACAGTCTGCAACAGTCCATAAATGCAGCAACAACTCCCAATGGCGATCAACAACAACAACAGCAGCTGCCAGCAGTAGCAGCTCCCCCTCCGTCCACAGACGCAGCAGCGGTACACAACGGTGGTCAACAACAACAGTAGCAGTCCGTGCCTCGTCCGCAGCAGCATCAACAGCGGTAGTCTGTGCCTAGATGCATCAGACAGCGCCAACTCACCGCACTACGCAGCAGCAACTTGCCTCAGTATGCAGCCGACCGCACTACGAGCTCATCAACAATACTGGTGGCAAACGGTGAACCCCCGCATCTGCAACTTTTCCCCCTCCCATCAGGCTAACCCAAACAGCAGTTGCTTGCTGTACGCAGCAGCGGTCTGGGCACCGCCAACAACAGCCCACCACAGTAGTTCGCTTCTTAGTAGCATTCAGCCCGACGTATACGCTCACCCAACTGTTCCATACTACCCCATACAACTCTTCCCACTGTTGGCTGTGGCTGCCCAACTAGGCGTAGTCAAGGTATTGGTCCATATATGGCAAGACTGACTATACACCGAAACCGCAGGCAGACGCCGCAACCCGCATTCGTTATAACATTGCCGCAAGACGTATCAGAATGATTATGCAGCTCCCTTCAATAACTTTCTATTGTCTGTCGTAGCCCCGTACTGCAATAGTCACTTGCTAGCGGGTTCCCCTTTCTAGTTTGAGACAGACTGCTCACACTGGCTCCGAGACTTTTTTAGTTAGACAGTGATACGCCCACCAAGGTAGAGAACTCTTCCATGTCTTAGCCCTATGGCCGGTTTAGCAGAGCTATCAGGTTGCGGGTATAACCACTGGTAGTTACTGGATTCGAACTTCAGTCTGCAACTCGACAGTTTCGAGTAAGTATTGGCTGAGCAGTCTGCTACTGCACAAGTGGGAGGAAAGTTTCGGCCTGAACCTAGGAAGGCACACCATCTGGCCCTCCTCCTTCTCATCGATTGTGAGAACGACCGCTGCAATAGATCTATCCCTGAGATGCAGCCAGCCGTTGAGTCTCCCTGTCACTCACCTCTCAGGTATGTGCTCCCCTCTCCTACTCTCTCTCTCCAACCGAAGCATTTCACCAGCTCCGTCCACTTCTCACGAGGGAGCGCAAGATCTCACTAACGAAAGAGATGGTTACGAGGGAACAAAGACCACCTGAGTTGAGCCTTAGGACCGCTAACTAGATGATCAACAACGAACGCGACGAAGATCCCGCAGATGGAGACGACGGACGTGGCGACGATGTTGCACGAGATCTAAATGATAGCCACGGTCACGATCTTGGACTCTGCTGCACTAATCTCCAAGAGAAAAAAAAATAAATAAATAAAAATTGAATTGAATCTTTCGCTAGAACACAGGGAAGGTACATCCCTTACTCCTATAGTGGCTGCGCAGCCCAAGCCTCTTGTAGTGATCGAACCAGCGTCCCAATCAAAGAACCGTCGCGACCATTTGATCCGCAACACCTCAGAACCCCCGAATCGAATTTTCCTCCTCCCAAAACCGTCGAGGACAGGTGAGTTTGATTTTCTATCCCTTGTACTTCTTCCCTGTGCCATCCCTCTCATCTTTCTCTGTCTCTCCGTTTCGTGCGCACAATCATGTTCACACTCCACTCACATGCCCGCTTGCCATTCTTTAGACCCCCCTGGTCCGGAGTCTCAGTCAGGTTCATTTAGTTAACATACCACATAGCAGGCCCCGGTTGCTTCGCGTATGACAACCTTGTGACCATCTAGCACACCGCGAGCACAATGGCTATTCAATGATGACGAACAAGGGGGTCCTGCCCGTTGCTCACCGGGTCTGCAAAATGAGAATAAATCTTCCGCTAAAACGCGACAAGATTCATTACCATACTCAACCTCCCATAACAATGGCGCAGCCCCTACTGCTCATACTGGTCAAACCACTCCTCAAATTCGAGTTCCGACGTTGCCATCAGGTCCGGAGCGCTTTGAAAACTCAGACTAGCATCTTCAAACGCCCAAAACGGTCAAGAAATGACCGAGATTCATCGGTTTCCACTCCCACCTTTCTTCCTCTTTCAATTCCATCGCGGACCCTTTTTCTCATCTAGCTCTCTACCTACTAATCTAACACTAAAACTAACGCCTCCACTGAACTCGCCTGGTCACAAAACCCCGGGATAGCACATTTCCTTGCCTGTTTCCGTCAAGAAATAGACAAGTTATGACTTTCCTCTCTCCTTCACTCCTCCCTCTGCCCGCCATCGCCAAACTTCGTTTTCCTCTTCTTCCAGCTCACCTTCTCCGCTCCCCACCCCCGAGTGCTACACAAGCCGACAGCGCTCGGTCCTACACCGGCTGAAGTGGGAGGGGGACACAATCAAACTGCTTCGACGCCCATGGGGCCCTCTCTTTTAATGCCTTCCCAGAGGCTGATCAGGGTCTTACACACAGCGGGGTCATACGAGTTTTCCCTGTATCATTCCATTTTTAACAGGTGTCCCGTAGGACAGACCCGTGGACCTGGCCCTGGGGTGTCCCTTTGGAATTGTAGTATTCAACTGGTCTGCTTCCACTGCAGTTCGAACTCAGGTTTGTATTTCAACAGTCCCTAGGTGTACCTACCAAGTTCGGTCTGCTCTACTTGGGCATAGTTCACCATCTGCGGGTCCAATGGGCATGCTCACACTCAAACAGATTGTGGATGGCGGACATAGCATCCCCTGGCTGCGCCCTACTCTGTAGTGTGAGCCTAAGAAAATGGGTCCCGATGCAGATCCTGGTAGCTGTAGTAAGTATTGAAAAGAGAACTTTGAAGACCGAGTGTGGAAGAGTCTCATGGGCACAGCGGTGCACACAACACTGCTGCGGACCTTCCCACGGTGCCTTAGGCCGCTCCGCATTTTTCTGGTCCCAGCGGACATGCTCAGGCCCAAACGACCTACAGCAGAAAGTGGGACATACTAATTTTCTCAGTGTTGCTGCAGCTTCAGCACATGTCCCGGAGGACTGCACCGAGGCTACGACCTTGGTATACCACAATTGTATTGGTTGGTTCCAAATAGTCAGAATTAGCGGTATTTCACTCATCTGTTGCGGGTGGACTTCGAACTCTGATCTGTAATTCAACAGTTCGGGGGTGTACCAACTGAGTTAGGTCAGCTGGTTCTTGCGCCAACCCCGGCTGGTGTCAACTGCGCACGAGCCCAGATACCACAAAGGGTGTCATTTGGTACAGGCAGCAGGACGGTGGTCATGCAAGTCGAAAACCCCCTACGGAGTGAGCAGCAACTCGCCTGCCAAATCCGTCAGCCCCGAAATATGGGCGGTGCCGAAGTGCCCGGCCTATTGCTTGGTAGTCACGACTCCCATGCCGCAACGAGTAGGAGGGCGCAGGGCTTGCGGCGTAGCCTGCAGCACGAGCCCGGGTGGAGCAGGCCCCGGTGCAGATCTTGGCGGTAGCAGCAAATATTCAAATGACAGCATTGAAGACCGAAGTAGAGGAGGGTCTATGTGACCGACTGCTGCAGCCTGCGGCCTCCGCCATAGTGCGCCCATCCCACTGCCCCTAGGCACGGTCCTCTATCTTTCAGGTCCCCACGGGCATGGTTCATGCCGCACTGCTGTACCTTTTCAGATGGGACAAGGCCCTGGTCGTCTGAAGCAACGACGACTTGGTACTTTGCTGGTCGCATGGTGTCATCCACATATTGTGCAAGAACTGGTCAGCCGTGACTTCCCTCGTCCCGCGGCTACACAGGCCGCTGACAAAAGAGCACACAATTGGTACATTTTAGGATTTCGGCAAATCTGTGTGACCGGTCCCGCACCTCGCCGTTCCCAACGGGTTCGCATGTGTGTTGAACTCCTCAGCCCACGGTTTCAACAGTTCATGGGCGTATCCATTGAACCACGCCCCCGTAGTCCCCGCACACAACTCCGGTACCAGCGTTGTCGCCTTGCCCCAGAAGCGGGATCGACAACTAAAAATAACTAAAGAGAAATAAAAATAAAGGTAAAAATAAAAATACGAACGTCGAAAACCGGTGCTTTGGGGAAGAGAGACTGTCAGTACCACTCTCAGTTCCGCCGACCGGGCCTACGGATGGGCCGACAACAAAACCAAGGGGGATAGCCCCGCCGGGCCCTCAACCCCTCGGCATCTTCAGCCGCTCCGATGTACCATCCCCGCCGGTCGCCGCCTTCGACCCCTGTACCGTCATTTTCAAAGTCCAATGCCGCTACCAATAGTGCTAGTACCCAAGGCTGAGTTGGACCACCACAAGATTCAATATGAACTATTGTCGCACGACATGCGGGTCTACCGAAATACATCAAGGCTACTCCTCTGCCCACGGACCAAACTTACGATTGTCGACCTATGACGCCCGCCGCTCATAGGGCCTGGCTCCGCCCATGACCGTCAACCACCCGCATCTACCGCACGGAGGTCACCGCTTGCGTCCTACTTTCTCTCGCACACCCCAAGCACTGCCCAAAGCAACCCCACTTCTGATGACGCATGCCGTATGAACACAGATGTATCATGGTCACTTCAAGTAAAAAAGAGCTTCTCCTAGTTTTAATCAGAGCCAATTTTTTTTGCCAGCGGCATCAAGAAAAAATCATCACGCGCGCCTCAAATTGCGTGCCCACACACTCTCTACTCTAGTCAACTACTCGGTCAACGTAAACCATGGACTCAGTCGCGCCTCGCGCGGTTTACTTAGACTTTAAATCAAAACTATTTTTCTGTCACAGTGATTTGCAAAAACCAGGGTGGATACCCTTGTAAGGGTATTCGCACTGACACCGGGACCGTTTTCACATTCATTCAAGGAATTTGGTGAATTAGGATGCCGTGTAAGGACACCGAATTTCTGAAAAATCGGATTTCCAAGGAGGGTCTAAGGAGGCCCTATAATGACAATAAAATTTACCTGAAAGCCATCCTGTCCAGATTTGACAGGTCATGCCTCCTGAAAGGTCGGAGGCCCACTATTTTCCGAACCCACAATTTGCAAAATACCCCCATAAGTTGAGATATATGCCAAAATGCCCCTGAAAGATGTGGGTAGAGCCGAATGCCCTTTTGAGCCGAAATCTTTGTGTTGTGCCCCTGTCAGGCGGGTGTCCAACTTTGCAATCTGGATTGCCCCGTTTGGGCCTTGGCCTTTTGCAATAGCGCCTCGGAAAAGTTGTCAAGTACTGGGGCATTTCGCAAAGTTGGACGATACCCGGTAGGGGTATATTGCAAAGATGGGGGTCCAACCGATGCTAGGGGCATTTCACAAACTAGTTTACTTGTCAGAGGGGTATTCCGCTCTATCCACACCTTTTAGGGTCATTTTGGCAGAGATCTCAACTAATGGGGGTATTTTGCAAATTATCCCCTTTTTGGTTGGTTTTAATACTGTTGGTTTGGATAAGCATTTATCCGTTTGATATGCGGCGCATACCAGTACGTCAGTACTTGCAGTCGGGATCTCAGGCGTACTCTGACCTGCCTCTACCTGTCGGGTCTGCTGTGCTCTTGCTGTCGTTTCCTGCCCTGCGCTGCCCTTCGCTGCTTTGCTGGCATCTGCGAGCAGTCGGGATCCTGAAACGGGATGGCATTTTCAAAAGCGCACTTGCGTAGGCTGCTCTCGAGGAGCCTACCGATCGCGGTCGGGATCGCGGGGGCCGCCTGTGTCGGCGTCAGCGCCGGCTTAGGACTGGGGATCGCCTGGGCAGAGCGTGGGAACAGAAGCCCTCAAAAGGTCAGTGGCCGAAGCAGGAGAGAGAGAGAGAGAGAGAGAGAGAGAGAGAGACGTCGACTGCTGCATGTGTGTATGTGTGTGTGTGTGTGTGTGTGTGTGTGTGTGTGAGAGAGAGAGAGAGAGAGAGAGAGAGAGAGAGAGAGGAAACTAATGAAATGATGAATGTATGGCAAAGGAATGGCAAAGAGACGAAATGAAGGGAGTAAAGAAACTACATAGTTTGTCCTTTCCCTTTTTGAAACAGTATATATCGTCAAATAGATAACGTGCGCTGCTGTGATTGGTAAAGGGACTCTGCAGACTGTAGAGGGTTCAACCTCTCGTGATGTGTCAGTGGGGAAAACCTCTGACGAAACAGTGTGTCCCAACCTCTGACGAAACCGTTTCTTGTCGTTTTCGTGTTCTCCATGGACGATCGATCGATCCCATACGTTAGATGTGTATATGTTATCTATTTGTATGTTATATACATATAATATACATATAATATATATGTCATATATATATAGGGTTCAGCCTCTACTGATTGATGAGTCAGTCGGTGAAACACTCCGACGAAACAGTCAGTTTGTCACAGCCCCTCCCTCGTTTGTTGTCCTCTTCTTCCCCTCTCTCTCCTCTCTGCGTACTACGATTTACCGTAGGCAGCTCTGTTTGGCGACATATGTATATGTTATATTTACGTATGTTATATACATACAGTTGTAAGGAAGAAGTAAAAAATAAAGAAAATATTTTTTCTTGTTTTCTTTCTGTCTTTTTCGCTTTGCGCTCTGATAACTGTGACGATATATATATACACATACGTACATATATGTTATATACATGTACTATGTTGTCCTTCATCGACGATCGATCATATATGTTTGATGTGTATATGTTATATTTACGTATGTTATATATATATGTCTGTCTATATATATAACGAAACAGTTTGTCACATGACGATATATAACGAAACAGTTTGTCACAGCCCCTCGTTTGTTGTCCTCTTCTCTCTCTCTGCCTACGGTTTACCGGGCAGTTCTGTTTGTGACGATATATAGCGACAGTCTGTAGAGTTTTCCATCTGGTGTGGGTGAGTGATAGTCTACTTTGATTTTGGTTAAGGTAGATTATCATTTACAGTGTAATCAGTGAGGGGATTCTGCAGACTGTTGAGGGTTCAGCCTCCTGATGAGTCGGTNTATCATTTACAGTGTAATCAGTGAGGGGATTCTGCAGACTGTTGAGGGTTCAGCCTCCTGATGAGTCGGTGAAACTCCGACGAAACAGTTTGTCACAGCCCCTCGTTTGTTGTCCTCTTCTCTCTCTCTGCCTACTGTTTACCGGACAGTTCTGTTTGTGACGATATATAACGTTATATATATATATATATGATCGATCGTCGATGAAGGACATGAAGTCGGTGGAACTCCGACGAAACAGTTTGTCGCAGCCTCCCGTCTGTTGTCCTCTTCTCCTTCTCTGCCTACGCTTTACCGGGCAGCTCTGTTTGACGATATATATATATGATTCTATGTTGATAAATAGAGAGATGTGCATATGTAAGGACGTACGCATATCCATTCGATCGATCGTCGATGAACCCAATCTAACCTAAATGTGAATGAACACGAAACGTCTGATGGTTCTGCATACTACCGTAGTTTCAGCACAAGTTCATTGTGAGACTTGTGTGCGCGGACTTGTATTTATCATTATGAGAAGCGTGTACGAAAAAAAAAAAAAAGACAGCTGGCCCTTATTTTCGCTTCTTCTTCTTCTTCTTCTTCTTCTTTTTTTTCTTTTCTTAAGGTGCCCCAGTGCCCTCAGGCTTTGATTACGAATTATGGACTAATAAAACAGATAATACCGGGGCCCTTATCGCCGGACCCCATTTCCGGCTTCAGCTTATGCCATCCCGAACCTATAATTTAACCGTACCCCTATAATTTAACCGTACCCCTATAATTTAACCGTACCCCTAGAATTTAACCTTACGTAGAATTTAACCTTACGTAGAATTTAACGTATGTTGAGCCTGACCCCTCAGTTCACACACTGAACTTGACTGTGATTGCGGGCAGGTTCGTAATTATTCGGTCTGGTTACCATCATAGCTTTACTGTGTTGATGGGGACGCTGGACCGGGTCCCGCCCAACTATGGAAAACTCTGCCTCTCGCGGTAAGGACCCGCGGTAAAGATAACAGCAGGAAGGACCCGCGGTAAAGATAACACCAGTAAGAACCCGCGGTGAAGAGACACCGCCAGAATTAACCGGTCCAGCGTCCCCATCAACCAGAAAAACGACGACGCAAAACAGTGATGAAGCTACCTTCTTCACCCGAATAGAACGGCCGGGCATTATCGCTGTATCTGGACTGAAAATTGCCCCGGATACAGCTATAATGACCGGGCGTTCTATTCTAGTGAAAACGATAGTCACATTTTTCTTCTTCTTCTTCTTCTTCTTCTTTTTCTGCGTCTTCTTCTTCTCCCCTCCCTCTCTCTCTGTATGTCTGTATAATTTTGTCTGTCTGTCTGTCTGTATCTTTCTCTGTCTCCTCACATCCTACGAATAGAGGGATCCGACGACCTTTCACTCACTCACTCACTCACTCACTCACTCACTCACTCACTCACTCACATCAATCCCTTTTTTTTGGGTTAATCAGTGCATAGCACATGGAACCTTTGTCGAAGTTTCTGCAAAAAGTTGTTTACATCGACGGGGATGAATCGGTCGGTTCTTTCTCGTTTTTTCTTGTTCGGGTCTTTCTTTCTTTCTCTGCTTTCTCTGCTTTTTAAAAACTTCCTTGGCCAATTTGCATTTGTGCCTTTAGCTCTCCTCCCCTCCCCCCCCCCAAAGCGCTCCGCCGGAAAAAAAAAAAGAAGAAAAAGGAATAAACTTTGGAGCATCATATATGAACAGACGCAATGTCTGCCCTCAGGCTAATAAACGCACCGAAAGAAAAAAGAAAGAAGGTAGATGTATAGGTCCTGGCTCGTAGATTTTTTTTTTTCTTTCTCTTTTGAGTCTTTTTTTTCTTTTTTTCTTAACCTTTCCCGAAGGACCGATTGCCGTCCATTTGCTATCGTTTAGTAATTTGAGTTATAGATCGATCGATCCATCCATCTATAGATTTAGTTATGGATGGAGTTATAGATCGATCGATCCATCTATAGATTTAGTTATGGATGGAGTTATAGATCAATGCATCTATCCATCTATCCTTTTCGACAATTCGTCGAACTGATTCGTCGATAATTAATCAATTTATTCATCGAGTATTCATCTATCTATTATGTAATGAGATGATTCAACGATCCGTCCGTCGATCGATCGGTCGATCATGGTATCTTGGTTGTTCATTCATCGATGATTCATCTATGATGATCGATCCATTATAATTAACTCGTTCCGTCGATCGAGCGATCCCTTCGATCGATTGATCATCCTTGATGAATCGTCGATGAGTGATCGGTAGATCGATCCGACGATCGATTGATCATCCTAGATGAATCGTCGATGAATGATCGATCGATTCGGCGATCGATTAGATGGAATCATCGATGAATGATCGATCGATCCGGCGATCGATTGATCATTATAGATGAATCGTCGATGAATGATCGATCGATCGATCCGGCGATTGAGTGATCATCATAGATGGAGTCATCGATGAATGATCGGTCGATCCAACGATCGATTGATCATCATAGATGAATGATCGATGAATGATCGATCGATCGATCCGCCGATCGATTGATCATCATAGATGGAATCATCGATGAATGATCGATCGATCGATCCGCCGATCGATTGATCGAATAATGGTCGTGGAGGATGAATGAGACAGATGGACGGATCTGATTCGTCGATGAGAAGACGATCGACGTTTTCTACGTCAATGGAGAAAGTGGTGTATGAAGCCACACAGCGTGACCGATCCTTGATTCCTCGGTCGATCTATTGATCAATCAATGGTCGTGGTGGATGGATAAGACAGCTGGACGGATCTGATTCGTCAGTGAGAAGACGGTCGACGATCTGAGAAACTTTGTAATCGATCTTTTTTTTTTTTTTTTTTTTTTTTAG
>BFEA01000403.1:1245769-1257623 GCA_003427395.1 Chara braunii
CTCTTATACACATCTAGATGTGTATAAGAGACAGGAACATATGATAGCAAGCTTTTTTTTTTTTTTTTTTTTTTAAAGACCATATGATAGCAAACCTTTTTTTTTTTTTTTTTAAAGATCATTTCTCAATGTCTGCATGTCATCCTTGCGCAGGGAACCATGATGCTAATCTCTAATCTTTCTCTGATCGTTTCACAGTTTTGACGTCGGATGTCTCGGAGTACATAGTAAGCTTTTTGAAATGAACCATAGGGCTTGGGTCCACTACAGTAACTCGTCAATATGCAAAATGAGAATGAATCTTTCGCTAGATCATGGGAGGATACACCGTCATATTTTTCTGTCTTTTGTGCATGTGTGTAGTAGTGGAGCGAGACACATAGGGCCTCGCCACACCACTGCAGAAACCAAAAACGAACGAATGCATCTTTCCGGGAAGAAGGGCAAGATGCATCCGTTACTAATGAATAGCAAGGGATGTATCTTACCACTTTGTGGGCCAGATGCATTCGTCCTCTTTTCGTTTTCGACAGTGGTGTGGCGAGGCCCATGTCTTGTGAGAATTTTGGAGGATGACATCATTCCATTGCGGGCCTGGCCATAAAAAAAAAAGCCTACCGGGCGTCTTCCCCCGAGCACAACGCACCAACGTCATGACTGTATCGGACAAATATGCAAAAACGAGAATGAATCTTTCGCTAGAATGTGCGAAGATACACCGCCATGTTTTTTGTCGATTTGTGCGCAATGCCATGTGGAGAGTCGTGGAGCGAGGCCCATACTGTCTTCACCCGAATACAACGTACGGTCATATTGCTGCATCTAGACTATAAGTTGCGTCAAATACAGCTATAATGACCGTACGTTGTATTCGGGTGATACAACGTACGGTCATTATTGCTGCATCTAGACTATAAGTTGCGTCCAATACAGCTGTAATGACCGTACGTTGTCTTCGGGTGAAGACAGTAGTCATGAGAACTGGAGGCTGACAGCATTTGATTGCCCTGGCCAAACCCTCGCCTCTTCCCCCGAACACAACGCACCCTTATCATGACTGCATCGCACCGGGGGCGAGGTCCCCCTAGCAAAGAGGATTTTGGATGGAACACCTGTATCTGGACGCGTTTTAACCACAAATGCAGAAAAGCAGTTCAATCTCGCATTTGTGCACCTTTCCACAAACGCGTCCAGATTCAGGCGTTCAATCCAATCCTGTTTGCTAGTGGGACCTCGCCCCGGGAAGATAACTCGTAACCATTTCATTAACCGGGGGCCAAGTCCCACTAGCAGCGTTGAGCTACCTCAACCGACTGAATCTGGACGGTTTTGCGGAGATGTGCAGAAATGGTGTTGAGTTTCCTGAACTGCACGTCTCCACAAACACGTCTAGATTCGGGCGTTGAGGAAAACTCAACGCTGCTAGTGGGACTTGGCCCCGGGTGCGTTCTGTTCGGGGGAAGACAGTCCCTGATCGTCTCTCTTTTTTTTTTTTTTTTTTCAGGGCGACGGCCTTGAGATATCGTCATTGAATTGACCACCCCTAGGTAGGTAATTCAGAAGTACGTTATTTAAAAAAAAAAAAAAAGAAGTACGTTATTGTGTTAATATGACTGCCTCGGTAGGAATGCATCTGGTCTGGATTGAATTTCGAGCTTGGGTCTGTATTTCAATACTTAATTGGGTGTACCAACTGAGCTGGTCGGGGATCGTCTTTTTTTTTTTTTTTTTTGGGATCGTCTTTTAAACGCCGGTGGTTACCGTAATCCCTCGAATATAGCGCACGGGCAGAAGGCTGTATTTGGGTCAACTTCAAGTCTAGATACAGCCACAATGACCATCCCCTCCTATACTCGTGAAGATGGTGTCTTTTGACAGACGATGACGATCGATTGAAAAGTAAAAAGAAAAAATAAAAGAAAGAAAAGAAAAAGGTTTTGCGCCGATCGTAGCACGTGCGTTCTATACGGATGAACAGAGGGAGGGAGGGAGGGAGGGAGGGAGGGAGATAAATGGATTCATCCATAAGCACGTCGTTTCCTCAAGTGTATCTAGTCGTTTAACAGTCTAGGTACTTTCATCCGGGGACTGCCAGCTTTTGGGGGTTGATTTGTGATCATTTGTCTTTTTTTTTTTTTTTGAAAAGCATAGTTATATTATACCAATAAAAGGAGGCCGGGAATCCCTCCACATCTCAACCCGGAGAGGAGAAAACGGCCTCAGAGAGGCTATCTGGAAACCGGGTCCAGAGTCCCATGCTCCTGTCAACAGACTCGTCAAATCTGAAAGGAGGATCCAAACATGAGCAGCTAAAAATTATCAACAGAGACAGAGGGAAAGTCTGTCTTTCTATCCATGACCCTATAGACATGCACATCCGGGAGCTTAACCCGGATATGAAACTTGGTAGTCTATCTGCGACCTACCAAAAATCTCTTGATCGAGTTTCCTCTGAAGGATCTAACCAAGAATCAGTCTACACTCCGGCCCTAACCACGGGCCATTCCAACTGCAAGGCCACCAGGTCTAGGCTAGGTGACTTAAAATCGGGACTTTTCCATTAACATTGTCAAAAACTCTGTGAAACCAGCTCGCAGGCCTCTCAACCCTACGGTTGCCTGTTTGAAGTGACCCGCTAGCCTTGTGAGCAACGCACAGAGATATATCCACTATCCCAGAGAAAAAAAGACATGGAGTAAACAGCTTATCCAAAGTCCGCTTAGAAAAACTGAAACCGGGGTTTCAACTTCTGTCTGGAGAGATATAGACCCTTCTGCCGGGAGCAACAAAAATGGCTGAGTAGGGACTACACTAGCCGACAGAGAAGAGACATTTAGCACTGTATGATGTTAGCTATTGCCTGTATAATGACTCCATAGCAGGTCTGAGTAGAAAAGCTTGTTGCCAGTCGATAGGTCCGCCCATTTATACGGGGAGGACCATTTCTTTTGAAAACCAGACCTAGCAATATCGATCGAAGCTGAAGATTTCTTAATTCTGATCCAGTCTGCTGTGATATCTAGCCTGATCGCCTGCTTGAACTGTGTCGGCAGGGCGGGAAGAGTGGAGTTATCATTGAGGAATCGCCTGTCTCTTCTTGCCAGCCACAGGTTCCAGAATGCTCGATTCCTGAAGCAGTGAGCTACCACGCTTAGCTGTAGTTTGTTGAAAGCCGGGTTGAGTCTACCTGTCACCACGAAGTCCTGATTCCAGAAATCCATCACCGTATAAGCCCTGCACCACCAAGAGTTCACTTCATCCCAAAAGCCTCTAGCGATGACACATTCCCACCAGAGGTGAAGCCAGTCTTTCAAGGAAGGGTGGGAGCATGCGTTGCAGAAAGCGGAGACATTCATACCCTTTTCAATACACCACATTGCAGTAGGAGTACATGAGTGGAGATGTAGCCACTGTAGGCCGCCCACTTTGGATTCCAGGGAGGAGAGGAGGAGTTGAAAATAGAAAAGGATCCATTTAGGTTGGAGTGGTTTCAGTTTGAGAGAAGAGACCCTGTTTTGCCATCTTAAGAGAAGACCTGCTTGGAGGGTTTGGGGTTTTGAGAGAAAGTTATARCCAGTTTYAGCAGAGTAGTCTGAGAGRGGGACCTTAGYAGTTGAGTTGTCRGGACCAGTCACTTCCCAGCCGAACCTACAGATGTCARCCTTCCAATCCTTTAAGGGGATTGCCTCCATGATGAACTGAATTGCAGAACCTCCTTGTGTACCYTTCTTCTGTCGAATCCGTACCTCRTCCATATCAACGGGAGAGATCACCTGGCCTTCCCTGGTTTGTCTCAAATTGGSTTCCTGCAGGGACCATTCCRAGGCCACCACTGCCCCGTCTTCACGTATTTGGTYGATCCTGAAAAAGAGGTGTGGAGAGGTAGCAGATTTGAACCATTGATTCTCCTTGTAACCAGTGGCCGCCTCCTTTAGCATAGTCACCCAGGAAGGAGGAATTGCTGCAATGATTTCCCTGAGGTGTACTTCAGAGTGATGGAGTCCTATCAGCTGTTGTCTGAGGTCGCGTGCCGTTTTCCACTGGCATCGTTCTTTGTCCCAGATGTGTTGAATGAGCCAAATACCGCGCTGCATCCACTTGAGGCCAAAGTTGCCCGGTGCTCTGGCTACCAAGAAGGGGAGGCCGGACTCGTTATGAATTGAGGTGTTTTTGAAAAGGCAGCTTTTAAGCACTTCTTCCCTAGTTGTTGGATCTTCGAGAGTTTGGGGGAGCAATTTCCCCCAAGCCTTTAGAATGTTATTCCAGGTTCTGTTTGCTGGGCGGGAGATGAAAGGTTGCATTAGTAAGGCGTGCCAGACAGCTTCCGGATCAGAGAGTTGCCAGTCCTTGGCAAGAGAATATTGTGCCAGGACTATCCATGGTTGTTGTTCAACTGTGCACAGTGCTCTTACTGGCCACTTAGCTAGGAGAGCGCAGTTTTGGGTGGTTGGATCTATAATCCCCAGTCCCCCCGCTGATTTCTTTTCAGTGATTTTTTCCCAGCTGACCTTGCTCAGGGCAGAGTGGGCTTCCGAATCCCCTTTCCAAAGGAGGCGAGTGAGCAGTCGTCTGATGTTAGCAGCAGAGGAGTTGTTTAAGATGCGAATTGAGAGGATGTACCAGATTTTGGAGGAGATAAAGGTGTTAATAATCATGGCTCTGCCCATTAATGAGAGAAAGCGGACTTTGGACCATGAAGCACAGGCATCCCTCACTCTGTTTTCTACGATGGCATCCTCTACCTGAGCGGGGTCCCCAAATGAGACTTGGATACCCAAATATCTTTCCACATCGGTACTAGATTTAGTCGGGATTCCTAGGTCCAATGCCAAAGGCTGCCCTTGGGGAGTGAGGGCTACGGATTTTTGCCAGCTCACCCTCATTTCTGAGGCTGTTTCATAAACTGATAGACAGTCTTCCAGCGCGGAAAGGGAGGGGATTGAGTTTTCAGAGATTGCAGAAAAATCATCAGCTAGTGCAGAGACTTTGATAGAGCAGGTAGGGGATATTAACAGTCCATCAAAGTTAGGATGATTCCTTACCATATTGAGTAGAATTTCAAGTTGGATAACAAAAAGTGAGGGGGCAAGGGGACAACCTTGACGGAGAGACCTCGTTACTCTAAAGGAGGAGGGATGACCATTAACTATCACCCTTCCTGAGGAACCTCCATAGAGCGAGTTGACCACAGTCCTGAACTTATGTCCTATTCCAACCTTTTCCAGGGAGGCCTGGAGAAAGTTCCAGTTCACCCTATCGTAGGCTTTTTGAAAGTCTATCAAAATAACGGCTTTATTCAGATTGTGTTGCTTTATCCAGTCAATAGATTGGGAGATAGTCATTACATTGTCGAGAACTTGTCTACCCGAGATGAATCCAGACTGATCAGGATGTATTAGCTTTGTTAACAGCGGTTTGATCCGACGGGCTAGTGTTTTAGCTAGAATTTTACCATGAACATTGAGGAGGGAAATAGGACGGTATTTCCGTACATCAGCTTTGTCACCCTTTTTATAGAGGAGTGTAATTATTCCTTCGGCAGTGCGAGGGCCCAATGGCTGGCCCTTCAAGGTGTTATTGAAGATTTTGAGAAGGTCAGGAGCTAGCAATGTCCAAAATCTGCAGTAGAATTCCACAGGCAGGCCATCTGGGCCTGGGCATTTGCCCTTGGCCATACTGTGGACTGCTGCGGTAAGCTCAGACGTAGTTATGGGATTGTCAATAGAAGAGGATTCATAATCTGAGAGGATGCGTTGTGTTGATCCCCAGAGGAAGGTCTCAAGGGAAGGGGGTATTACTGGGCTGTTGGGGTCTTTTTCGGAGGTGAGTAACCGTTCGTAAAAAAGTTTGACATATTAAAGAGAAAAAAAGAAAAAAAGAAAAAAAGAAAAAAAGAAAAAAAGAAAAAAGATACGTTGATCTGTGGGATGTGTTATTTGCTTTGTGATAATTGGATTATCTTTCTTTCCCTATCTTTCTTTCCCTGTCAGGTTTGGTTTCCTCCTCCCCTTCTTTGCCTCTTTGCCTTTTGGCTGCGTGCAAGTGGGTCCTTGTGACACACGGGGATGGGGGCAGCCAGCGCTCAACCTGTCATCCACGTGGCTGGCCTTGTACGTAAGAGGTTATGAACAGGTGGAGCTTTCCTTACACAGGTGGAGCTTTCCTTACCTCTTCCCCCTCCCCCTTTTTTCCTTTTCCTTTTTTCTTTCCCCTTTTTTGCGCTCTGATTCACAATGTGACAATATATTATTAGAATCTTTAGCTGGAGGAAGATTGGGGTCATCTGGGGGATTGAGAAGGGTAATGAGAGTACTATTGTGTTGGGTGTGAATGGCCTTGGAGGTGTCTGAGGTTAACTTATCTGTGTACAAGATTTTGTTTATTAATCTGTTATTTTCCCATAAATTATGGTTTCTGATTTGCAGATTCCGCCATTCTTGTATTAATCTGGCTTTTCTGCGTTGATTGACCATTTCCTCGAAGAAACTATCCGTAGGCCTATTTTCCAGAAGTTCAACCTTCCTTTTTAATTGGATCTCCTCAAACGTTCTATTGACAGCTTTGACACGAGAGATTATGTTGAGTTGATTGGCAACAAGAGTAGGACCCTTGTCCAACCAGGTACCCTCGTCTTCAAAAAGAATGATATTATTTCTCCATTCCTCCCAAGTCTTCCAGACCCAATCTATGACACCTGGGTCTTCCAGGACATGGAGGCTAAGTTTAAAGAGACCCTTGCCTCTGCTCATGTGAAGACCTATCTTGAGCTCGAGGGAAACTGGTTTGTGATCAGAAAGGGGGTCTGCAGTAACTGCTGCTTTATTAATAAGCTGGGTGGCAGCTTTGTTAGTAAGAATCGCATCTAATCTTCTCTTAGTAAGAATTCCGGAGTCAGAGGGGGTGGTAGAGTCCCATGTATAGACGCGAGTGTCTGGGTGTAGGATTCGAAAAGGGTCAAATAAGTTATTGTCTAGCATGAAGTCATTAAGGGCCTCTGATTCCATTGGGTGTGAGAGGGGGGTGGTTGAGTCCAGGTCCGGGTTGAGGACTGTGTTCCAGTCCCCTCCCATAACCAGCAGATCAGCCTGAGGGATTTCTGAAGAGAGTGATGTTATGAACTGTAATTTCGCTGAGTGGTCTGAGGGGACGTATATGGACATAAAGCACCACCTTTGATTGTTCAGTTCCAGTATGGCCCATGCCCAATGTCCCAATGGGTCTGCTTTGGTTTCTCTGATCCAGGCTGACAGCTTTTTGTGGATCAGAATGCCGGTCCCTCCGCTAGTTCCCTGGGCCGGGGCCCAGACTTGCGGACCACTCCACCATGGTCTCATAGAGGCCAACATCTCTTCTGAGAGTTTGCTCTCTTGGACCATCGCAACTGAGACATGTTGGGAGTGGATCCACGATCTGAGTCGCGCGCGTTTCTGGCGTCCATTGTTATCAACTAGTCTGCGTACATTCCAGGAGGCTATTACTAGCCTACTGTCCATTCACGGCGCCTGCCTGTGGCCCGGGCTGGATAGGCACACTGGGCTGGGCGCTCGGACTAGAGGTGTCCATCATACTGTTAACATCCCAGGGTATCTTTGTTGACTCCAAAATGAAGCGGGAAAAGATAGACCGCTCTTTGGGGGCATGATCATCCAATTCTGCAATAACTTCCCCATTGATCCCATCCCCCAAAGACGGCTGGAATCTTTCTTTCTTGTTGCTTTTCTTGAACCATGCGGTTGGGGCCCAGAAAAAACCTTTATCAGCTAGAAGCGGATCTACACCCGGGGCCAAAGCTGCTTCCATACACATACTGAGAATCGGGTGTGTTTTTCCTGTATGCCCCTGTCTATACGTTGATAGACACGGCATTGCTGGGATGGGTCGGACAAAGTATCTCTTGTTCAGCGTCTTTCTGGCTGAGTGGATGAAATCACTTGGCTGTGGGAAAGATCTGGATGTCAGTGAGGGTATGAAGAGTTCATTAGCATCGTTGGTCTGTAGCAGCAGCATGGTCCCCTGGTTGGAACGCTTGAATATCAGCGGAGCTAGAACATAGGGTGTCTCCTGTCTAGCTGATGGAGAGACAGGGCCGAGGAGCATGGGGGGCTGTGTCGTCTGAGCCGCCTGTCCCATCGCCTGGTCCTCTGTTCTCGGCTTCTTCTGTGCCTGTTCGTTCGGGGGAGGGGACTGTCCCGAGACTGCCGCCTGTCCCCCTGCAGCAGAGTGAAGGAGGGGGCTGGGGAGAAGTCCTCCCGAGGCCTGGAGAGCATCCTCTCCTGCTTCAGTGATGGCCAACAGGCCTGTACCATGCGGGGTGCCCGGAGGGGGGGTGGAGCCAGCGAGACCCCCGTTACTATGGCCACTGCATTGCCACTTAGTCGTCTTTCCTGGCTGGTATGACCGGGGGTCGAAGCCTGGCCACCCAATGGGGACTGCCTGCTGGTTCGCCCAGCCTTGGGCTGCTGGGGCAGGCTGCCACCAAAAATTATTCGCTTTTGATTTCGTGGTCCTGTGTTGCAGGCCTGCTACCCTGGAATCATGAGCTGCCCACCTGTTCTGTCTATCTGACTGATTTAGGTGAGTGGACTGTTTGAAAGCACGCTGGGAGGAAGCCTGTTGTTGGGAGTTATTAAAATTACCGCGCAAGTTGTTGTCTGGGTTTGATCTGCATTCTTCTGTTTCATGTCCATATTTGAAGCAGAAGTCACAGAAAGGGCAAGAATCAGATTTGTGACCGTGGCGCTTGCAGCTGGAGCACAAGGGGGTGTTGGAATTGACCAAATCAGCCATCAAGAACTCCGATCCCGTCCACACCTTGAGGCGGGGTCTGAAGTGTTCCTCTGCAGTGGGGTGCAGTTGGAACTTCAGGTTTGAAATTCCCAGTTTGGGGTCATCCTGGTCGCTGATGGGGTCGAATTCCTGGATGACTTTACCCATCACAGCTTCTACACCAGTTTTGATGTAAATGGAAGCTGCGATGGTAAAGCGCATCGTCATAACCCAGTAGTTTTTCCTCTTGTCCTCTTCTCTTTTCTGCTGCCACTCCGTGCGTGGGAGCCAGGGACGGAAGAAAACCAGATTCCATTTGTTGCCCTCTTTAAATTTCATTTCTTTTTTGACATTGAGCAACCAATCAACTACCTTCAGGTTTTTGGCCAGGTAAGTCATTTGTCCACGGCCTTCCATGTGAGCTGTTCCCTTTTGTGTCAGTAGTTCTTCTTCCGTGAGAACAGATTCTTCCAAATAACGGATCAAATCCACTTTCTTGTCATTGGACCAGTTTGTTTCTCCCTGAAAGACTATAGCCACAGTCATGCGTTTCAAGAAGTCATTCTGTGCCTGTTGAAAGTTCTCCTTTGGCTTGATTTCGATGCAATCATCATCTTCATTAACTGTTGTTTCCACGAATTCAGAGACATCCTGCGATTTGTGATCCACAAACCATCCCTTCAAAATCTCGTTCAATTTATCGATTTCCGCTTCATCCATTGTAGCAACTGTTTGTGCTCCTTCTCCTAGGTACAGCTACTCGGTAGGGTTGGATCTGGCGTGAGATATGTACGCTGAGGATCGATCCAATATTACCCGAGATGAGAGCCCCGTACGAAAACAGATGGAGAGGAAGGTAGGGGACAGAATATCTGCGGGAGATAAGATGGTTTTGGGATCGCGCTTGTAGGCTTGTGTCAGAAGCCGAGGGTATTGCTGGTAAAAGGAGGGAGTAACTGTGCTACAGGAACTCCTCCTATGTACCACTTGGTAATGTATACTAGATGTAAGACCGGGGAAGGGAGGATTGGGAGGAAAATCAGAGGTGATTAAAGGATCGAGATAGTTGGGAAACAGCAAGTGTTAGCAGGGGAGGTGTAGAGGAGGTAGGGGGAAGCCGCGTCCGATGAAAGAGCCTGACGGCGACAGCCCTGTACCAAAACGAAGTCAGATGAATAGGAAGAGCGAAGGATGGGGTAAGAGTGAATGTGGCTTCTTTCTTGGGAAGGGTTCGGGGGGGCAGGATTTTGTTTCAGTTGTCAAAGGGAATATATATCGTGTAGGACTGGAATGGGCCTGATGTCGCGGTCGGACCCCGACTACCAAAGCTCGGAAAAAACAAAGAACGATTATTAAGTTGAGAGACTTGCAAGGGGTTCGATCGAGGCCAGACCACGTTTCCGGACACCTTTAATAAGAGAAGAACGTAATAAAGGGCAGTGGATGTGGATCTGCTATATTGCGATGTTCACGAAAAACTAGAATCTGCTCGGCCGAAAGAGAGCGGTAGGGAGAGGTCATACCCGGTACCGAGGGCCTGGGAGGGTCCCAGCTTGCTTTACACGGAAAAGAACAAAATAGGAAAACGACAAAATCGAGGTGCAGCAGTGGGAATAAGAAATAGGTCCTTGAAAGCGCGGGGTTCGAACGAGGCAAGATTACATTTCCGACACCTTTAATAAGAGAAGATCGTGATGAAGGGCAATGGATGTGGATCTATTATAGTGCGATGTTCAGGAGAAAGGAATCTGCACTTACGCCGAAGAGAGAACGGTAGGGAGTGGTCATACTCGGTATCGGGGGCCTGGGAGGGTCCCGGCTTGCTATACACGGAAAAGGACAAAATAGGAAAGCGACAAAAACAGGATGCAGTAGTGGGTATAAGAAATAGGTCCTTAAAAGCGAGGCGAGCCACAATTATTGGGAGAAAGGCGTAAACAACCGAGAAAAAAAATTGAGACGTGTGAGAGGGGGAGTAGTGGTAAGAACCAGATGAGGGGCTGTAGCCAGGTACTGACAACCTGCGTCAGGACAGTGATTGCCTCACCCACATCCGAAGTAGATGTTGGAGCGCCCGAGTTGAAGAGGGTTCCAATGAAGCAGCAGCCGAACTGATGATGATATGTTGCGTTCCCTTGAGAGAGAAAAATTGTCAGAAGAGCTCGATAGTGCCTTTCCTGGGTGAACACCTGTAGCGGAGCGCTCTGCCAGCGAGCGCCACGCTCGTAATTCTGGGTAAATCTGGTCACGATGTGGCGGTAGGGGACGGTGGTCTCCAAAAGAGAGAGGTTTACCCCGTGGTAAGAGTAACTCACGGCGTGTCATTAACCTCTCCTCTAACACCTTCCTCCACCGCGGTGGAAGGGAGGATAGTTATGGTGAAATTAGGTCAATCCAAAACAAGCCACGCAAACAGTGCAGGCAAAAGCCGCTGAAGTCGCATGCCGTTCCGTCCCCCAATTTTTTTTTTTGTTTGTTTGTTTGAAGGAGCTGAAGAAATTCAGTTGGGAGCCTCTGTTCTGTTCCTTCACTCTTTTTTTTCTGCCTTTTATCTCAATTTCTGTTTTTTTTTTGTTTTTTTTTTTCAATTTCTTTCCTCTTTCGTCACTTTTTACATCTCCTATTATTATGTATTCTTTTTCCCGCTTCAGCTGTTCTTCGACGTGTGGTCCTCTGTGTCAGTGGGGTTTCACATTTCATCGCTTTTTTTTTTTTTTTTTTTTTTTTCCCTTTGAACAGATTCAATGCATTTGCGACCAAAACAAACTCAAATCCAAAACTTAAACACCCCCCAAAAGGGGAAAAAAGCAAAACTTGGATCTGTACCCACTTTAAATGATGGGAATTGCACCTATGCCCGTGAAACCGCCCCTCTTGCATGTGTATCCCGTGCAACTTTCACCTATACCCTCCCTACTTTTCCCCTGCACCATCTTATGGTTGTACCAGGTCCCCCGGCCCGCGATCCTGGGACCTTCAAAAACCCTTATTGGTACACCCAAGTACGGGCTGGCACAAATTACTGTCATACCTAGCGGCCTCCTCGTTACAACGCTCCTCTCTCTCTCTCTCTCTCTCTCTCTCTCTC
>BFEA01000403.1:1258074-1272281 GCA_003427395.1 Chara braunii
TTCAGTGGATTTGGGCTGTACTCAGCAAGCACAGTACAGCCCTGAACTCAGATTCTTTAAAAAATCAGTGGATGGCCCTCAAGAGACTGGTCGGCAGACCGCCGACCAGTTGCTACTGGCAGGCTGCAAAACGGTCGGCAGTCGGCATGTATGCAACCCTGAACAGGAGGGAAAAATGCAGACCGTCGACCAGTTGGTGTCCGTGTGCTTTCTTGCTCAGCTGTGAGCTGCTGAAGGCCGTCCTGCAGCAGCCTAGGGGTGTGAAATCTGGATCATTAGAGCCAGCTTTCTTCATTTAGCAGGAAAAAAAAACCGTCCAACTCCTGTGTTCAGTACTAATCACCAAAAAATATGAACTTTAATTTACCCTCTTATCTATCTTTCGGATTTTTCCTTTTCGTTTTTCTGAAATTTCGTCTTCTTTGAAGTTCTTTCCTTTTCTCCTTTTTGCATGTGCTTTTTACTGCATCTGCATGGACAAGAGCATGTACATGCTGCTTCTTTCAGTTGTGAGAGAGGACAGAGTGTGAGCAAGCTGGAGAGAGAGAGAGAGAGAGAGAGAGAGAGAGAGAGAGAGAGAGAGAGAGAGAGATTCATTTGGTAACTTGGGATGATGTTATTGTGCACTGCAGACATCTGTGAGCTGTACTCAAACTGGTGCTTTGCGGATAATTGAGCCAATTGCTCTCGGAACAGAGGTATGCTCGCCAAACATCACTGTAAAGACTTGGAAAACCCCTCTCCTCTCCAAGTTTTAGGATAAAAAATGTGTGGCATTCTGAGGGCCTCCCATACCAAGCTAGGAGTCCGGACATGTCCTTAGGGGCAGCCCTCGGCTACTCAGACCTTGCCAACGCCCCCGGCCTACATTTAGGGCCTCGGATAGTGGGTTTCCAGATTGGCGTGTGTGTATTTTGTGCCCAGGCGTGAGAGTGCTTTGTCTGTTCTCATTCCAGTGTAGTCAGCTTGCTTTGCTTTTGATTCCAGGCAGGCATGTGACTCCTCCTTTTTTTTTTTTTTTTTTTTTGTTGGAAAAGGGCTACGGACTTGAGATATCATCATTGAGTGGACCGGCCCCAGGCAATTCAGAAATAGTTGGTTTTACAACTTTTATGCATCAAGTTCCCTCATCTGGATTCGAACACGGGTCTCTATTTTGAACTGTTCATGGGTGTACCCACTGAGCTAGGCCCTTGGGTGTCCCCTTTTTTTTTTGAGTTGAGGCGTGTGTGCATCTCGTCTGTTCTCAGTTCAGTCTATTCAGTTTGCTAACTTTGCCTTGTTTTTTTTTTTTCTTTCTTTCTGCATATTCTGTTGGTGTCAGTACCGTTTTATTTATTGCCAGTCCATTCTTCCCTGGTCTGGAACAGTTGCCAGGACTTTGTCCTATCCAGACCTCTGGTGTGTACTGTTTGACGTTTCTGGCCCAGTTCGTGGTGAGGCTGGGCCTGTGTCCGACTTTTTGTGCCAGGACATTTCCTCTTCCAGGCCCTCTTGCTGAGACTGTGAGGGAGAGGCTGCACCTGAGTAGGGACCCAGGCCACAGGTTTCCAGGCCTGGGGCTGACTTTGGTCACATGGACTCTCACCTCAACCACCAGATCTTGATGAGTTGGGTGGCCCAGATGGGGGAGTCCAGCCTTGTTGGTGCTGTCCCAGTAGTACTTAGGAGAGGCTGGCCTAGTAGTTGGGGGGGAGTTCTCACTTCATTCGGATGCCACCAGGCTGCAGGAGTCGGAGCAGCCAATTGTGGTGGAGTTAAGAGGGGCAGATTCAAAAGAGCTAGGCGAGCGCCGTAGGGATATAGAGGGAAAAGGAGGTGATGGCGAGTTCACTCATCCAGCGCCATATCGTGGAGGTCTGCTGCCAGCCATGGCCGGCCTTCTTCTTTGAGACATCTGGAGTGCATCAGCGGCTCAAGGCTCTTCCTTTCACCAGTCAGTATCATCTTTATGAGAGAGAAAGCGACAAAATTTCCACTTTTTTCTTCTTATCCTTCAGCTCTTCTTGTGTGTGTGCATGCGAGGGAGAGAGACATAGAGACACACACATGGACGGACACACACACACACACACACACACACACACGCACACACACACACACACACACACACACACACACCCACACACACACACCCACACAAAGACTGTGTAAGCTGAAGATCTGAAGTGAAATGAACAGGAGTATGAAGCTCTGAAGAGATGCACAGGAGCTGACTCTTATACACATCTAGATGTGTATAAGAGACAGGTAGAAATTCCCCGCAAACCCACCGGCCGACTCTCTCTCTCTCTCTCTCTCTCTCTCTCTCTCTCTCTCTCTCTCTCTCTCTGTGTGTGTGTGTGTGTGTGTGTGTGTGTGTGCGTCTCTGTTTAGGACTGTCACCAGAACAAGCCCTTTTCCACCCAGATGAATAGATCCGAAATTGAATCGGCCTTAATCTTCTATCAAGTTATGACAGTTATGTCAACTTATATTTGTTATTTTAAACTTGAATGATTGAATGATTTGATGAAATGGTTGTTCCATTGTTGTATTCTGTGTGCATTTGTGTGTGTTGTCATATCCGCTATGCACAACTCCACAAAAAAAAGCATGGCTGTGCCAGACTGTTTTGTAGGACTTTCACCAACCCGGTGTGTGGGTGTGCATGTGTGTTCTCTCTGTGTGTGTGTGTGTGTGTGTGTGGTACAAGACTTTTGCGACTGTGCCGCGGCATGTTGCAACACATGAAAAGGAGCCCGTATTCAGGCATGCCCGTGAAACGAATGCACATAATGTCAAGCTTTGAAAGGCCATGAAGCCAAAAAAGAACCGTAATGCAAAAACCAAGTCAAATGGCAGCAAGGCAAAAACAACAAGGCAAAAACAGCAAGGCAAAAACAATGGCGAGGCAAAAGACTTAGTCAGGAAAAGGCATTTGACGGCAAGGAGCAGCAAAGAACGTAGGCTGGAGGGAATGGGGTAGGCGGTACTGACTTCACCCAAATACAATGTACGGTCATTAATGATGTATCTATACTCAAAGTTGCCCCCCAAAAATGTACAGCTATAATTAACAGCAGCAAAGAACATAGGTCGGAGGGCATGTGGGAGGCCGGTGGGCAGACAAACAGCACTGGGCAGCAAAGGAAAAGGCAGCAAGCCAAGAAGCAGCAAGGCAAAGAACAAAAAGAAGAGCAAGTGTCGAAAAAACACAAAGTGAAAACAATAAAACTGATGATAGAGTGTCTCCACGAAACATGTAGTGTCGGGGACGCTGGACCCGATTTCCAGCAGGTGCTTCTCCCCTAGCCTCCCCACCAATAGACTGGAGCGACCGGCGGGGGCGCACTAGAGGAGGGTGCTCCTAGCCTCCTACCACCTCCTCTAGTGGGTCGGGGCTGGTTTTCTTCAAAAAAAATACTGTTTGGGTCATAGAGTGTTTTGTCGGAGTTGCACCGACTTGTCAGGAGGCTGAACCCTCGACAATCTGCGGAATTATCCCCGTATTGATGGTTTGGGTCATGAACCCTTTCAAATTGGCCCTTGTTGCAGCCAGACTGTCCGAAAGCGGAACACAGCAGCAGGCAACGACTCAGCGAAGCACCAGGCAATGCTGCCGGGGCAACCCAACTGCACAACGCCAAAAACTAGCTGCAGCGCAAGACGGCGAGCAGCACAGCAACAGCACAGTGAAGCGCAAGGCAACACCAACAAAGCAGCCAAACTACACAGCACACAAGTCAAAGGCGTTCAGATGGGCAGCAAGGCAGGAGAGCAGTGAAGCACAAGGCAACGCCAACAACACAACCACACTACACTGTGAACACAGCAGCTTCTGAAGAAAGGCATGCGAAGCAAGTGGGACGGGCAGCAAGCCAGCGGCGGAGCACAGACAAGGCCAGTCTACACATCCACCATGGAGCAAAGCGGCACATCACCTACTCACATCATGAATGAACCCTGTGCACCGTTGGTTCCCACCACCTGTTGAGGCAAGAAGGCACTGCGGCAGACGTCTATCATCACCAATTGACCATATGCACCAGAGACACCACAGACGGAGAGGCCCCCCTTAAGAGTTCCTGCAGGCACTCCAAGCCACCAACCATCGACTTTTTAGCACTCCTTGAAGGTGGTGACATAGACACACAGAAAATGTTTAGAAGAAAAAACAAAGAAAGAGGGAAAATATGCCTAGTACATATTTAAAAAAATGGTGATGTGTGCGTGTGTAAGTTTGTTGTCATGTTCACTACGCTTAATTCGAAAAAAAAAAAGCATGACTGTGCCAGACTGTTTCATCGGACTTTCACTGACTCATCCGAAGGTTGAACCGTGACGGCCTACCGAGGGTACATTTTGACGGATGGATAAGGACTACAAGCAGGTCGCCCAGAGCTAGCCATACACCCTGAGAGCCTGGGAAAAGTGGCCAACTTCTTCTTCTTCTTCTTCTTCTTCTTCTTTTTTTTGCTGTTGTCAACAAAAGAAAACGAAAGTCCTTCGGAACATCCGTCAAAACTGGAACGATACAAAGAAGATTAGCATGGGGGCCCTGCACAAGAAACAAAGAAAAAAAAACGAAAAAAAAAAAACGAAAAGAAAAAGTGGCCAACTTCATGGGGCCCCTGCACAAGAAACAAAGAAAAAAAAAAACGAAAAAAAAAAAAACGAAAAGAAAAAGTGGCCAACTTTACTCACCACACCATCCGGCCAATCCTGGCGGGGTCGGTTTTTGTTATTGTTGGTGGTCCTGTGATTATGCTGCTTCTTTTGCTTTCTTCTTTCTTCTTTCTTCTTCTTCTTCTTCTTCTTCTTCTTCTTCTTCTTCTTTCCTTCTCCTTCTCCTTCTTCTTTCCCTGCTGCTGCTGCTGCTGCTTCTCCGATGTGCTTAGTTTGTTCTGTCTTCAAGGTGAAAGGCTTTCCACGATTCAGACCCCAAATTCGGATCTCAGGGTCAGATGCCCAGGCCAAGAAAAGGCTGAGTTCGTCAAACTCAGAAAAATGACAATCGGGTACCTCAGCAGTCTGGTCCAACAGGCACCCAGCAAACAGTCACATCTCGGGGACAAGAGTCACGTCTCATAATAAAAGCCATTCATTCAGAAGAGTCACGCCCCACGAGTGAAAAGGCAGATTCACAAGTAGGAGTCATGTCTCAAGACAGGAGTCACGTTTCCTAATGAAAAGTCATATTGAAGAGTCACATCTAACGAGTAAAAGGTAGTATCACAGGCAAAAGTCGTGACCCACAGGCAAGAGACACTGTCCACAGTCAAAAGTCATGTTCAAAAGTGAAAAGTCATGACTCAAGGGCTCAAGCAGCAGCAGTCCAATGGAAATTCGGGAAGGTTCCAGCCTTGACATTCAGTAGCAGACAGGCCGTGGGGATGTGGTACCGGAACCAGCCAGGACCCAAGAAATAGAGGCTGGCACGAGATGCAGTGCAAACCAAGACTATAAAAGGACTGGCCAGCCTCACATTCGCGGAGATGGCTCATTCGCAAGAAGTGTGGAAGTGCTGGTGCACTTGTGCGCTGAAGTGAGGAGCAGAGCGCTGCGGCCAGAGTGCTGCGCTAAGTGAGGGAGAGAGAGGAAGATAGCGCTGGCAGGGAGAAGGCAGCCATACCTGCGCCAGTGCCGAAGTGTTAGTGCTAGTTCTTAGTAGTAGACTCTAGAGGGGTTAGTAGGGTTGACAGTGGGTGTATTCAGAGTAGATCGATGAAGTAGTAGATAGAGACTGTGAATGCATGTAGGGAGAGAAGGCACAGCGAGGTCATAGCTAGGGAGAAGACCAGCAAGGTGGAGAGAAACATAAGAGGGAAGAGCAAAGGCGAAGAGATACTTACCTGAGAGTTTATGCTGATTATTGGTTACCTATTGGCACGCGCTGATGAGCGCAGGTGACTTGAACTCTTAATGCTCTTGTAATACTTTCTGGAAAAGATAAGCTGCGCTACCTCGTCTTCATCTCTCTGGTCTCCAGTGTGAATTTTGTGTGAACTCGTACATGCATGTGGTGTGAATATGTGCACTCATTGGTGTTGAACCAGGAGGTTCATTGCAAAGGGTAATCTGGGCCCATGAATGACATTGAAAAAGAATCCAAACTTCAAAAGTCGATTTAGTATTTACTTTTTCTAACATTTTTTTCATCAGTATGGATAACACACTGGTCTCCTACATGGTTCCCTTTAAAGTTTAAACCCTTTTCAAAAAAAATTGGACTCCTTGGTGCCAACAGTTCAGCTTGGGCCCATTTGACTCGAGCCTCACTTGGGCCCATTTTGACTCGAGCCTCGCTTGGCTGCAATACTTATACTGACGGCCATTCATCTTCGGATCAAGTACCTCATTCTTTTTCTTTTAATAACTAATCTATTTTCTTCACTCGTTTACCAACTTTACCTCACTCTAATTACCTACGTACCTACATATATGTCCAGTTTTTCCAGGGGATGCTCAAGGTTATGGGTTTAGTCTCCAGCCTTCCCAGCCTGTTCTGCTCTATTTGGGGATCAGTACCCTGGTTCCTAACACCTGGCATGAGCTGGAAAGCCTAACCAACTTCCACAACCAGCCAGGAGGCCCAAGCCAAATATCTCCGCTGGTGAACCCGAAGCGCATCACAGGGGGCTGTGGGGGATCGAATGGACGGCGTGGGGAATCGAACCCACGACCTCCTGAATACCAATTACGTGCTCAACCAATTGAGCTAGCCCGCTCGGGCATCGAGTACCTCATTCTATATTCTTGGTTCAAGACTTCTTCTGCTTCTTTTTATGTTTTTGGTCAAGGAAACATCATAGCGCAACGCGGCTATCCTGGTTGCTATCCGGAACGACGCCCCAAGAACCGGCGTTTTGTGTCCATTACATTTCTTCAGGACGTCCTTGTTTTGGGGGGAAGTTTTCGTTATGCCACTCAAAGATGCGCTTATTTGCATTCTGCCCCTCGATATTCTGGCGTACACTGGCATGCCCTCCGACATGGAATCTTTTCGGCAGGTCCTGAGAACGCCAATACACCAGATTGCAACATCTCATAGAAGATCAAACGTGATTTGGCCGCGAGTTGAATGCAGAAAACCAAAGCGAAATGCACACCAAATAGGAGCGAACAATACACCGAAGTCTCTTGATGAAGAAAGCCCTTCTTCCACCTCCAAACATCAAAACAATGACAATGTATAGTGTTCCTATTGGCGGATCTGACCACCCTTCCTATTTCCTAGCGCTCCTATCAGCCTAGCCTATCGACATGCCAGTCATCTGTACACGTGTCAATCACCCAATGCTGCTTGAAGGGTCTGCTCACACAGGCTCTCTCCACTGCCTTTTACTTCTCCTGCCCACCTCCACACTTCCACCACTCAGCCTACTGATGTGTTGAGTCAGTTACAGTGATAACTGTAATTCGCCATTCCCTGGGTATGGCATACAGGGTCATCCAGTGGTGAAGTCAGAAGGGTGAAGTCTAAAAATAGCATATCCTGTAAATCGCTGCATTCTGGTCATCAGTAGACACCTGTCTGTCACTAATTAGTCACTCTGTCTAATTACTAACCACTACTAGTCAGTCCAAGACTGCATCCTGAAAAGAGTTAATGCAGGATTTGCAGTAATTGCATGCAATTGATGTGTCATGGCAGTGAATGAAAAATCGTGAAATTGATTTTTCCTGGATGTGATCTACTCGGCTTTCCTTTGTGAGTGGTTGTGAGGATTCTGTGGAGCGAATTGCACTTTCAGTGTTCTCTGTCGTATTGCATGGTCAAGTCTTCTGCTGTGTTTATCTCTCCCTGTGTGGTGTGATACTCCCATCCTCACCCCTTCCTTCTGTGTATGTATGGACATACTTGGAAGTCTATGTGAGCAAGTGTTGGTCTGTTGGCAACAAACAACCAGGTTCATAACACTGCGCTGTCTCCAGCCGACTATGGCTACCACCGCAGCAGCTTCTTCTTCCTTCCTCAGGCGCTGCACTCAAGCTCTGCTCCACCAGCACTGCTACATTGCACAATGCCCTGAAAACTCGGGCTGCGCGGTCTCCCTCCCTTTTGCCCTGCTTCTGGAGGCCGCATGCAGGCCCGGAAAAGTAGGCGAGGGCCTACTGGGTCTGTGCCCATGGCCCACCCTCTGCAGCTAGCCTGGTAATTGGGCCTACCATTAAGTTACAGGTGCTGGCCTGCAGCCTGCGGGTTTTGGGGCCCTCATGCCGGCCTTCGCTTAGGGCCAGCCTAAACATTTCTGGCCCGCCTTCACTATGGACGGGCAGGGCCTTTTCAGCATGACCGAGGGGCCTGGACCCTTGCAGAACGGCAATGTGCACTGGGCATCTAGAAACCTTGAACAGGTACTAGTAGGCCCATACTGAAAAGGTGTCAGGCAGAAGCGACGCTGCAGATATTTTGCAAAGTTGAACCAACATCAGAAGGGCATGCCAGTGTAAGCTGGATTTTTGAGGGGCAGATTCGGCAGAATGCAACTAAATGCATCTTTGAGGGGCAGAATGCAAATAAATGCGTCTTTGAGGGGCATAACAAAAAACATAAATTTGAAATTTCCCTTTTTTGGGGGTCATTTTTCTTTTCTAAGGTTTTCACCAGCAGTTCATTTATGATTTAGGAATTCTTACACGGGCCTAGACCAGTTGGTACACCCATGAACTACTGAAATACAGACCCAAATTCAAATCAAGATGCAGTCAGATGAACATGCAATAACTTGGCTCAAATATGCACCCGCCGCGGCTGTGGGTCGTCACTTTTGGTCAAAGGCTGGAAACGGGGGCGAAGGTCACGCCCAGGTCACGAGAATGCCTGCCCAAAGGCCTACCACTGTGGGGTGCCGCAAGAAGGGCCAGAAACGGCCTTCCGAGGCCTAACGTGAGACAGTTGACTTTTGGAAAGTCAACAGTCGACCTCGGCTCGTGAATTCAGGCCCACGAGACAAAGTTCACACGCACCCAGCCTTGGCCACAGATCAGACACATACCTTTGGTTGCCTGCAGGTATCCGGAAGGAATCACGACCAAGTGGGAATCTGCAACTGTACGAGATCCAGGCCATTGACAGACGAGCGATCTGGGTCACCTTAGCTGCGAGACCAGAGGCTAGTCAAGCGAGTCAACCTATAAGTTGACCCAGCCCTGATCGACATTCAGTCTTGCACATGCTGCTTGACGGTGGATTGGCGCTGGCTCTACGCTGGTTTGACGCTGGCACTACGCTGGCTCAACGTTGGACGACGACGCAGGACTGCTATTGCTTGGTGCTGGCGCCTTTCTCTGGCTACAGCGCCAGCTGGACACTTGATTATGCTGACGTGGCTCTCGCCACACTGTCTACGACATTGATAGAGTACGGGCGAGGAGGAGGAGGATCAGGGCTGTGAGATTGGTCCAATGTGAGGGAAAGCTTACCTGTTTGCGTTTGTGTCGACATTGCGTGTTGCTGTTCGTCTTCAGAAGGAGTCTGCGCCATGTGCGTCATGATGAGATCTGTTCATTGTCAGAGCGTGTCAGAGGAGACTGTCTGCTGACGTGGCGAGAAGGGGATGCCCGAAGGAGGAGTGGGCTTGTGAGGGAGATCTATCTGCTGAGCTGATGGGTACTTTCTCTTCCAAGTCTTATCTCCCTCCCATCTGCTTCTTCGCTGGTCATGAGACATTGGACTACTTGATTACATGTACGAATTTGGAGACATTGAGACTGCGCTGAGACATTCCGTACGTCGACATTGTTGAGCTTTCCATCTGACTGGGCTCATTGCAAACAGAATAAACTTCAATAAGGAATTCTTACATTATGTTATGTATGTACATTGTAAATGCAACTTGTCTCCGTTTTTCTTTGTTTGTTTCCCAATGCGTGCAGGTTGCAGAATTTTCCTCCAGCGGCTTTGTCTTCAAGGACACAGTGGAAGTGACTGCGTTCCCGGATCCCAAGGCATGTATTATTTTTCCCTAACTCTTGTAAAGAATATAGGGGGTCTCACGTGATGCTGTCCCGCGAGACAGTTTCCCGCTGGGCCCAACATCACACATGTTTTTCCCACCCTTTCGGGTTTGGCGCCCAACCCGGGGGGCATCAAATTTTAGGCTGATTTGGAGGGGCAGGTGGGGCGGTCAGTCGAACGGGGCAGGAGGCAACGGAAACAAGGGACCGCGTGGGGACGTGACTTGGGGTGGAAGGGAGGGATGGTGGGTGCAAGAGAGAGGAGGGCGGGCCTAGATGGGCGACTGCGGCTGTCGATCCCCGAAGCAGACGAGGGCGGACGGAGGGCTGCAGTGGTTCGACAGGCAACCGCTTGTATATTTTTCATCTTCTTCTTCTTTTCTTTTCTTTTTTTTTCTTTTTTTTCTTTTAATAAACAGGGCCTTATGGTCCTGGCTCCATATCCATTCTGGGGAGCGTCAGTCGGGTTCCTTTTCCACGGGCAAGTCAAGAGAATACAACAATTTACGCACACACACTTCCTTCCGTCTGGCCGGAGGACCCCTGAACAGCATTGATTGCTCCAAGTAGCGGAGGATTGACTGTCAGCTTGCCTTACTTCCACCTTTCCTCTCAGGTCTAGCTAAATAGGACCTGTCATATTTGTCTCGAAGCACAAGAAACGGATGGGCAAAGGGATTGCCGCAGTCTTTGCAGTTGTCCGCACTTGTAGGTTCCAAGTGTCTTGCCATGATATTCATGTGGACTGTGGTGGAGCTTGCTGGTTTCTCTATGTTCGGCAATGATTGCTCCAAGTAGCGAAGGATTGACTGTCAGCTTGCCTTACTTCCACCTTTCCTCTCAGGTCTAGCTAAATAGGACCTGTCATATTTATCTCGAAGCACAAGAAAGGGATGGGCAAAGGGATTGCCGCAGTCTTCGCACTTGTCCGCACTTGTAGGTTCCAAGCGTCTTGCCATGATATTCATCTGGCCTGTGGTGGAGCTTGATGGTTTCTCTGTCTTCTCAGGCTCACTTCTTAGTTGTGCCAGTCCTTCCTTTGTTTTCGGAAGTCCCTTATTTCTGCTACCTTGCCGCCTGCCAGCCATATCTTTGTAAATTTCAGATTTCTCCATTGTTCTCTGCTGCTGATCCGCATCATCCGTCACGGACTGTCTCGCGCCTGCCAGCCATATCTTTGTAAATTTCTCCATTGTGCTCTGCTGCTGATCCGCATCATCCATTACGGAGTGTCTCGTCTTCTACCACTTGCACAAAATCTCTGCCTGAATTAGTGTCCTTGTCTCCGCCCACACTTTCTTCCTTGGTGTTGATAGCCCTTCAGTGGTTCTGCTACACCGTTCCTTCCATATAGCCCAGAGTGTAACCTTTCTGATCATGCCGAACCATATCTTCTCCGTCTTGCAGAAATGAACCGGGATGTTAGTCCAAAGGAGGAGTTGGATGGGGTGTTCGGGGAGGGGGGTCGGGAAAAGGGAGGCCCAGAGATCTGACGCCCTGGCCCAGTATTCTGTCGCTTCTCTGCATCTTATTAAGCAGTGTATCATATCTTCAGGTTCATTTTCCGAGCATACGACGCATTGGTCAGATCTGTATGTAGGGTCATTAATTATGTCTTCTTCTGATATGCAGCCATTGGTTGTCAGGTAACACTACGTATGAGATAAGCTATTGGAGGCTTCTGATTTTAATCGGTCGAATTGATTTGAATTTCTTCCACGGTATCTGTGATATCTGGGTGGCTTCCTGACCAATCAACTTCATCCATCTATTTTTGATAGTGGGATCCGGATCCTTGGTTTTAACGAGGAGATTGTATCCCAGTTTAACTGTATATTCATATTATTCGTGGATGAATACATTGGTTCTTAAGGTTTTGCTTCTGCCTGGTGTCCAGGCAGGCCCATTCCGCTGGGTCGAATTCCAAGTCCTGAATTGCCGTATCCGTATCCATTCTGAAGATCGTTTTTGGCCATTGCCCCAGTACTCTTACTTTCCTGAGCACAAAGTTAATTAGCATTGTTCTTTCTACCCCGTCGTTCCTAATGGATGAAAGGCCTACCCAGGTCGGAGACCCACATGGGTTTGTACCCATGTGGGTAGAAACACCCGCTGGGTAAAAACTCACGTGGGTTTGTACCCATGTGGGTAGAAACCCACGTGATTTGCATCCATGTGGGTAGAAGCCCACGTGGGTTTGNCCATGTGGGTAGAAACCCACGTGATTTGCATCCATGTGGGTAGAAGCCCACGTGGGTTTGTACCCATGTGGGTAGAAACCCAGGTGGGTTTGTACCCGCATTGGTAGAAACCCATGTGGATTTGTAACTTTGTATGTTTGTACCCATGTGGGTAGAAACCCACGTGGTTTATAACCATATGGGTAGAAACCCACGTGGGTTTGTACCCTTGTGGGTAGAAACCCACGTAGGTCTGTACCCATGTGGATAGAAACCCACATGGTCTTGCTTGTGTATTCTACTATTCACAAGGAGACGTGAATGCCAATAAAACATTGTCTGTCATTTCACATTTACAAGTCTTGTAAATTTTTAATAAAGTGTCTTCATTAATTATACCTCGTATAGAAGGGCTGCTCTTTGCTCTATTCTGTAACTGATTGAAATTCCATCCAGCTAAGCATCCACACGTTCCCATACACGTATGCAATGCCAAAGCAGACTTGGAGACGACAAATCCACACCAAACCGGAGAGAAAGTACACAGCTTAAGCTCAATATGTAAAAATAGAATTGAAATTTGAAAGTGAAACTTTAACTCTTATTCCCTCTTCCTCCTCCAACCCATCAGATGTACAAAATTCCAAGAATGTAAATCCCAACCGTGTTTCAACAACCGCGAACAAACTCAAACCAAATCATATTCGGACATACTGGAGACTTCTCCTTCCACTGCCATCATCTCTGAGTTCTCTCCAAACCCTGGCTTAGCATACTCCCACTCCCCTATAAAAAAAAAAGAGCAAAACCCATGGAAGAATATTCTACGTTATAGCCTGCAACTAACTCAGCTTCCGCTTCTGGTCAATCAGAAGGAGCACGATTCGTTTCCGGAACTTTCCGCTGAACAAGAAATGAAAAACAGAATCAATAAACGAAAAGGGGAATACCAAACCATATCTGTTTTTGTGCTATGACGATTTCCGTGATACAAAAAAAAGCGAAAGGGTTTACCTATGATCTTGGAGGTTTTCTGTGAAACATCGGAATCTGTATAATCGTCACATATAAATTATCACGAAAGGCGACTCTGGGCCCCGATCAAACAACTATTGACGGTACCTCGCTTGAAAAGCTTTTGAAGCTTCGAGACGCGATAGTCAAAGGAGAATTTGAGTGGGGAGCAACTCATATTCCGCCGAAACCAACTCATCTGGAAACCAGCGCCCAACCACTGAGCCTGCAGACCACCGGCACCCCTTCTCTGTAAAAACGCCAATCAGAAATGGCTCAAGACTTCCAGCACCGAGTCAGCGCCCAACCAGCGCCCAATCAGGACGGGCAGTGCCGTCTCCCTTGGTGAAGAAGAATAAGCCTCATCTTCAAAGAAAAAGAAACGTAGCTGCGAGGAAGAAGAATATATCGCATCGCCTAACCCCAACAGCACAGCTCTTGTGTGACCATGTCAGCACCTGAGGCACAGGCTTAAGCGCGGCCTTCGACTCACAGCAGCAACCTCCAGTTATGGTGCTGCCCTGCAACCATGGCGACGTCAACACTTGGGACCTCCAAACAGCACATCCCACTGCAGTCCAAAACTGATCAAAGAACATGTCCTCTATCTAACTCGTCACATTTCTAGCCTCTCTACAGCCTACCGGACTCACGGACCTCTAGGGCCTGGGACTCTACTAACAAAATGGGCCTGCACTTCCCAGTAATGGTACTGGTACCAGGTGTTGGTAGGACTAGGGCCTGGGAATTTTAGTATTTTGCAGAAATGTCCCTGTAGGCTTAGGCCTGTTATGGTTACTGGTTAGGACGGAAACTGAAGCAAATTGCAAAAATGACCCGGTTACTCTTATTACAGCCTGCTGAGAATCTGCAAGTTTATTGCATCTCTCTGCTTGCGTCTTCACAACAAGATAAGGATGATTTTCTCGTTCATTCATATTTGTGCGTTTCATTGAAATTCATTCACTGCCATGCCGGGTTGATATGCAGTTTGTTTTCTTGTGTGCAAGTGTTGTGCAGTGTGTTTGCAGTTGAGTTGGGCCCTTTTTTTTTTTTTTTTTTTTTTTTTTT
>BFEA01000403.1:1304261-1317387 GCA_003427395.1 Chara braunii
GAAGGTCGGGGTGGAAGGGGGGTTGAAGTCGCGAGATCGTGCCACATGGGAGAGAAAGTGAGTGTGTGTGTGTGTGTGTGAGAGAGAGAGAGAGGCAGTCTTATGTGAGAGAGAGGGGGGAGGGAAGGGAGATAGAGATAGGCTCCCGAAATATCAGCAGTCGTGCATGCGGGAGTGGGAGGAAGAGAGAGAGAGAGAGAGAGAGAGAGAGAGAGAGAGAGAGAGAAATTGCATTGGGCAGTTGCCTACACCATTAATGCATCACCCATCATATCTGTTTTTGCGAGCGAAGCCGCAACAAGTCGTCTAGTTTCGATTGGATGAGCAAAATGGACTGAATCTAACTCTAGAACATGGAAATATATACTTGTTTTTGTGTGTGTGTGTGTGTGTGTGTGTTAGAGAGAGAGAGAGAGAGAGAGAGAGAACAGGTAAGTCTCCAACCTTGCGGATGGTACTTCCATCGATAAGGTGAACAAAATCGACTGAATCTACTGCTAGGACATGGAAATGTGAGCCAAGAGTCTAGCTGATTCCCAGACTCGCATGTCGCACGAGCGAACCGATCATGAATGGATCATCCATTCAAAGTCGGTGACGATGTCCTCGTCGATGCACGCCACTTGCAACTCGGAGTGGATCCGCTTTGCAAGTTCAGGCGTCGCTTCTTCGGTCCATGCCGCATCCTTCAGGTCGTCGGTTCTGATATTGTCGCTAGTGCGGTCAACTTTCGTGTGAAGCTACCTGATTACCTTCGACAGGCTCGCGTACACGATGTTTACCACGTCTCCTTGTTGCGTCCTTATCACAGACCGTCCGAACGCTTCGTCGGACGCCCTTATGAGCGCCGTCCACCTATCATGGTGGACGGTCACGAGGAGTTCGTCGTTTCCAACATCGTATCTCGCCGAGTTACCGAGGATACCCCTCCACTCATCGAGTACCTTGTGCATTGGAAGCGCTATCTTGATGAGGAGGCTACTTGGGAGCCCCTCGAGCACTTGGAGCATGCCCGGATGTTGCTTCGTGCATATGATTGTGCTCGTCGTGCTAAGACATCTGCTCCTACTCAGCCGATTGACCCTCTTCCTCCTCCTCCGGCTGAGGAGATTGCTGAAGACGAGCCCGTTCCCTCTACGGTCGTTCTTCGGCAGCACTGTGCGTCCACAGTGCACTCGTCGAAGCCCTCGGTGTCTTGACGACTGACACTCTGATCACCTACTATCTTCCTACTGACTCACACCTTCAGGTACTCCATCATCAGCTTCTTCATGATGTCAGCGTTTTGCGGCTCTGCTTCGACATCGACTCGACTCCTACTTCATCAACGTCATCGACCACCTCGACGACTTCAGTCACCTTCTCGACTTCAGCTACTTGGGACGTGATTACTTCACGCCACCACCCTACCCTCTACATTCCCTTGTATGTGTCGCATGATGGTTCTCACTTAGCTGGGTTTCTCGGAGTTGGGCTCTCCCTTGGTATCACATAGGCATCGGGACTGTAGCGTTATCTTGGCTTCCCTGCTCCCAGATCTGGCTTCCTCCCTAGTCGGTGAGTTGTGTGCATGTTTCCCTCACCCACTGCCCTCATCACCCTAGTGTCGGCTATTGCATGCCTTCAGTTAGGCATATCTCCACCCTATTTCAGGCTCCTCTTTTCATGGTCGACCCTGCATGGTGTCACCCTTTTGTTGAGCATTACCCGCCTTGATGGTCTATCTGTTAGGGTCATTGGTTTTGTTTCGCTACCATTCCCTCACCTTGAGCTCGATGACCTATCCCACCTTCGTGTGTGACTGCCCTTAGGAGTTTCGATTCTTAGGCTGCATTCACCCCCTCTTAGACCATCCCACTCTTAGTGGTACAGCGACACGACATAACCTTGTGAAATATTGCTATCTTTTCCTTTCAGCTCTAAGGCAATTGCCTCCAGGACTTTAGGATTGTACCATGCTACATTTCATTTTTCTGTTGTTAGTCAGGATGTGGATATCCAACATTTCCTTTTCTTTATGACATTATGCAGCTTACACTGCATTGCATGGACTTCGCATGGAGCTTGTGCCACATCCTAGATTTCTTAGCTTTCCTTGTTGCAGAGTTTCATTGCTGTTGCGGATGGTGTGTCCATGGCTCTTGCAATCCACTACAGGCATGAGGATTGTGCAGCGGACCTCTATCTGCCCTGGCCCACAACCAGGGCCTATTCAGTTGTTTGCCTGTTCGACCTGTGGGACCAGGCCATGGCCTAACCCCACAGGCCGTGTGCTGTTTCAGTCCAGCCCAGTCCTGCCCGGTACCACTGTCGGTACCAGGCCAGTCCAGTCCAGTCCAGTTAGTCCGCTGGGGTATACCCCAGTTGCAGTCTGTATCCTGGTTCATTCTGCATTTGCACACTTTGGAGTACATGCATGTTGAGTCTGCGTCGGAGTTGCGATGTCCCTTCCAACTCCATCTCCATCTCCTCCTTCCTCAACCCTCCGTGTTGATCCTGACGGACCGCCATCCCGGCGGGTCCGTCACACAGTCTGTTACGATCGTGACCAATTTCGAAGTACACATTCATCAGAAAGTACAATGTCGTCCAGTTGCAAAAAGAAATGAATGAGCTTAAGGGGAGAGTGAGGGAAAGAAGAAGAAGAAGAAGAAGAAGAAAGAAAAAAGAAGAAGATGATGTACTCCAGCATAAACCAATGGCAATGCTCTTCTTCTTCGCCAACCTCTCTCCTCCTCCTTATCTCCTCCCTCTTATTCGAACAAGAAATAACAATAATAATGTTGAATGGTTGAACCAGAATCAAATGTTTGAATCCCTCTTCTACTGCAGGCACAACATGAGATCCACCATAGCCATGACCATCCTTCCTCTTCCTCTTCATGTAGGGCGAGGCTATGACGGACTACTGAGGGCTCTACCCCCCTGTCCAAAGGACAACCCAAAGCAGCTATGTCGCTGCTCATTAAGTCGCCATGCTTGACTCTGCCCCGAGCTTCCTTGGTGCGGCACTACCTCAACTGGGGCCTTCCGGATGCAACGCCTATCAAGGTGATGAAGATGGCGTCCACCATAGCCAGGTAGGTACCTCGCCACTCTCCTCCTCAATCCTCTTCTCCCTCCTCCTCCTACTGGTAGGGCTCCACCATAGCTGAGGTGAGAGCCCTCGGCCTTCTTCCTCCCAGCAGCGCTGTAGTACCCAGCGCTCCTCTAGCCAGCACTCCAAGCAGTGTGCCGCCAACTTGCACACCGAAGAATGAGGCTGGGCTCTTCTCTCAGCCTCAAGATATAGCGGCCTGCTTGCCTCCTGGGCGATGACTTCCAGGCGGCTCGGCCTCCCAGGCAACCGGTACCCCCTCCCTTTCGGCGGGAAACATCATTGCAGACTCTGATATTGCCTGTACGGGCCCTAGACTCAGACTGGATGGACCGGTACCCGCCTAGACCTAGCCTACCACTACTGGGCCTCTAAAAATGCCAACTTTGTCTTCTTCTGCTCGACCACAAGTACCCGGCACATCTACTTCTATTGGGTGTGGTACTGGCCTACTTGCCACTTGAGTGTTTTCCCTGCTGCAACCCTTAATATCGCGGCCACAGGTAAGTATCGGCCCTACGGGCGTCCCAAACAAGCAAGTACGCTTGTGGGTCACACACACACTCATGGCGACAAGCACTCAGACAGGCACGCAGGTCATCAAGCACGCACACACACACAAACTTAGAAAACTCAGCAGAATGTGGGAATCTCAGCAAGGCATTCATTCCATCGGCAAAACTCCGAAACCAGCAATGTTCTCAGTCTGTGTTATGGAAGGTCATTACACTACCCCCCCCCTCAAGAGTGAGGTTCCTTGGAGCGAGTAACTCACTCAGAGTCCATGCATAACGCATCATAAGAGTAAATGGCAAAGAGAGATCGGGTATGTTCCGTAGGAGTGAGGGTAGCGGTGAATTTAGGTTGCTGTTTGGAGACAATCAGTCGTTCATATGCTTTGACGACTCAGGGGCCACTCTGTAGCAAGTCTTTCTTAGAAATTCAGTAAAAATCATTTAATGGGTGATATAGAAAATGAACTTTGTATTGTCTGTTTTTCCCTTTCCACTGTGCTCGACCATTCTATCAATCTTGTGAGGAATCATTGATTCTCAATACAGAAAAGTTTCAAGTGATACATACGACAAAACCTTTGATGCGTGAAAGATTGGGTACATCCGCAGATGAGCAGGCACGTCGATCATGTAAGAAGGATCGAATAAAACATCCCCTACCTAGTTGAGCACCTTCCACGGACCGTAATATTGAGGAAGAAGCTTCCGTGATACACCTTCTTCAGAAAACTCAGACATTTTCACCCAGACGTAGCTTCGTATTGTGAAAGGTGCAGGTTGGCGCTTCTTGTTAGCATGCTTAATCATGGCACTACGTCGCCTTTCCATAGCTGCAACAACAACTTTGAGCAAGTGATCAAACTTAGCGCTGTAGCCTGGCTGGCCATGTGTTAGGCCACGTGGCGGGTCATGAAACAGACAGGATAGGGGATTGCCCATTTGCCACCCGAGGTGCAGCCGATTAGGTGTCATCCTGGTGGAGTGTATGGAGTGTACAATCCTTGCACAATCGACAATTCCTCATCCCAAGGGATGTCGACCAGACGTCATCTTGAGTTTGATGTCATAGATCTGGGAGGTGAAATCCTTCCAATCTGCACTTACGAACCTAGTGTCCCGGTCACTCGCAAGAGTCTTCGAGGGACCACACTGCAGAGCGTACCTCTTGTTAAACTCCTCGATCACAAGGTTAGTTGGGGGGTGATGTGGCAATGAAATCAAATTCAGAAGTTTTGAAAAGCGGTCAACAATCACCATAACTTGCGAATATTTGTTCTTGGTCTTCTTTCCCATGTTCGTGAAGTCAATGGAAAGAGACTCACCCGAGCCATCAGGGATAGGAAGAGGATGCAGCAGCCCATAGGGCTTTTGCCGAGACGGTTTTATGTTTTCACAAACTTGACACTAAGCCACAAACTTTCGTGCCATTCCTTTCATCCCAGGCCAAACAAACTTTTGCAATAGACTTCCGTATGTCTTCTCAAAACCGAAGTGTCCACTCCGGCCATGAGCCAAGTCCAAGAAGTCAGTACGGATAGGCTCATGGTTGGGTACACATAGTCGGTCGTACTTTCCGTAACGTCGGAAGAGCAAACCTTCACACTCGTGGAAATCAGGTTGATTGCTAGGGTCAGCTTGGATCTGGTCAAAGGATGGCATTGAGTTACGGATCCTTGGCAGTATGCTCAACTAGTTCGTTCTTCAATTTCTTACGGAGATCGTAGGAGCCCACAAGGCAATTCATGTACTTAGGATGGCGAGACCCCGCAACGCGATTGTAATAACCTTTCTTATGTTTAAGTTCAAAATCATACACATCAATCTCATGCAACCAGCGGATCAATGTAGTCGATGGATTTATTTGTGTGTGGATCCATTTCAAAGTCTTGTGGTCCGAGAACATTTTGAAATGACGACCCAAGAGGTAGTGTTTCCAGTGATCTAGTGCCTCTCTCAAGGCATAGAGTTCTTGCATGTAGGCAGAGGTAGCTACCTTGTGACTGGGCATGCGTTTGCTGTAGTACTCAAGCGGACATAAGTCGTCACCATCATCTTACTGCAGCACTGCGTCGAGCTTGCATTTGTAGTTACTACGAATGTAAGTTTAGGATTTGCAATGCGGAGCATTAGATGATTCACCAAGGCCTCCTTCAATGCTTGGAAGGCGGTTGTGCATTCCCCATCCCAAGTGTAAGACACGTTTTTGCTTGTCAATTTGGATGGCGGACGGGCGATGATAGAAAATTTGGGTACAAACTTACGGTAGTATGACACGAGATCAAGAAAAGAACGCAACTCTCGGACGTTTGTCGGTTGAAGCTATTTGCGGATGACCTCGACTTTGGTTGCCTCGGGCTCTAGGCCTGCAGTGGACAACCGATGTCCAAGGTAGATGATGTTGTCTCTCCCAAACTCAGATATCTCCAAGTTTAGATGGAGCTGCACATTCTTGAGGATCTGCACCACTTCCTCAAGGTGTCTCATGTGTTCCTCCATTGATTTGTAGAAGATTAGTATGTCATCCAAATAAACAACAACAGATCGAGTGATCTGACTGCGGAACACCTTGTCCATGAGACTTTGGAAGGTGGCCGGTGCATTCGTGAGGCCGAAGGGTATGACGGTAAATTCGTACAGCCCATCGCGAGTTTTGAACGTAGTTTTATGCTGGTTTGCAGGGTCGACTTCAATCTGCCTTCTATCAACTCGATCTTGTGTTGGACTGGATTCACGGGAACTCCACGCGGTTCGGCCAAAACTTTAGGGAATCGGTTGAGAAGAGTGTGGATCTCCAATGGGATCGCTAGAGGTGGATCATTAGAATCTGATGCAAGCATATCGGACTGAATAGGTGTAGCCAAAACAATAGGATTTGAAGCAGGGTTGTTTGGATTAGAAGTAGATTCGATAGAGGCAGAAGTAGTTGTATTAGAAGTAGAAACGACATGCAAATCAACTTTGCTCATCAGAAGTAGTTGCATTAGAAGTAGAAACCATTATGTATAACAGAAATAGAAGGCACATGAGTAGGCCTAACAAAGGCTATATACATTTGCTCATCAACTTTGCGCCTGCGCCACTTTTTACAGAATTTCATTGGATTAAGAAAAGTCACTTGGGACTCGTACGGCTCGTCCAAGAGGACTCGACGCTCGATTCCCATGGCATTTTTTACCATGTGAGTCCTTTCACCTGGTTCTTTCACATTGGGCTTGCAACCAGCCCAAGCCAATAACCGCGTCGAAGGGACACTTATCAAGGGCATAAAAGTTCAACTCGTGCGTGATTGTGCGGTCTGCATCAAAGGTAGTGCGCACACCTTTGACTTCATGCGCAGATGTGACAACCTCTTGGTTGCCTACTTGGGTCCGATAAGGATTCTGCAAAGTCACTTGCTTCATTCCCAAGCGTGCCTTATGAATGTCGTGCGGTGAGAAGCAGTTTGCGGCTGTGCCAGAATCAGCCAGTGCATGGATGTATCGGCCATTAATGCGGAGTTTGAAGAAGATCAACTTTGTTTTCCCTTGCGAGCATTCTTGCTTCATGTGAGCCCAGCACAACAAGAGAGCATGAAAGTCAATCTCTTTCGACTCCAGCAAGGCTCCTTGTAGAGGATATGCAATTTCTCAGCTTTGGAATCAGCATCAGATGGGGTTTCAAGAGAGGGTTGTTGAGTGGGATCGGAATCCGGTGAAGGACCTGCACTTACATGTTCAGCCTATCCTTCTGTAGAGTGTGCTGATAATATCTCTACCCCCTTTGCTGGTTTCCCTTCTGCAATTTGAAACATTGTTGGACTAAGTGTCCCGGTTTGGTGCAATGTAGGCAAACCCCTTTCTTCATCCTGTGTTTCCACTCACTTTCACTGATCCAGAGATCTACACATTGTTTTGTGGCAGGATCCTCCAGTTTGGGTGGAATCTTTGCTCCCTTGGGGAGATGAATGGTGTTAGTGTTGTTCTTCACTGAGTTCCTCGGCCCTTTGCTTTTGAAGGCAACCTTTTTCAAGGCATTCATTGATTCATCATCATCCACATAGTCGGACTCGTGGGCTGACGAAGAGCAAGATGCCTCGCAGTCTTGCTCTTGATCGTCACCAAGAGAAGGGTCCTCTGGCAAGGCCTCCTCGTCAACCTCAAGTTGATCGTGCACTGCAAAACGGTTGCTGCCCGAAAACCGTTTGCGGCTGGTGGTCTTTTTGCCACCCGATCCACCCAGGAGGTCTTCTGCCTCTAGCTTGACTAAATCTCGCATGAGGGAAAGCCAATATGTATATGTCGCGAGTTCGATCCCCAGACGATGTGTTACAGTAGACGAAACCGTACCTTTAATCACATCCAAGCAACACTGCGCAGTCATCTCCAGATTAGGAGTAGCAAAGAGTTTACTACCATATTGCTGCAGACTATGCATGGTGCTTGTCCACTTGTTGTGCTTGAGCTTGTCAAGCTTGAGTCTAGCTTTAGCTGCTGGATGTGGATCAGCATATTGCTTGACGAGGAGATCCTCGAGCATGGCTATTGGTGTAGCCTTCAGCCATTTGTTCAGGTTTATTCTCTTATAGCCTGACTTCTTCTTCTTCTTCTAACCTTCTACCTTCTCGGTTACTATGGGACGGAGATCGATGGTGAGATATTGGTGACATCACGACTGAGACTATTTCAACATAGGATGTTGGAAGGACTACTTGGAGATCTGTTACCAACGGCATTTCGAGATGTTGGAACTTCAACATTTCGAGATTCTGTATCTTCGAAGAAAAAAAAAAAAAAAAAAAAGCCTGACTGTACAGCTTGGACTCCTAAGAAGCCTCTTACTGCGGGTTTCACATTGGTCCCAAGGACGAACGACTGAGTAACTGGGGGTGTCCCCAGCACATCAAAGTAGGATTGCATAGAGCTGACCCAAGACTCGATATCGTCCTTTCCGTCATATTTAGGCGAAATTTGTGCCGCCTTCCTCTCCACGTAGGGAAAGTTGCAGCTAGGTTGCTGGGTCCAAATTCGGGGCTGCAACTGTTCCAGAATGCCCTGCACTGCCACTTGCTACTGCAGCAGCAGCAACAACAACAGGGTCTGGACCTGCTGCGGGTCCGGATAGGCTGTTGACGACACTCGAAGAAGAAGAAGAAGAAGACACAGTTAGAGGGGCAATAACGAACTTGCACTGAGCATTAGAAGCAGGGTACAAAAGGACAATCTGGGTCGGCTGCAAGTTAGCTAACTGTTGCAGCTGGCCACGGTGCTGCTGCGCCATCAGGGCCATATCCTCGCGCAATTTCTTGAGTTTGTCAAACACTTTCACGAGTTGGCCGGTACGGTCCTCAACAGCCCGGACATCTACTAAAGCCCTGAGAAGTGGGACGGTCTTCTCTCCCACTTAAACATCAGTTAAGGCGGGCACGGTATTGAAAACAGCTTCATGATCCCTTACTTTGTTTCCCTTCTCTCTCTCCTTCTCTTCCTCTTCCCTCTTCAATGCTTTCTCATAAAATAACAGGTACTGCGCTTTCTTTGCCTCGGGGGCAGCGTCCATTTGCAGCTTCCATTCCACTGCAAACGTCATGATGGAGGACGAGGGTGTCAATAAGTCTCTCAAGAGGGATCCGCACTTCCTCACCGTTTTGGGACGAACACTCCTCTTCCCTCTCCTCAACCCTTCAAAAGCAACACTCGAAAGCTTTTCTCTTCTCTCTCTCTCTTTCATTTGCGATCGCGTAGAAGAAGGCATTTAACGAATCCAATGGAAGAAACAGCTTGAAAGCAATTAGAAGAGAAGGTAAAACTCCTAGCCAGAGCGGCAATTCATTTGGACTGGAGAGCAATCAAAAAATAAAATAAAATAGTCAGAGAGATTTGCTTCCGCAACACAGTCTGGCCCGACCACGTATGAGATCCCCTGAAGCTTAGCCGGACTTAGTTCCATAAAGACACAACAAATCAAATTCAAAGTGTACTACACAATGCAAGAGAGAATTAAGTGTGTATTAGATGCGAGTCAAGCGGCGGATCATGCGATAAGATTTGTGAAACATCTTCAACTGAGATTTCCGCATCAGCGAGTGTCCTGGTCCGAAAGTATGAACTTTGAGTCCCAATCAGATAGAGCAAGGTAACTAACGTCAACAGATTTGGGTGTGAGGGGCCCTTCTTGTTTGGGTTGGGTCCCACTGAGTCCCAAATGGTCCTAGTGGAGTTAGAACCAGGTCCTAACCAACAAGAGTTCCACAAAGACCTACTCTCTGCCCCTACCGTATTGGAAAACGAATTTCAGTTCTAAAAAGAACCTACAGACTACAGTTGTTAGGAATGAAATGAACAAAGCATTGTAGAAAGATATGGCATTGCACACAAGATACTCCATCCATTCACTCGTCAGGTGAGTAAGTAATTCACTCATCTCATACAAGATCAAGGATGGGAGAAGAACCCAGAATCACCCCAACAGGCAGTCCAATCCATGCACACACACATGGGCACCCTTGTGGCACGACACTTACCTGAGCGGTCGGGCTCTTGAGATGAAAAACTCACCCCCCCCTCTAACATAGTCCTCCTGACCCAATTAGCATCCTCTACACTAGTGTCCTATCATCTAGGAGGGTCAGTTTCTACCCCAAAGTACAACATCGGATCCCCCATCGATGTTGAAGATCAAGGTAGCAACTTGCAGTCCATAGGTGCAGATATGGCTGCCACCCTCAAGATCGCCAACTTGAGGGGAGCCCTAAAGTCGTTCCATGTCTTCCTTGAAGTCCGGATTCCAGTTGTAGGTGCCTCTCACTGTCACCTCTCTCCAATTGCATCACGAAGTCCCATCTTGTGTCTCGCCACCGCATACACACACTAGCAACCTGGCCAGGCCTATTGTCGACCCTACTCCTTCACCACGCTGCCCCACTTAAACCACAAGTACACCGCCCCAGCCTTGCAGTCCGAAACTTGTCGCCACAAGAAAACGAGCGTTTGACGTTTCGGCCTCGTTTTCTTGTGGCGACAAGTTTCGGACTGCAAGGCTGATAAATTTCATTGGCGGTCGCGTTTTTGTTTTGCGCCTCCAGAATTTGAGGTGTCAGCACTGTCAGGCCCGCGGCCCAGGTGCCCATGCACTGGTGCTTTAACCCTTCTGCCCTAACCCTAAGTGGTTAGCCCTAACCACTTAGGTTATGGTTATGACAGCAAAGTCAACTCTCACCAGCAAGGAGAATCCGCTCTGATACCAATGTTACGATCCTGCCCAATTTCGAAGTACACATTCATCAGAAAGTACAATGTCGTCCAATTGCAAAAAGAAATGAATGAACTTGAGAAGAGAGAAAGGGAAAGAAGAAGAAGATGTACTCCAGCATAGACCAATGACAATGCTCTTCTTCTTCGCCAACCACTCTCCTCCTCCTTATCTCCTCCCCTCTTATTCAAACAAGAAATAACAGTAATAATGTTGAATGGCTGAACCAGAATCAAATGTCCGAATCCCTCTTCTACTGCAGGCACAACATGAGGTTCACCATAGTCATGGCCACCCTTCCTCTTCCTCTTCATGTAGGCTGAGGCTATGGCAGACTACTGAGGGCTCTGCCCTCCTGTCCAAAGGACAACCCAAAGCAGCTATGTCACTGCTCATTAAGCTGTCATGCCTGACTCTGCCCCGAGCTTCCTTGATGCGGCACTACTCCAACTGGGGCCTTCCAGATGCAGCGCCTATCAAGGTGATGAAGATGGTGAGTGGATACTGGACCAGACAACCAGATTCAGTCCGTCTGGATCCTGGTCCAGATGTCCGGCCGGTTACCATGCTAACTAGTCAAGTTAATGATACAAGCGGGTGAGCGCGCCGCAGGAGTAGAGCCACTCCTCCTCCTGCCCCCCGTTCCTCGGCCACCACCTCCGCCCCGTCCTCCCATCCGTGCCATGTCCCCCTCCTACCCCCGTCGTCCCCAAAAGAACACACACTGAGCTGGAATCCCGGGAAGAAATGGCCCTGATTTAGCGCCTTGAAGGGCGATGGGACCTTGCGATATCATCTGCTAACTAACCAGCCCCAGGTAAATTTCAGAGTTGTTTTCTAGTCTAAGGTCATACTTGGGATTCGAACTCAGGTGTGTACCTCAACAGTTCATGCGTGTGTATCAGCTGAGCCAGGATGACATGCATGCATTTCAACTATGGGCCTCGCTCCACTGCTCGCTACGTGCACACAAGATAAAAAGTAGGGCAGTGTATCTTCCCATGTTCCACCAGAAGATTCATTCTCGTTTTCTACATGTGGCCCCTGTGCAAGGATGGCACCGGTAAATCGACAGACAGGGCTTCGCTCCACCGCTCTCCAAATGTGCAAAATGAGACTGAATGCGCCACTAGAACATGGAGAGATACATTGCTATGTTTTTTTGTATTTTGTACACGTGGAGAGTAGCGGAGCGAGTCCCATAGTTGCCAAGAAAACAAAACCACGGAACGAATCTACAGAAAGAAAGAAAGAAAGAAAAGAAAAAAAAAAAAAAAAAAAAAAAAAAAAAAAAAAAAAACCTCGATGAATCTACTGGGTCTCACTCCAGTACTTCCTGAATGTCCAAAATGAGAACGCATCTTCCGCTGGAAAATGGGAAGGTACACCATCATATTTTTTTGTCTTTTGTGCATGTGGGAGTAGTGGAGCGAGCTCAGCTATTCGATGCAGCCAGAAAACGACAAAAAGAAAAGAAAAACGAAGAAGCGGCCTGATGCCAATGTGTGAAATGAGAATGAATCTCCCGGCAGAACATGGAAAGATACAACCCCGTGTGGTGGCACTTTGATGCCTCGCGATGACTCCCACTGCCTGCAGTCACAGAGGGCCGACCCCGCTCCCGCGACGCTTCCAGACCCCACAACGTTCCACCACTTTTCTTTTCCTTTTGCTCCGGGGCAGCCCGTCAGGTGTAAACTTTCCCAACACTCGGGCGAGGTCTCGCATGTGACCGTCACTCAAGACCTGCTCTTTTCTTTAATAATATAATAATAATAATAAATAATATAGGGAAAATCAGATAAATGAGAAATGCAAACCTCTGCTGTGGCAAGGCGGAGCTTGGGTTAGAAATTGTAAATGAATTGGGGAAGAGTCCGAAGAATATGATATCTGACAACGTCAGGTGATTCATGCACAAGTGAAGACAATGGTGAATTCATCGACTTGCAGGGATTTCGGAAAGTTGGAGATGTCCAAAGGGCACTGGTAAGAACGTATCTGGATAGAGAAGGCAGTGACATGCATTCCCACTCTGCAGGACAATGTGCAGATCCACTTGCATTCGGACAAGGGCACTGAGGCCTCTCGACCATTTTCGAGGTCCCCGTATGAAATTCCTTTAAGTGTATCTGTGGATGGATCGCATGATACGAATTGGCCCCGACTCACCTCCCAAATATGTTATTTGCCCACTTCCCAAATGGCTTACCATTTTCTTTCTTGTTAAGGTTACATTGTTTCAACATTCCTGTTTTTTTCTCTTTATCTATTGCCCCCCCCCCCC
>BFEA01000403.1:1323600-1334165 GCA_003427395.1 Chara braunii
TATGGCATACGGGGATGGGGGCAGCTCGCGCTCAACTTCATCAACGTGGCGAGCCTTGCACGTGAGAGGCACAGTGGAGGTGGAGTTCAAAGAAGAATGAGAAATTTAATGGTTTCAATCTGCCCTTGGTTTTTCTTTTTCTTTTTCTTTTTATTTTTGCATATTTTTATTTTTGCATGTTATCACTGTGCCCGTTTTTCGCTTTTATTCTTTGTTCCGCAAAGTGTGCTCTTTTAGTTTGTAGTTATGTGACAATATATATATACAAACTTACAAAGTTGTATAAATATATATATGTTTGTATATATATATATATATATATATATATATATAATGTTTGGAAAAAAACGTATATGAGTGTGTGTGTGTGTGTGTGTGTGTGTGTGTGTGTGTATGTGTGTGTGTATGTGTGTGTGTATGTGTGTGTATGTGTGTATGTCTGTGTGTGATAGTCTCTCCATTTCCTTTCACCGGTCACAGCCAAGAAGCTTTTGCTGGATGCTGGTGTGAAGTGACAGGCAGCAGGTTGTGCTGTATGGATTGACTTAGCTATGATGAAAGTAGACTCCCTAAAAACAAGGCTTGATCTCCACAGTGTGTGTGTTCCAGAGTGAATGCTGTCAATTTTTAGTTCTCTCTTTTCAAGATTTTGTGTGATTTCCATGGTTTTGCTACCAAAACTGGAACTGAAGGAGCGAAAACTAATGGAGGATCCCAAATTTAGCATTCACTAGTATGCAATGCAGCATAGCAGTAGAGGCCAGTGCAGGCATGTTCCTCTCTTTCCATGTCTTTCTTGCATTTCAGGGAGAACCACGGCGTAACTGCAATGCACATCTTTCTTTTACTCTTTCAATTCTTATGCTTATTTTTAGGTAGGAGAACCTCCTTTTGCCTGTATTGCCTCCAAGTTGCATGGTGTTTGTAATTTTAGTTCATCACAGATCAACCAGCAGATCGCAGTTGCGAACGATTATGCGAACAGCCAGGTACTTGCTAAAGAACGGACTTGACTTGCGCGTTCTTGGCAGACTCGTATTTGTAGCGGTTTGCGTTGTGTTTGAACTAGCGTTACTTCAAGACAAAGTAAAGGTGTTGCAAGTGCTCCTCCAACATACAACTCTAGACGATGTCATCCACACAGGCCAGCAAGAACAGATCCAGTGATGAGCGAGAGTTGCGTGCCGTCACTCCTCGGAAAGTCGCCGGGGCATTGCTGAGTCCAACGGCATGACCATGCACTCGAAATGTTTGTACCATGTCGAGGCCTTGGATTTGTAGTGCAAGTGGACCTAAGTCTTGTGATAGTCTGACGTCAGGTAGCTTGAAAAAGTGTCGTCCACCCCCGGACGGCTCAAGAACATCATCAATGTGCAGAAGAGGGGGGCTGCATCTTTAATTGTTTGCACATTGAGCTTGCGATAATCAGTGCGTAGTTGCGGGTCATTAGTCTTCTTCCAAACAAAGCGAACAGGTGCGCCAACCCTTTGCAACAAATCATCGAGCTGGTCCCGAAGAACCTCAAGCTCCAGGACCTTCTATTTCATACAGTAAATGCGCCTCTTATGTGGAGTAGCCCCATCGTGAAGCAAATCTAATGCATGATGGGCCTGTGAGACCGACCAGATACAATGGTCCTCCAGATGTACGAGAGGATGCCAAGTTTAGCAGATTTCTTGGACACAAGTGAAGGGGCCAGCTTCACGGTGCTCTCCAGTGGAGTTGGGTATGCAGTTGCATCATTCCCTTTCGCCGGTGAGTGTGTCGTCGCCGCCGCTGAATCTGATTCTTCTCTGCAGCCTCATTAGCACAGGTGGAAGTCGGTTACAGATTGCAGTTGCGATTCAAGTTGCAGCCTTGGCATAGACCCATGCTTTCTCGTATGGTATCCATTTTCCGTAAGCCATAAGTAAGGCCCATAACCAAAGGCTCTTGATTTTTCTGTCGCGTGACTGGCAGCATGGAAGCCCCTTGCCCTTCTTGGTGGCCTTCAATGGACCTCTCTGGGCTGCTGCCAAAATTTCTCCCTCAGACTCCAATGTGGTAGCATGGGCATCCACCGCAAATTTGTGCAGTGAAGATGGACCAAATGCAATATAAAGCTGATTGACCTTTCCCTTCACCATGGTGTGAGTTGGCATTGCTCATTGATGGCAGCAGCATCAGTGACACAGATCTCCCCACCTGCTCCATGAGTTTAGCTACTCCATCTAGGGAGCCCATGTTGGCAGGGCAAGATGCTTTTGCAGTGCCCAACACTGTTTGTCCATGAACTGATCTCCGATGAGCTCATAGGTCAAACCCACTTTTGGTGTAGACCCCAGTCGTTGGAATGCTGTAACCCATTTTTAGCAAAGGTAGGGTCTTCCACCCGTAGCCAACCATATTGTCCGAGCACTAGCAAGCTGCTGTTAAGTGACCTTGGCGTGGAGCTCGGTGATGCTCATACCATGTGTCGTTGTGAGATTGTCCTATTGGCAACTGGCACGTTCTGGTTTACTGCAGGTAGACGGCTCTCGACCACATCTAATGTGGGGTCTGTTGGAGCTCGAGGTGCAACTTGAACCTGCGTCACCATTGAATGAAATTGGCCTCGGTATGTTCAGTTACCTTGGGGAGAGCTTCTGTGAATTGTTGCGTTTTGAGCCCTTCTGTAACTGCTGCTGGGATCCCATTTTGGGTTCAAAATGTCATTTGTGTGGCCCAGGGCCTGAAATGGTCCGATCGGCATCTTTGGCCTCGCCCAGAGGCTCGGTTCCTCAAGGAAGAGGGTAGGGGGGGGCCATGCACGGCTCCCACTTGGGGTTATCTAGGGCCTGGCACTGGATCAGTTTGGGCAGATCGCGGAGTCATGGCCACCTTTTGGGCCTGGTTACGTGTTGCATACCGTAAAGGTGCAGACTAGAACTAGAACCGACCTCTCTCACAAAGTACAAGATAGCACAGCGGAAGGTTTAAATACCAATGATCCGAACAATCAATGTCGCAGTGCAGCCCAAACATACATCATCATCATTCCATGGTGTGAAGGGGCCTGACGCTCACACAGGAAGAATGCGCCAGTCCCCAACCATACACAGACGAAGAAGAGGGGGGTTAGACGAAGAAGAGGGGAAGATGGGAATGTCGTCGACACCAAGTCTTCGGCACAGGTCCCAAATAATCCCTCGTCAAATGTCTGAATCCCAACGTCGACTCTGAATCCAATGTCGTCAAGTCCCAAAGTCACCAATCTCTCTCTCTTGTAGTCTGCAGGTACTGAGAAGTTAGGCAGCAAGAGGGTGAGGAGGAGATGGTGGACTTAGAAGAGGAAGAAGAAGGACTCTCTCTCTCTCTCTCTCTCTCTCTCTCTCTCTCTCTCTCTCTCTCTCTCTCTCTCTCTCTCTCTCTCTCTCTCCCCGGTACTAACCTGTGAAGGTGGCGCCTTGTTGCAGGTACATCGAAGACGAAGCTGGAGCTATGGCGCCACATTTAAGTCTCCCTGGCCTCCGCCAACCATCTCTCTCCCTCCACTACTACTCTAGCTTCTAATAGCGCCCATCGCTGAAGACTACTGCTAGCGCTACTACTACTACTGCAGCGCTCCTCCAGAGTGCTGCTGCCGAATACTGAAGACTGCCTCCTGCCTCCTGCACGTGAAGTGCCTGGGAAGTTCCTAGGAACTACCTCGTGCCTGTCTGCAGCCTGTAGGGCGGGCCAGTCTTATATTGTGCTGGCCCGTCCAGGAGGCTGCTCTTGCCAAGGCCAAAACGTGCCAGACCCTGGCGTTGAAGTTCAAACAAGGGCTGTCTTGAAAACAGGCCAAAAATGGCCTGTGCTAAAACCCTGGTCTGATGCCTAAGTTTCAGGGCAGGTCGGTCTTATGAGGGCCCGAAAATGGCCCTCCGTTTCAGGCTGAAAAGACTCAGGGCCTGGAAGGCCCTGTTTTAGGCTGAAACGACATAGGGCCTGAAGGCCCTCGTTTTCAGGCTTTCAGGCTGAAACGACACAGGGTCTGTAAGCCCTTGTTTTCAGGCTTTTAGGCTGAAAACGACACAGGGCTTGTAGGCCCTTGTTTTCAGGCTTTTAGGCTGAGAACGCTGGTCAGGCCCTGCAGGCCCGTGGGGCTGCGCAGTATGCCACACGCCCCCCTCCTTGAAAGACCGAGCTTACCTGCGACGGCGAAGTTGTCTGTCTGAGGGAGGGACCACAGTCCGGGTGGGAGGGGCAAGTCGTGAAGTTCGCTTAGTTAACCTTTGTCGCTCGTAGTGAGCGTAGATCAGCGACGCGGATACTTTCAAATCTGCTCCCGAAATCGATTGAGTGTCGTCGGGATGGTCATCTGAATGTAACCTTGTACTGTCGAGGCTTGCTGCCATACTTGCGATCCGTGATGACGCGGTCAACTTCCGGATGACCACCCATCGATGGAGGATCTTGCAATCGTCAGCCCGGGAAGTCGTCGCTCTTAGCTGGTGTATATGTTGCCAGCTTCGAGGCATGAAAGATTGGATGGACCATCAGATGCGGGGGGATGTTGATCACAAATGAGGGGCCATCGGGCTCATCGCTCGCGGCTGATGTTACGGACCATGGTCCAAACCACTTGGGAAGCAGTTTGTGTGAAACATCCTGCTCGAGTGCAAACTCTTCCGCGGAGACCCACACCAGATCACTGGCACGGATGGGACATGGCATGCGATGCCTGTTGGCTTGCTGTTGCATGCGGACTTGAGCCTTTTGCATGTTCGCGCGGGCTTGAGCCAGCAATTCCCTGTACTTCCGGACGGAAGCGGGGGAGCAAGCAGCGTCTATGTCGGTTGTTCGTGGGAGGAGAAGATCAGCGAAGATACGGCCTTTCCGACCACCGTGGTGCAACTCGAATGGAGCCACGTCGATTGTCGGATGCAACGAAGTGTTGTAGGCGAACTCGATGTCGGGGAGGTGGTCAATCCAATCCTTCTGATCCGGACGGATGAGCGTACAAAGCATCATTTGAGCGGTTTGATGTGCCCGCTCCGTTTGCCCGTCCGTTTGTGGATGCCGAGTCGAACTTTGTTTCATCTTCGTGCCGGATTCCTGCATGAGAGAAGTCCAAAACGCCGACATGAAGCAAGTGCCGCGGTCGCTAACGATGTCTTCCGGTACGCCGTGGCTGCAAATCCAGCCGGTGTGTAAGAGGCGCGCAAGTTCGGGAGACGTGGCGTAGTACTTGCAAGGAAGAAACCACGCGTACTTACTCAAAAGGTCAACGACCGTAAGGATGTCGTTGTGCCCGAGGCGGTCGCGGGGAAACGGACCGGTGACGTCCATGGCAATGGAGAGGCCGGGTTCCCGTGGGATAGGCATCGGGCGCAACTCGCCGTAGGGATTGCGGTTGTGGGGCTTGCTTCGTAGGCAAACCTCGCAAGAGTCGCAATACTGAGTGACATTGGTAATGAGGTCGAGCCATCAGAATCGTTGCCGAAGTCGTGCAATAGTGCGATTGACTCCGAAATGGTCGGTGAGTCGCGAGTCATGGTACTCGCCGAGAAGGCGAGTCCGAAGACGGCAGTCTCGTGGGACACACAATAAGTCCTTGCCTCTCGAGTGGAGGAGCAAGTACCCGTCGACGATGCGATAATGGCTGGCCGACGGGTGATCCGAAGATAGCTGCGCATACAACATGGCGAAATCCGGATATGACTCATAGCCCCGGATGAAGTGTCGCTGGAGTTGATGTGTCATAGTGCAAAGATCGGGTCTTCACGAGTACGTGTGAAGTCAAATTGGTCGATGGAGAGCATCCATCGTCCGATCGTGCTGCTCACCATATCTTGCGTCTTGTAGTAGGTCAACGGGTTGTTGTCCGTGACCCATGTGAACCTACGACGCCCAAGGAGAAAGTGTCACCATCGCTTGAGAGCCATCACGAACGCGAGCAGCTTCTTCTTCCTTGCATCATAAAGTGAATTGATGGGAGGCACTTTGTGGCTGAAATACTCCACGGGGTGCAAGTCGTCGCCGTCGTGTTGTTCCAAGACTGCCCCAATGCCATAGCCGGAAGGGTCAGTTGTCACTCTCGTTGGTAGGGTGGGGTCATAGATGCTAAGGACGGGTGCCATGACCATGGCCGTCTTGAGTGCTTGGAATGACGGGCGTGCATCGTCATTGAATACGAATGGCACCTTTGGCGATTGTAATCTCGTCATAGGTGCGGCAATCCTTGAGTACCCGGTGATGAAGCGTTGATAGTAGCCCGCCAACCCCATGAATGAGCGAACATCTGTGGTGTTGGTGGGTTTGGGCCATACACTCGATCTTGTACGCGAGCGGACGGATGCCTTGCGGCGTCACATAATATCCCAAGTACTCCAGCTTTTGCCGCGCGAATTTGCATTTGTCGCGGTTGGCTTTGTACTTGGCTTGTCGTAGCCGCTCCAAGACGGTGCGCAGGTGTTCCACATGCTCATCCAAACTCCGACTGTACACCAAGATGTCGGCGAGGTAGATGAGTACGAATCTATCCAGCATGTGTCGGAACTCCATTGTCATAGCCGCTTGGAATGTGGCCGGGGCATTCGTAAGGCCAAAAGGCATAACCAGCCMTTCGAAATGCCCATATCGCGTCTTAAGCGCGGTCTTGTAGCGGTCCTCCTGCCGGATCTCGAGTTGGTGATATCCCGATTTGAGGTCAAGCTTGGAGAAGAACTTGGCGCCGCCCAGCCGTTCGAGGAGGTCGTCGATGCGCGGAAGAGGGTCGGCATTCTTGACGGTTTGCGCATTGAGCTTGCGATAATCGATGCACAACCGCAAGTCCTTGTTCTTCTTCCGGACGAAGAGAACGGGAGTGCCGTATGGCGAGGAGCTCCAGCCTTTCTCGAGAAGGTCGTCGAGTTGTGCCCGTAGCACGCTTAACTCTTCCTCGCTCATGCGGTAGATGCAACCACACGGAGGTACGGCCCCGGCCTTGAGGATGATCTCGTGGCGAATGGGCCGATTCGGTACTACTCCGTGCGTGGCTTCGCACACGTCGCCATAAGCGTCGAGAAGCTCGGTGATGCGTGGGTCCGGTGATGAGTCCGTCGATGGGATGTCTTGGGGCGGAAAGGCATGGAGAAAACACACACCCATCTCCTCGATGTCATCCTTGATGATGGAAGCTCAAATGCTTGTGGCGGACACCACGTGGCAGCTGATCGAAGGGTGAGGAGGAGGCACCGTGCATGGGACTAGTACTCCGTTCCGATCACGAACGTGAATGGTGCGGCAGTAGAAGTTCACTGGGTGATCCTCGCTTCGCAGCCATGACATGCCCAAGATCATGTCGAACTTGGAGTCCAAAATGTCGAAGGACACGGCCTCGCTTGCATGCGGGGCAAAGTACACGGGGACGGCATCAATGCACCAATCGATTGACTTGTGCGTGTGACCGTCAGCCAATGTGACTTGCGTGGGCTGCAACTTCCTTCGAACGTGTGGCCCAAGGTCGGTGCGTACCATAAAGTCTTGGCTCATGTAGTTGCGAGTAGCTCCGCAATCGATCAAAGTGTTGCAGGTCGCCTTTCCGATCTAAATGCGTATGTACAACAATGGCGCGTCGATGTCATCGTACCGTTGTGTCTTGAACTCAAGGTCGATCTTTGAAACGTAGTCGTGAAGATCGACAACCTCTACTCCGGCATCCATCAACGGAGCTGGTACTGCAGTGTGCAAGTAATCCTCCAACTGTGCCATGAGCACGTTGCAATGCGGTTTCGGCAATCGACCGGAGGGGGGAAGGGGCATCCATTGGAAGTCCGCGAACGTCAACGGGTCGATCTCCTCAAGTCTTGACCATGACGTCGAATCCCCGACGATAGTTGGCGGCGAAGCTGCCGAATTGGTTGTCGATGGTGGTGAAACCGTGCATGTCGTGGATTGTTGCACGTGGAGTGGTTGGTCCAACTGTGGGACCAAGTGGACAGCATAGTCCTCGTAAGTGAACCGAGGACTTGCGACATTCGCATCCTCCCCAGATGTGTAGGAGGCCGCTAGCAAGGCGGCCGAATCTGGCGGAGTGAGAGGTGGAGTCGCATCACCTCCCGCGCAACTCAGTTTCCCGAGTTGATGCGAGGCCGAACATCCTCCTTGCCTTGATCCGGGCATTGGGAGGTCTTGTGCTTGGTGTTGTTGCACCAATAGCAGCAGCCATACCGGTCGCGCCACTTGTATTCGGCCTCAGTCAAGTAAAACTTGACCCATGGTGCTGGCTGTCCGTATCCGTCCGACGATGCGGTTTTCGCCTTCCCTTTTCCTCGGGAGTTGTTGTTGATTCGCGGCTGGACAGCGGCCACCTGATCTCCCTCACGTGATGCTTGGGTGGCTGCCGGGTCTTCCACAATGTTGTCCGGTTGGATTGCAGCGACATGCTGCGGACACGGACCTAATTTTCCTTTCTCCACATAGGTTGGCTGCCACGCTAACTTCTTGTGTGCAGCCGCCCTGTTGGTCTTGATGATCTCCCTTGCCTTGTCAATGATTTCGGTGAAGGTCGTGTATTGCTCGCGATCACCAAGTGCGAGGCTCAAGGCGGCAAATGACTGGTTGTAGAACTCCCGGCGCAGATGCGAAAATGGCAACTCGAGATCGGGCGTTGCAGCGATCTTTTGCCATTCTGTGAGTCAGTCGCGCGTCGACGTGTTGCTTTGGGTCATGGCGAAGAGGTGGTTGATGGCGAACGTCGGGTCGTCGTCCACAATGAACCGCTTCTTCCATAGCCTCGTCAACTCTTCCCAGGAGATCTTCTTATGTAGATCGGCGACTTGGACGTCGTGGATGGTTGCAAGGTGGCTGAGCCAGATCTGGCATCCGCCCTTTGAGTTGAGGAACAGCGTGCCGATGTACGAGTGCTCGGGGACGAAATGAATCCGAAGTTCCGTCGTAAAGCCCTTGCACCAGGGGACCGGGTCTTCATGCGTATAGTCATCGAACTTTTCGATGCGTAATGTCGGCATCTTGTAGTGCTGCGCACTGGTGTTGCCATCCTTGTTGGGCAGCTGGTGCAGTTGCTGAACCTCGGTCTTCAAGGTGTCCAGCTGCTTGCAGATGGTGGCTGGTGCAGCAAAGGTGCTGATGTCGCCGAGCATTGCGACTACGTGGTCAACTCGTTCCTCCAATTGGCGGGTAGAGGGTGCACTGCTGGACTCACCAGCATCCAGTCTTGGTGCAACTTGGTCCAAGTCCTGTACACGGGAATCAAGTGCCCGTGTAGCATCCTCGTGCAGATCCTTGTGGTTCCGCACCGCCCGTCGGAGATTCGCCAGCTCAGACTGCAGGTGGTTACAAGTGTAAACCAACCGGGTCACGAGTTTGGCAAGAAACTCCTTCTGCTGCTCTTCCATTGTCGCGTCTGCGTGGTGCTCGGATGGTTCAAAATGCCAGAACTTGAGCTTTTTGATGCTGGCGGCTCCGTGCCGCTGTAGCAGATCCTGGGCTTCCTTGCGGCGTGCCTGCGTATCTGCGTCTGCTTCGGCCTGAAGCCGCTGCTTTTCAGCTGCTGCCGCCGCTTCAGCCTGTAGGCGGGCAGCCTCGGCTGCCGCCTGACACTGTTCCTCAGCCTCGATTAGTGCGAGCTGAGCCTGGAACCGCTGTCAGTACTCGACAATGATAGGCTCATTGGCCAGTTGGCCTGGCATGCCCAGAACTGAGACTGTCATGGTGGCGGGGCACTATTGCTGACGTGGTACTGCTGACGTGGCACTGTTGCTGATGTGGCACTGTTGCTGACATGGCACTGCTGACGTGGCACTGTTGCTGATGTGGCACTGCTGATGTGGCACTGTACCAAACCGGGAATGCAGGCAAAGGGTTGGGTGGGAGGGAAAACGCAGGTAGGTAACTAGCCAAGCTATACTTTCCTCCCGGTCCTAATCAACAGAATAAAATAAAATAAAAAAATAAAAGAAGAGGATCACCCCCCCCCCTTTTTTTTTTTTTGTATATCTGTCGATCTGCTATGAGTGAGGCATTTCAGACTACTATGAGCGAGATCTAGGCAAGGTTCCGCGAAGTTTCGGCTTTCAAAAAAAATACGATCTTGAAAAAAAATTGTGCGAAATAGGGTAGAGATGCGATTTTCAGAAAAGAAACTAAATCCAGTTTCGGAGAATATGACAACCTCCTAATATGCCTAAAAACGAAATGCTGATAGGCTTCGCAAGATTTTGGTTTTCAAAAAACATTTTGCGAGATAGAATGGAGATTCGATTTTCAGAAAAGAATAAATCCGGTTTCCGAGAATATGACCACCTCTATTGTTATCCTAGTATGCCTAGAAAACGAAATGCTAACATCAGAAATTTTCGGCTATGTATGCGAATATCAGAAATTTCGGATGCTAATATCAGAGAAACGAAATGCTATTATCAGAAATTTTCATCAGACTGTGGACAACAAGCCTTGGTTTTGAGGAGTTATCAGAGCCAAGTCAATCCATACAGCACAACCTGCTGCCTGTCACTTCACACCAGCATCCAGCAAACGCTTCTTGGCTGTGACCGGTGAAAGGAAATGGAGAGACTCTACACACACACACACACACACACACACACACACACACACACACA
>BFEA01000403.1:1336958-1349422 GCA_003427395.1 Chara braunii
GGAGGGGGGGGGAGATGGGGTATAGATAATCTCGTCGAACATAGTTAAGATAAGGGTGCACTGTGTTTGGGGGGGAAAAAACCCAACATGAGTGTCTCAATCATGATGTACCGGATTTATCGATAACTTGTATACGTTCATGGATTGATTATCTTGGTTGATTGATTGATTGATTATCTTTGTTCGAAATCAATCAATCAATCAATCAATCAAACAATCAATCAATTAATCAATCAATCAATCAATCAATCAATCAATCAATCAATCAATCAATCAATCAATCGACCACTCAATCAATCGATTGACTATTCAATCAATCAACCAATCAATCGATCAATCAATCGGTCAATCAATCAATCAATCAATCAATCAATCAATCAATCAATCAATCAATCAATCAATCAATCGATCAATCAATCAATCAATCAATCAATCAATCAATCAATCAATCAATCGGACAAACAATCAATCAATCGATACAGAGAATAAAGATTAGCATAAAAACCACTCACTCTACACACCCTCACCATGTCACGTCGTCCAGACTTGTCCGTACCCGATCTGAAGAGAGAGAAAAGTGGTTGATTTCACTTAAACCCACCCTGCAATCCAACGAGAAACGTCGGTCCAAGCCCCCGAAGAGAACGGCAGTAAGTCTTGAGAAACTAGTCCGTCACAGTGACAAAAAAAAAACACTCACTCTACACACCCATAGAGCGATGAAGGTGGGGATTGACGGACTGCATGGACTACGCATTTTCATTTTAGAGTAATGAACCTGTTAAAAAAAACAGACCACATTCATGCGCAGACGTCACGGCCCAAGCCGATCAATCTTCATAAACGATAAATCTAAGCCTCTGGTGTTGCTGCGACAGAGTATGGGGGCAGTTCATGTGCGCAAACTGTATTACGTGCGCCTTGGAGACTGCGTGGAAGAGGGAGGGAGAGAGGAGAAAGATAGGAGAGAGGAGGAGAGAGGAAGAGGAGAGAGGAGGAGGAGAGAGGAGGAGGAGAGAGGAGGAGGAGAGAGGAAAGAGGAGGAGAGAGAATGAGAGAGAGGGAGAGAGAATAAGAGAAAGGGGGGGAGAGAAGAAGAGAAGGGGAGAGACAAGGAGAGAGGGGGAGAGACAAGGAGAGAGAGGGGGAGAGAGAATGAGAGAGAGGGAGAGCTGTCTCTTATACACATCTAGATGTGTATAAGAGACAGCTCTCCATGTGTGTGTATGTGTTTGTACCTATGGATATCCATGTGTCGCGATTTGTGCCTGTGGATATCCACGTGTCAGAACTTCCCATTGTGAGCTACAGAAGCTGGGTTAATTGCGTAAGACGCTTTTGGAGAGCTGCAAAAATAGAAGGGAGGGAGGGAGGAAGGGGGTTTGTGGACAACAGTGGGCACAAGGTGCGATTCTGGTCATGCTGCTTTGAAGGGAAAAGAACGTCCAAGCAGTATGACCAGGAGTGAACACGGACTTGGGACTGCCAGGCCCGGGCTGTTCTGTTCTGAAACTCAGGTCGTACTGAGGCCATGCCGAGGCCATATGTAATGCCATGCTGAAGGCTCGGACAGAACGGCCTGGCCCTTGGGCACGTATGTTGGCCTCAGTACGACATCCTGATTCCTAGGAGAGAATGGACCGGGCCTGGCAGGAAAACATGCCCATAAATAGGAGAGAATGGACATAAATAGAGTGGGTCTGGAAGGAAAACATGCCCATAAATAGAGGGGGTCTTCCAAAACGTTTGAGCATGTGACAACCACCACCCGGACCGTTTTGCTTTGCCATGTTGCTCTTCTCGTGTCAGAAGCTCATCCACTAGGCATCAGTCACGTACTGAGTAAGTAAGGCTAGGACGGAGCTATCGCAGTCAAGAATAAAGGGCTATGGCAGTAGTTCATGTTTGACCCATCAGTCACGTACTGAGTAAGTAAGGCTAGGACGGAGCTATCACAGTCAAGAATAAAGGGCTATGGCAGTAGTTCATGTTTGACCCACCTGCGTTGTTTCGGTGTCATTCAGTGTGTCGAGAAAGAATGTATGGTCTCTGTCTCCGAGTCTGTGTGTGTGTGTGTGTCTGTGTGTGTGTGTCTGTGTGTGTGTGTGTGTGTGTGTGTGTTTTTGTGTGTGTGTGTGTGTTGTCATGTACGCTCGCTGTACAAAACACCACACACACACACGCAAAAAAAAAAAAAGCACGACTGTGCCGAACTGTTTTGTTTGTTGGTTTGTTTGTTTGTTTGCGTGTGTGTGATGCTGTGTGTGTGTGTGTGTGTGTGTGTGTGTGTCTGTGTGTGTGTGTGTGTGTGTGTGTGCGTGTGTGTGCGTGTGTGTCTGTGTGTGTGTATCTATGGCTATGCATATCCAGGCTACTGTGTGTTATGTGAGAAAGAAAAGGGAGAAACATCGACTCTGTTCGTGTCAGTAATCAGGATGCCAGCAAAAAGGCTTACCTGGGCAAGGACAGATACGCATTCTCTCCCCTTTGCAACTCTCTCCCGGCATGCAAGTCTGCAAGCCATCACAACCGAACACGTGGAGACCGGAGTAACCTGAGTTAACCTACAGGGAACTGTGAGGGTACAGGTCCTCGATAATGTTCAAGGACGTATCTGACGAGTATTCTGGCTGCAATTACTGCCACATTTCAGTTAAAATAGACATTACTATGAGTGGGTCTTGAGTCTCACTTGTCAGTGTTGTCGCCAGTGGGAATAGGAAACAAGCCTAAACAAGGCCAGATCCACAGAACTTAAGGTGCTTTTCTGAATGAATCTGGTTGTGGTTGAAATCATTTTGCCTGAAGTAGCGGCAGGTTAACACAAACTGAGTCAGTGCACTAGAAGAGCATGGCACTAGAAGAGCATGGCACTAGAAGAGCATTGAAAATGTGCAAAATTCAAATGCAGCTCTAGCAGTCAAATGACAGACTGAACATACTGCACAGACTGTTATTTAACTCATGTGTGACCTGGGACAAGTGTATGGACAAAAATAGTTGTCAAAGGTTGAAAACTCCTTCGCGATGTTTTTTCTCTCTCAGAGCATCATCCCTCAGACATCTTCTTTTCCCAATTTCTTTTCCTTTGTTTTTTCTATTTTTTCAAGAATTTCGTGGATTCCAAAAAAGTGCCTTTTTTTCTCTTTTGGACACTCAGAAACTGCACTCCAAAGTGCCGACTTGTTCATCAGGATGAGACACACTGTCAGTCTGACAAAAAAGGCACACAACACTGAGGACAAATGAACTTTATCTATTAAATCGACCCTTTCTCGACTTTATCACCACGATACGGTAGTCGCTGTCAAAGACTTGGGGCCTCACTCCGCTACGCGCCAAATGTGCAAAACGAAATGAGGAATGAATCTGGCTCCGCTACGCACCACCATATTTTTTGTCTTTTGTGCACCGCCATATTTTGTCTTTTGTGCATGTGGTGAGTAGTGGAGCGAGGCCCTTTGCCACCAGGTGCATCATCGACGTGGATGTCAATTATCATTAATGCTTGTCTGCATCCCGACAATGCCGGCAGGCGAATTTTCCAATCAAGAGGATTTTTTTGAATTTAGGAACATGTATTCAACCTTCCAGCTGTGGCAGTCTTTTGGAATGCCATGGCAGGAGAATGCTCGGGAAATTCGGGAATTGGCCCCTTGTTTCTGTTGCTATCGATAAAGAACTTGTCTTTTTCTCTTTTTTCAAATGCCATCCCAGAACAGACTGCCAGCAGTGATTATCAGGTCATGACCTCATTGAACTGTCCATCCTCAATCAGAAATGCCATACGAGAAGGCTCTGTCACCCGCATCCCCCCTTGCCCTCTCCCATGCTCTTTACAGCTTAAACGACCAGTACCCCAGGCGGGTCTGGAGGTGCCGCACTGCACCCGCAGCTTTCCCGGACGGCCAGCTGCGCACTTTTTTTCTTGTTTAGGCTGGTGCCGCCAGCCATTGTGGTCCAGTAGGCCCAGGCCGCAAAATTTTCGGAGTAGGCGACGAACAAATTGCTACAAGGCTGGGGCAAATTTCGGAGTTGGCGGTTTTTAATGCATTCCTTTACCAGCCCATTTTTCAACATGGCGAGCTATTTGGGGAAACCATCGAAGTTCGCAGGGCACAGGTGGCCTGCTCAGGGAGTGCTGGCCACAGCTGACATGATTGACAGCAGGGTACGAAAACGAGCGTCATCTGACATTTCCCCTCGCCAAGTCAGATAGACCATCTCAACCATCTGTTCGTCCATGTGGAGCATTGACACACACACACACATGCGTGGGAAAAATCAGATGTGGGAACAGATCCTTAATGATCAGGACGGCAACAAAAAGTGAACTGGGCCTGGTCCCGGTTAGCTTGTACGGTAAGGATGACAGAAAGGAAGCATAATTCGAAAGCAAGGGGGCTTTGCCAGGCAGGCAAACCTAGTCCCAGCTTATTGTTTTGGTTTGGAAAAGAGGTAGAGTGCTACATGATTGGTTCTTGTGTCCATGTTCAAAAAAAGAGTGAATCAGTTATACGAATGCTATTTGGAAGAACCTTCTGAAAAAAAAAAGAGAGGAATAAAAGCCAAGGGTGAAGCCCCGCTGTCTGGGAAAAAATCAGTAATGCTAAAAGAGAATAACGGCTGCACCCCTAACATTCACTCTGGTTGTTTTCTCCAAAAAAAGAAAGAAAAAAAGACCACGGCTATTTACAATTATTCGCTATGCCAGTTTTTCATTGCCCAACATGGACCGGTATTGACGAAAGGTGGCCTCTGTAATATTGTCAGATGGTGTGCCCAATTTACCTCCCTACTTTTAGATGGTGTGCCCAACTTGCCTCCCTTCTGCGGCAATGGAAGTGCCGTGGTAAAGTTAGTGGAGGCGGACATTCTAGGTACTGAATTGTCCTTGCGGAGATGGCGAGGCAGACCTCATAATGGCAGCATCATGAGACGAGGGCATGCCGGCGCCAAAGGTGGCATAGTGCCATCTTAGTCAGGACTGTGAGGAATGGTCCTTACACGGCGAGCTGTTGGAACCTCAATCAAAGGTCGCATCTGCCAGCCCCGCAGTGGTACTCTACTAATGTGATGCAGTAATAGAGGTAGGATTCTGCGATAGCAGCTAAGTGAATCTGCACATCTAGCTCCCGCACAGCTGAGGTTACAGGATGGTGCTACTTATCCCAGGATGAGCCCGGCGTGCTCCGCCGTGCTTGCACGGAGTCAAACTGGCGACTTTGGCCTTGAGAGCCAGGTATCTTAACCACTACAGCACGGACACAGTGTTGGAAAGTGGAAGCATACTGGTTGTGATATCCACCCCACCCCTGCAAGGCTGTAGTGTCCAACTCAACACACACCATATACAACACCACACGGACATGGCAATTCTCGCACACCTCGCTCTCGCCAATCAGCGCAAATCCTTACCACTGGTACTCCCTCCCGTCCACCTACACGGGCTCACCCGGCGGTTAACAGGTGCTTCCACAGCACCTAAGTGGATCTGTACATCTAGCTCCCATAGCCGAGCGAGTGGTGTTTGCATCAGCCACCAAGTCAACCATCCTCCCTTGCATCATGAGTAACAGCCAAAATGTGGGGGGCTGATTGTGGGATGGTGGTGGTTAAGCCAAGCGGCCTGGCTTCTTCGCAGTTTTGCAGAGGAGGACGAGGAGGACGACAAGTGGAGAGGGAATAGGACACAAGTCAAGCGATGATTGCCGCTGTGTATCGAAATGGAAGGCATCCACAAGCGGTGGTGGTGTCCACGCATTTCTATCACATTCGAGGCTAGGAGTCGTCTGCAGGAGTGGGGAGGGGACCCAAGAAGTGGAAGTCCTAGAGGGGCCCTAAAGTGGGTGGCAGGAGCGCCGTGGAGGAGGTGGTCTGAGTGGTGTTTACGGCAGCCATCTTGCATCATGGCAGACGGACGTCGGTGCAACAATAGTGTTGGTTGTGGGATGGTGGTGGTTAAGCTAGTCGGCCTGGCTCACAGTTCCACCGTGACAGAGGAGGAAGAGGAGGAGGAGGTGGATATAGAGTGGGGATTGGACAGTAGTCGAGCGATGATTGCTGCACGTGTGTCGGAATGGAGGGCATCAACGAGCCGTGGCGGTGTCCATGCAGTGTCCATTGCTGTACATGTAAGATGTTTTAGAGCGGATGTTTGTGGAACATACCTGCATGCCGCGGGGTGTGATGCATTCATCTTGGATAGCATTATCCACAGTATCAGTGCGGAGCAGACAACCCATTTCGCCAAACAAGGTCTTTGTCAGAGCTGCTGACCACTTCTCATCTGGTGATGCTCAGGGCATCATCAAAAGCTCGATATTCGTCGAAATACCACAGAGCATTGTATCCACACAGTGACAGTAGCCCCCATCATTGAGCATGTCATTAACAGCAGGCCTCCCCTCAGAATAAGAAGGGCTTGTTCTCTTCTGAAAAAAACAATTAACAAAAAATGAAGCACACAAGCAAGCATGGGCTGGTCTACTTAACCTTTCTTCCTTTTTGTGTCAGTGCAATAATCTGCACTCACATCACCCTCAAGCATCTGAATTACCAGGGTGGATTCTCGAAGAATACTCAAAGAAATATCACGAGTACAATATGATGCTACGAGCGGTAGTGGACTTCAAATACTTCTTTGTTTTACATCACAACAAGGTCCCCTGGCAGGGTGCACGACAAAAGTGTTCTGCGGAATGTGCGGTGCACATTGAAAATAGTCACGGTTCATGTTATGGGCCAACGAGATGAGGATCGGGAGTCGTCGCATCCCTCCTTTCCTTTTAGGAGACAACCGTTTCACATTGCTGCCTTAGCTGGTTATGTCATACATGTGGGCACAGTTGCATGGTGATGGTAGGGGGCAGAAGCCTATAACATCCTACTTTTCTTTTTTTCTTTTTTTCTTTTTTTTGATAAAAACATCTGGACGAGGCCTGTTTGAAGAGACGATAGGAGCACCCTCCACGAATAGGACCCTAGTAAAAGATGGCTCCAATGACGACCTCGGTTCTACAAGCAAGGTGGTGGAATGTTTGTTTGCACTTCTGAAGGAGGAAATTTTAATCCTCCACCAGAAGTGTGTCACAGACATGATAAGGTTGTGATATGAAATCAGCGCCAATATCCCATTTTGAGCAAGGCAACTCAAGAGCCAACCAAGAACACAAAAAACTAGAGGGCTGTCGTCGACGGAGGTTGTTCCACTTGAGACATGGGAAGCAGTGCAGGGTGGATGCGGTAGCATTGCAACAACCTTGGAAGATGTGGATCCAGATGCATTCTCTTGGTGTTGTGCTATATAGAACCATGTCGCCGAGTGGCGGGGCTAAGGTGATAAGACCGATGCAGAGCGATGGACATATTTTTGCTATGTCTCAAAGAGTACATTAAACCACCAGTTACCAGTACCTTTTCTCGCCGAGCCTAAAATTGTCCTGTGCGCCCCAAAAAAAAATGACCCGGTGCGGGACTCGTTTTAACTGCCGCCACTAGCGATTTTGGTTAGGTAGCACCGAACCTTGCCAGCCTCCCACGTTACCTGGCGTGTCTCGGCGAAATAGCTAGGGAAGGTACGAGTGGTTTAATGGCTTGTATGGATGGTCGATTCCAATATACACACCTTCATCAAAGGCACATTGAACATAAGTGAATCTACACATAAATCTCGATTGGTTGGATTTCAACAATAGGCGGTAGCGGTGGCATACTTCTTATGATCTTCTTAACTAAGGCGTGTTATTTAATCAGTTTTAAGATTGATATCATTTACGGTGAGGTAGATTGTTTTAGCATTAATGTCAATGAAGTAAGGAGGTTGTTTGTATGACCCCATAACGGTCATAAATGCTCAACGCCAACCACGAGAATCGGCCTTTTATATTCCTACAATCTTCCAATTGTATTTTTTATCTTTATAATTTTTGTGACGATTACAACCGCGACGAGACAAAGCTTATTAACCAATTGTAGTTACTAATGGAGATAGTTTAAACACTCCTTGAAAAGCATGAGGTAGAGCAGTGTCGAAACAGTTAGGCATTGATGTTGAGCATGAAACCGGTGAGGCTCAACCTCTATGAGATGAGCTGGTGTGGATGAGAAGAGATGTTCACCCTGGAAAGGAAAAAGTATTTCCTCTTTATTACATTGCTGACTGCAACATGATGTATGGCTAAGCCAAGAATATCGAGAAGATGAGTCAAGTCCCTAAAATATATTTTATATCAATAGCGTTCGTTGTTGACAACCTTGTTTGTTCAAGTATCTTAAGTTACACTCACATTTGAAAAATATTTGCAATTTTGTGCACAACATGTATGCATATTATTAATACATAAAATTGACATGAAAATCAATCGACCATTATCACCTCATATTACTATTTATAAGCCATAGTTAACTTCTACTTTCTCAATTTTTCATAAAATTTGTGGTGTTTTTTTAGCTACTATTGTTTTATTCAGTATTCTTTTTGTCAAAATTTGTGAACTTAGTTTGATTTTTTATCACTTTTATTTGTTTGTTTTTTACTTTATTATTCTCCAATCAGGTTTCATTCTAGGGTAGAGCCCTGCATAGGGCCAATAACACAGTATAGAGTTCTTACCACCGACGAAGGACACATGATGCGTTGCGGATTCCTCACTCGCATGTTCGAATACAAGTACATAGTCGACGTGAGAGACTATATACCTATATTCGAACATGTGCATGAGCATAGAACTGTAATAACATCTCATTGCCTTATTCATTATGAATATATTGGACGATAAATGGTCGGACTTGTTAAAAGTTTGTACTAGTTGGATTCGACTCCTCCATATGATGGGTATCTTGCATACGCCGAACTCCTCAATTGGTAGGGTTGATATCTAGCTTGCGTCGAGGGGAAGACTTTCCTATACAGGGTTTGGTCAGATATATAAAGGAGTATTTATGCTTCCTTATTATGTTTTAACCTATGCAAGTTAACGCAAGTTTTTTGCTAAAAAAAAACGTTACAAGTTCACATCGAACCTGACAACTATGCGAGTTGTAGGGTAATGCCTACTCGACCTAACTTGAGAGTTCATCGTAAGTGATGGTTTTTACCATATTAATTGTACTGGCATAGTTCTCTGTGTTTTTCCCAATGCGGCAACGTAATGCCTCAAAGAAGGAGCAGTCAAAGATAACTTGGCTTTCCTGTGTTAATAAAAATACATAAAAGAAAACATCAAACAACTTTGCACAAGTTGGTCGGGAGGCGGACGGGAAGTGTGGGTGGTAGAGGTGGAATGGATTGGGGCATCAGGGGCCAAACAAGAGGAGATGATTAGGGATTACCACCTGCACTTTTATAATTTGACACATATTGGCGTCATTGTCTCACTCATGCCATTGATGGATTTCCCTTACCTCTTCCACGCACCCGCCCTCTCAATGGTAAATGTACAGTGGTATGGTGGTGAGGGGCCATCAGAAAGCAGGGACGATAACTAAATGTATAAAGAGATTGTAGAGATTGCATAATATCACACAGTTCAACTAATTTTGAGCGCTTTCTAATTTTGTATGGTACAATTTTTTAATCCTCGAAAGAAGACGTTTGAAGAGGTTTCATAAGGTTTTAAGAGGTTGTTAGAGGTTATAGGAAAGAAAGGATGTTAAAATTTTGTGTCTGTTGCAGCAGTGCGCTGCCTCGCATTTGCCTATAATATTATGACATAATATCTGCAGGCAGTGTTCGGGTTTTAGCCAACCTCAAATCTTCAAAAGTGCATTTTGTAGTCGTGTATTTTTTTTACTTTTCACCAACTATAATGTATACGTATGGATGTTGAAGTCGTTTCTCAGTCGATAAAGCTCTCCACCACTAGATTGGAGCAACCGGAAAGGTTGCTAGGCAGGGCTGGGCATATCACCCCTTCTAACAGTCGGACTGACTTTGTCTTTTTAACGAAAAAAACTCAAGTTAATCCACCTCTAGTTTGACAAGTACAAATCATTACTAATAAGAGACATTTGAAGATAATTGTGTTACAAGTTAAGAGGCTATAAATTATTTAAAGTTCAGTCTTGTTTGATTGATAACAAGCGGGATATCTGTACCTCGGATTGATACAACTATGCATTGCAAATACGTAAAATATGAGTGCAACATATACATATAAATGAATTCAAAGTATAACATTGTAAGACATGTGAATAACTTTCTTATAATGTGACAGATCATACTATTTCGCAAACAATTGATAAATAAGAAAAACAATCACATAGATTTTTCTTTGTACGTCGTTCGGTTTTGCTGTAATGTCATCAAACTTTTTTCAATACCATATTGGTTTTCATGAGCAAATTTTTATTATACCAATTAGGGTAAACAGAGTTCGGGACGGGCCGAAGGCCCGAACTCGAACGCCCGAACGCATGGGACCCCTTGGGGATGTGTTCCGTCGTTCGGGCCAAACGCGGACNAAAAAAAAAAAAAAAAAAAAAAAAAAAAAAAAACTCTGAAAAAAAAATATGTTATGAAGAAAATAAATTAAACAAGATTTACCTGGGCATACATCCAAATGCCTTACCAAATTTGAAATAAAAATAAAATATGGAAAAAAAACACTAAAAAATAATAATAATAATAAATTTACTGAGTGTGCGATCACTTTTACGACACCGCCATCTTTGGAAATTTCTCTTTTTTTTTTTGCATAGTTAAACGCCCTGAAAATTTACAGATGTGTACTTCACATCATGCAAAACCCACTAATTTTTTTTTTTAAATAAATAAAATTGTTAAGACCCCGAACTAAAGTGAAAACAAAAAGTAAAAAGTGAAACCAAACGTGGGCGAGCACATTTTGACACCGCTATCTTTGGCGATTTTTAATTCCTATATAGCTGAACCAAATGACTTGAAAATGCATAGGCAGGTACCTCACTTCATAGAGAACTCACATAAAAATTTTCAGAAAGACAAAAAAAACGTTAGGCCCCGAAATAGTTTTTGGCGGGGGCGAAACGCCGCCGGGTTCGGACCCCGTATGGGACCCCGAACGCCCGTACGTACGGATGTCGGCCCGGGGACCTCCGTACGTACGGGCTGGTGACCCTGATACCAATCATGTGTCAAAGGTGGTTGACTCATTTGCAAAACAAATTATTCACCAATTTTAATGTTCATGAAAGTGTCTTTTTTGCTTCTTATCTTGAATATGAATATTACCATGATAAATTTATCTGAAAAAATGTGTTGCAAATATCTTATAACGGTTTTTAATTTATATATATATATACTATATATAGGGTTGCCAGACCGAACGTACGGAGACCCCTATCTGACCCCCGAACATTCGGACGTTCGGGTCCCCGTACGGGGGCCGAACTTGAAGGGGTTCGGACCCCGCAAAAAAATATTTTAACACCTAAATATTATTATGTTTTTGTGAAAGTTTTCGTGTGAGTTCTTTGTGACATAAATTATCTCCCTCTCAATTTTGAAGCCATTTTGTTCAACAAAAACAAAATGAAAAATCCTCAAAGATGGTGGTGTCAAAACTTGCTTGCCCACTCACTAATTTGTTTTTTTTTTCTTTTCACTTTATGTTTTTCCTTTCTTTCGGGGAATGAAAAAGAAAAACATTTTTTTAAATTTTATTTGTAGATTTTCTATTACGTAAGATATACATATATAGTTTTTATGACATTCATCATAGCCAAAAAAAAAAAGAAAAATCACCAAAGATGGTGGTGTTAAAAATGCGCTCGCCCACTCAATAATTTCATTCTCGTTTTATTTTTTCTAATTTTTGTTAATTATGATTTATTTTTAGTATTTGATTTTTACTTCAAATGTGGTAAAGAATTTGGATGTAACATTGAGGCAAATGTTGTTAAGTCTATTCTTATAAAAGGGATTGTGGAGGTGTCGGGGATTATGACTCAGGGAGAATGTCCGACAGAGGGCTTCCCACGCCGGGGTTAGCCCTACTAGCGGTGGAGCGGGCCCACCCACTTACCTTGTGATCTCTCAAGGGAGAAGCGCACGATCCTTGCAACCCACCCGGGAGTATCGGCCCAGACCGGCGCTACCAAGCCGCTAGCGACAGGGGTCCCCCCTCCCCCACTCAGGGCTTCACCTCCTTGTAGCTCCACCGTCGGGAGGCACTCTGCACCACAGTTACAGTGGTGCCGCAGGGACGCGCCAGCTCCTGCTATGGGAGGGGTGACCCCCTCACACATCCCGCACGCTCCAACTGAGCCTGCCCCTCTCGGAGCCACTCCCCCCCCCAGGGCCTCGACAACCCCAAAGGGAGGCACGCGCTCAACCGTTACGGGGACCCAGGAAGTACTGTTGGGTTATCAGCAGTAGTGGGCACCCTTGCAGGTGGCTCCCCAAGTCTAGAGCTGTATATATAGCCCTGTGTACCTCCGTGCCCCTGGGAGCGCGCGCGCTCAGTATGTGAGTGGTAGTGCGT
>BFEA01000403.1:1368295-1381135 GCA_003427395.1 Chara braunii
CACACACAATGACATGCAGGCACACAGGCATGATATCCACGGCAGGCAAGGAACAACCTAGCAATATATATATATATATATATATATATATATATATATATACAGAGTTGCCAGGTCGAACGTACGGAGGCCCCTAAGCTGACCCTCGGACGTTCGGGCGTTCGGGTCCCCGTACGGGGCCCGAACTCGAAGGGGTTCGGACCCTGCAAAAAAATATTTTGGTACCTAAAAATTATTATTTTTTTCTGATTTGTTTTTTGTGAGTTCTCTGTTATGTAAGCTACCTGTCTCTCAATTTTGAGGTCATTCTGTGGAGCCAAACAATAATGCAAAATCGGCAAAGATGGTGGTGTCAAAACTTGCTTTCCCACTTACTAATTTGTTTTTTTTCTCTTTTCACTTTTTTTTTCCCTTTATTTCGGGATCTCAAAAACATTATTATTTTTTGAAATTTTATTTGTAGGTTCTCTATTATGTAAGATACATATGTATAAAATTTCATGGCATTTGACAAAGCCAAAGAAAAACGAAAAATCACTAAAGATGGCGGTGTCAAAAACTTGCTCGCCCACGAAATAATTTCATTCTCGTTTTATTTTTTCTTATTTTCATTAATATTATTTATTTTTCGTATTTAATTTGTAGTTCAAATTTGTTAAGGAATTTGGATGTACTGTTGAGGAAAATGTTGTTAAGTTTACTCTTCTTCATAACATTTTTTTTTTTCAAAATTTTTGGAAACATTTTTTTTTATTATTATTTTTTTTTTGGTTCCTCGTTCGGCCAAACGTCCGAACGCGTCGAGAGGGGGTCCGAAACGTTCGGGCGTTCGGCCCGTCCCGAAAACTGACAACCCTGTATATATATATATATATACAGGGTTACCTGACCGAACGTTCGGGGGGCCCCGGGCTGGCCCCCGAACGTTCGGGCGTTCGGGATCCTGTTCGGGGGCCGAACACCTCCAGATTCGGCCCCCGCCAAAAAATGTTTCGGGGCCTAAAAATAAGTGTTTTTTTCTGAATTTTGTTTTGTGAGTTCTCTATGATGTAATCTACAGGTCTATAAATTTTGAAGCCATTCTGCTTAGCCAAAAAAACATTAAAAATCGTCAAAGATGGGGGTGTTAAAACGTGCTCGCCCAGTCACTATTTTGTTTTTTTTCACTTTTAACTTTTTGTTTTCACTTTATTTCGGGGCCTAAACAAAATTATTATTTTTGGAAATTTTCTTAATGAGTTATTGATTATGTAAACTATATATCTTTCAGGGCATTTGTCAATGCTAAAAAATAATTAAAAATTCACAAAGATGGCGGTGTCGAAAAGGTGCTGGCACACTCACTCATTTTAATTCTCTTTTAACTTTTTCTTATTTTTATCATAGTGTTTATTTTCCGTATTTGATTTTTAATTCAAATTTGGTAAAGAATTTGGATGTATTGCCCAGGCAAATGTTGTTTAGTTTATTTTTCTCCATAACATATATTTATTTAGGAATGATTTGAAAACTTTTTTTTTTTTTTTTTTTTTTTGTCCTCGTTCGGCTCGAACGCCCGAACGCCTTCCGAAGGGGTCCCGTACGTTCGGGTGTTCGGCCCGTCCCGAACGCCGGTAAACTATATATATATATATATATATATATATATATATATATATAGGGTTACCTGACCGAACGTTCGGGGGCCCCCGGGCTGCCCCCCGAACGTTCGGGCGTTCGGGGTCCCATTCGGGGGCCGAACACCTCCAGGTTTGGCCCCCGCCAAAATTTTCTTCGGGGTTTAAAAATAAGTTTTGTTTTCTGATTTTTTTTTGTGAGTTCTCTATGATGTAGCCTACACGCCTATAAATTTTGAAGCCATTCTGCTAAGCCCAAAAAACATTAAAAATCGTCAAAGATGGGGGTGTCGAAACGTGCTCGCCCACTCACTATTTTTTTTTTTTTCACTTTTTACTTTTTGTTTTTCACTTTATTTCGGGGCCTAAACAATTTTATTATTTTTTGAAAAGTTTTTAATGAGTTATTGATTATGTAAGCTACATATCTGTAAATTTTCAGGGTATTTGTCAATGTCAAAAAATAATTATAAATCGAAAAAGATGGCGGTGTCGAAAACGTGTTATTAAGGGCGGCGACAATCCCTTAGGGAAGGTCAGTTGTGCCCGCAAAAACCTATCCTATCGTAGGGGACCTCGATAAATACGATTGACGCACCCGGCGAGAGCGGCGAAGGGACGACGCTTGCATCATTCCCAAGTTGTCTCTTGTTTTGTTTCGTTTAATTGTTGCGCGACATGGTCGGGAGAGTTATCGCACTTTGCAAAAAAAAATTAAAGTCGATTCGCTCGACAATGTATAGTTATTTATATTTAAAAATATATATTATTATTAATTAAAAAATATATATATTTTTGTACTTATTAATTTTTGCTTTTTTTTTTTATACACATCAATTTATAAATGATATAGTTTACATATATTTATGCGGATAATCGCTGAATAATAAATCAATGGTAAACAGTTAAATAAAACAATAACAACAAATGCCCTAACAAAGTAATATTAGGTATGACTGAGTACAAAAAGAGGTATGATTGAAAATAAAATTACAAATCAATAATGACGGAATAAAAATGAGTGTTTTATTATAATAATAACAACAACATTAATAATAACAATGACATCAAAATAACCATTATTTAAGGGGACTATCACATGTTGGTCTTGGTCATTAAAGATTTAGTACATCACAAAAGGTAAGTGTGGGATTAAAATTTTGATATATTTTTTGAATATATGAATTTTCAATATGTTATTAGATAAACTAAGAAAATTATAACATTTTAAACAATGATTTTGATTTATAGCCTATATTTGTTATTTTCATGAAATTAATTTTGGACTTTTTAAATTTTAAGATAATTTTAAATATTTTGGGAAGTAAAATATATAAGAAACGTTGCTGAAGTATAATTGAGTAAAAACAATGTACAAATTAAAAAATAACCTGAATTTTAAAAAGGTTCTGCTTTAATTATTGTCGAAAATAAATATAGTATGCTTGTGATGTTGCTTCAACCCATGTCCTTTGATAAAATTTAACCTCCTCCTATGTGTCCCTAATTTCCAAATGATGCAATTCATGTAAAGTATCAGGACTAATCGTAGTTTAAAAGGATGATTATTGAATAATAAATCAGTAGTAGATAATCAAACAAAACAATAACGATAATTGCCCCAAGCTTGCAACAGTAAGCATAATTGACTACAAAAAGAGGTACGATTGAAAATAACTTAAAAAAATAATAATTAAATGAAAACAAAAGGTTTTTGCAACAAGAACAATGACATCAATAACAACAATGAGATCAATATAACAATTACCTAAGGGAATTATCACAAAGCGACCTTGGTCATTAGACACAGGGTGCAATAGCTTGGAAAAAACGTTAAGATATATAGATGGACTGATGTATACAACAAGGCTTCATCAAATATGCGTTAACCACAGTCAAAGAGGATCTCATGCTTAGTGTTGGTTTCTACAATTACTGCATGTGAGACCATCCCCTCAAGAAATGGTAAAGCGGTGATTGTTTTGAGTAAACGACATTGAGTAGGGGATACCCATGGGATAATTTGCAACAGGGGGGCGAATGGGGTTGTGTAATGGGAAAGGCCCGTCTATAAAAAATAAGAAAGAAAAAAGTGGGAAAAAACAATTGGAGTGTGGGATGTCAATTGTTGTGTTCCACCTTTTGGCTCAGTCTTGCAAGTCTTTTGGGAGAAGAGTGGATTTGTGAGGTTTGAATAAGGGATACTACTTTCCACATTCACCTCTTGTTGTGTCAAAATATCGCAACTACCAACAAACCTAGCTCAATTGGTACACCCACGAGCTCTTAAAATACAGATATGAGTTTAAATCCATACGACACTAAATAAATAAAATGAAATAGTTTTGAATTACTTGGCGGCAGTCAATTTGGCAATGACATATCAAGGCCGTCGCCTTCGTACAAGAAAAAAAAGAAAACAAAACTTCCATTGCTATCAATCATTAAACCACCAGTACTTCGCCCAACCACCCAACCAGGTTTCTCTGGTGCAAATGCTCTGCAAGTTTCGCGGGTCGGCGTACTGGGGCAAAATGGCTGGTGGAGCCAGCCAAAAGGAGGCGTGAGCGGTACCACGATATGGACAACACATACATATCTATGAAGGACAGGCATAAAATCAAGCTTCAATTGATATTGCTATGCCGAAACTAAAGGGCAGGGATAAAATCAAGCTTCAATTGATCTTGCTATGTCGAAACTCCTGATGCAGTTGGTCAATGAACCTCGCTCAGTTGAAAAGGCATACAAGCAGGTCGCAGCCCTGAGCTGCTGGGTCTTAGAAGACCTGCAGCCTTGTCCTGTAAGATAAGCTGGATGATGCTTCCAGATACTACCGGGAGTAATGTGGGGGATCCCCGTCCTCTAATGCTGTTTATGAAATGACAGTTGAACTTTGAGTTGAAAAAAAAGAACAAAGGAAAAAAAAAAGGCATACAAGTTGTATGAGAACATCCATGGCCATGCTCGGTGGCCCACCATCTAGCCCACCGCTCTCCTGAACCAGCATTGGCAGGACTCTAGCCAACAATGGGATGCATCCTCCAGCGTTGTTGACTGTGAGACACCTCTAATGTGGCCCCTCGGAGAGGAAAGGGGAGAGGCAGCGTCTGCCCACCGTGTTTGGCACCAGCACCACGTACGGGTGTTCCCTCCCTGGGAACATTCATCCAGTCCCACATCTCTGTGATGCCAGGCTGGTACAGCTTTGCTCTTCCACCAGCAGTCTGTGGTGCCAATCTGCCCCATGCCTGGGGGAGACGCTGTGTTGATGGAGAGGGAAGAGATGAAGAGCTGTGAAGGAGACGTGATGATGTTTTGTTTTTCTTCCAATTTATTTTGACGGATGTAGTGTACGCAGAAGGGTATGAGATTGGTCACACTGAGGTAGGATAGTGGGATAGGGGGTGCGCTAGGAGCATTGACGTGAGGATGGGATGGGAGGTGGTCTCATATTCCATGACAGCCACGGCCTACTGCTCCAGGTGAGCACTGTGTACCCAGTGACTGGCCTCTGCAACAATAAAAAAAGAAAAAAAGAAGGGTATGAGATTACCCAGCTCACGTGGCCGAATGCTACGCACACGGAACTGTCCATAAACCCATCATGCGTTCGAGTCCGAGGCCACAAACCCAAAAAGAAGGATACGGGAGAAAGGAAAAGAAGAGACTGTGCGTGGCGCACTGATCGCAACTACTCATCCATCTGGCTCCTGGGGCGACGTCCCCCACACCTGGATGCTTCATTCATGGCCGTAGATTTAATTAAGGTGATAGGCGTTCAGCAACAGAGGATTCAGGTAACCGGGACCATGTGCGGGCCTAATGTCCCATGTGTTTGTGTTCTTGAACTCGAGTCGATGAAATGGTTGCAGAGGGGCAAGGTCTGTCTATCTATAAGGGGGAAACTAAAACTATGGGCCTCGCTGCACTACTCTCCAAATGTGCAAAACGAGACTGAATCTCCTCCTAGAACATGGAAAGATGCGCCGCCTTGTGCATGTCGAGTGGAAAGCAGTGCAGCGAGGCCCTATGTCTCTCCCGGTCTTACAGGCGCAGTGAGCGCAGGCGCCTCATGACAGCCCGTGCTGGGGTACTTGCGATGGCGAAATATATATATATATATATATTTTAAATTTAATTTATAAAAACGATGACGAAATATCACTGTCGCAAAAGTGTCCTTTTTTTTTGAACTGCGTCAACGTCAAAAGGCCGGCAAAAAGAGTGGTGTGCCGGGTCCCTCCCTATTGGGAAAAAGGGGTCTTTCTATTTTATCGGGGCCTTTCTCGGCATTTTCCGGGGTCTACTGTGAGCACATTATTCCAAAACAGGAAGCAAACGGGTTTCCCGCAAAAAACAACTCGTTTCCCGCTTCAAACGACTTGTTTTCCCGCTTCCCGCTCTCTGCGTCGTCTGTCCTTCCAAGTACAATCGCGAATCACGAAAGCGTCCAGCGCCAGCGAAGGCGTTTGTCGTTGAGACCGACGCTGGATCCTGCTGCTCCCTGCTCCCCGCTCAGTCCCGAGGGAGGGCGGTACTGATTCTGATTCTCTCGGCCGATTTGCCGAGTGTTGGCGCGTTGTTCTGTGCTCTGCTCTGTCGCGCATTGCCCGGCCACCTGCCCGAAAACTCGTTCTTCTGTGCTCTGCCCGCAACCATACGCCAGCTACTTGTCGTCGTAGTAAGCCGCCATAGCTGGAGCTTCTAGAGGAGATTGAGAAATCTGTAAAAATGCGTTGTTGCTTCCCTTTTTGTTTCGGTGTTTAGCTCGCAAGCTACTCGATAGTGGAGGATCTAACGGTTCCATACGCATCGGTGCGCGCGTGCGGGCCGCTTCGCAGTGCGATTCACGTACGTGAGCGGGGTACGTGCCGTGACGGACGAAGGAGAAGGGAAGGAGAAGGAAAGAAGCCCCCTCCGTTGGCGTCTTCTCTCTCTCGTAGCAGGGATAACGACCGGTGATGGGAGTTCAGTGCGCGTCTCTGTTCTTCTTACCTCTCTGCATTCCCGGTTCTTTCTTCTCTCTGTGGTTTTGAAGAGTGTCGCTGCTGGTTGTCTGTCTGTCTGTCTGTCTGTCTGTCTTCCCCTCTCCTTCTCTTTCTTCCCTCTCTTTCTCTCCTTCCCTCTCTCTCTCTCTCTCCCTGACTCCGCTTCTTCGTCTCCTCTCTCCTCTGTCCTGCGTGCCACAATACCACTTCGTGGCCACTTTGGTTGTCTTTCTCTTTCCCTTCCCCTCCTCTCCCTTCCCTTTTCCTTTTCCTCCCTCCCTCCCTCCCTCCTCTGCTTTCCCTTTTCCTCTTCCCCCAGGCCGTGCTTCTCAGCTTTTCCCTCGCTTTCTCAGTACTTCTCTAATCCCGTTTCCCATCGCTGTCAGTCGCATAATACGACCTGTCTGCGCTTCGTCCTGGCCTGTTATTACCAGTTTTTCAACTACCATTCTCTCGACTATGATCGCTCTTCTTCGCCCTAGCGGCATACTTATTCCGTGAGTCCGTGCGGCTAAGTACAAGCCTTTTTTGCTTGCTCATCATGTCGTTCCGACCCGCGGCTTTTGCGGACGGAGACTCGTCGAAACTGGCGATGGCGAAGGCGGAAGCCGCGGAAGTGACGCGCACCTCGTGTCAATCAGCGTGACGTCCATTTGCCACGTCATCAGTAGCGGCGTTATCATCACGTGATCGTCAGTCGATAAGGAACGGATCGTCAGTTGATAAGGAACGGATCGACGGAAGAAGTGTCGAGGAATAAGGGGCAGATTTCCGTTGGCTGCTGCTGTTGCTGTTGGCCAGGAAAATGACGATGACGACAACAGCTACGCTCTCTCCGCAGACTCCAATTCTGCCGCCGGGTCGGAAATGGGACTCCGCTCGGCAGTCGTTTGAGAAATCAATGGAGCCGAAAACTTGCGTGATCGTCGACGCTTTGGTCGCGAAGGTAAAGGCTCTGACGCTTCTCGAAGGGCAACAACAGTCCGATGGCCTGGGTGGTGTGTATAGGTCATCGACTGGAAACGTGTATGGAACCACGAATGGACACGTGTATGGAGGGACGCCTACCGGACATTGGATGGGCACGTGTGCATCGGGAACACCGACATATCGAGGAAGTGGAGGGATGGCGGGAGGAGGAGGAGGAGGAGGAGGGGGAACGACTGCTGCTTTCACATGTATCACACCCATGAGAAAGAAGGATGACGGGTGTGGTGGTGGTGGCGGCGGGGGTGGCCTTGCGGAAGCGTGCCACATGGATCTTCGATCGGGAATCAGGGCTCCGTTGGTGGGTAATTTCATGCAGATGCATGTGCCGCCGGTGAAGGTCGTCGAGATTTCGCAGGATAGTAGTAACAGCGGAGTAACGGGAGGAGAAACTTCCAGGACGGCGTCTCCGTCGTCGTTCCCTCTGATGACTGGTGAGTTGGTGATTGCCTCTGGCGATTTGGTGTTTGATTCTGTATTAGTTTGTCAACTGTTGAGCTAATCGTTTTTTGATAAGCGGCTTCTGTGTGTTGCATTGTGTTGTGTTGTGTACGGTTAAATCACAAAGTGACGTTCCTCAACTGTAAAGAAGAATTGGTGTCCGACTTTGTTTACTGAGAGAGAGAAAGAGAGAGAGAGAGAGAGAGAGAGAGAGAGAGAGAGAGAGAGAGTGAACGATTGGGTTGGCGGCTGAGTTTAGAGTTGGTGCTTTCTGCTTCCTTTGCCCCTTGCCCTCTCTTTGTTTGCGCGAGGGAAAGAGTGTAGTGCCTTTTTTTGACATTTGCTCATGCGCGCAGTAAGTGTCGACATTGATCGACCAAGGGAGCAGTTTTTGAGATTCTGTACGGCTCCCTGCCCCAAAACTTCGGCCTTTTTTTTTTTACCCTTTGCCTCAAGTTTAAGACTTAATTGTTAACAAAACAGAAAGAAAGCCAAATGTTAAGTAGTGCCGTAGGCTGGTGCTGACGAGGACGTACAGATGGTTGGTTATTACGCGCATGATGAGTAGTGCGAGTCGTCACGATCTGTCTTTTGGGTTACGTCATGATAAAGAGCTTTGGAGTGAAATGTGTCTGCGTCCTTGAATCAAGAAGGTCAGTAGTCATCTAAATTTGAAGCTTTCTGAACATCCGTCGGGTGATCTGGATCGAGCGGTTGCAGTTTGTTGTGTTTGTGAAGAAGGTCGTTGCGGCGAAATCGGGTACATGTGTAAGATGTTTACTGTCGTTTTACATGGTCCGAAATCTTTCAGACTTTCTATTTGGGTTTTGGTCCACCCATTGTCCCACCTTACGGTTTCAGTTCTGGTCCTGACCTTTGGTCCCCTTCCGCTTCAAAAAAATCCCATTCGTTTCCTATTCTTCTCATCCTTCCCTTGTCATCATCCTCCTTATCTTTTGCCTTACTCTTCTGACGCCCTTCTACTCTCTCCTCTTACGTGTTGCCGTCGTCATCATTCTGTATCCTCCTTTCCTTTGTCCTCCTCCCTCTACCCGTGCTCGTCGTTCTCCTCCTCTTTTCTCCTTGACCTCCTCTTCTTCGTTTTCCTCGTTCTTCTCTTCCGACGTATGCAGGACTTTACGTTTTCTCCTCTCCGTTCCACCCCCCCCCCCTCTGCGTGCGCTCGTCTCCTGCTGCTCAAATCTCTTTCTTCTCCCTTTCGTCGTTCTTTTATCCCTTTCCACTTTTGCGTTCCTTGCCTTGCCTTGTTTTATCGTCTTCGTCTTCTTCCACTTTTCTCCTTGGACCGTCGCGCTGATCCGAGTAAGACTATCAGATGCCAATTTGCGGGAGATAGGTTCCTGCTTCTCCGCTTGACATACTCTGCTAGTTTTATGGTCTAGATTTTGTCGATCTGATCCGATCTGGTAGTGAGGTTGTGACCAGATCCCGTCCGATGGATTGGGATCTGATGGATCAGATTGTCGGCTGTACGCATCTCCGACGAGGTGTATGCGGTTGAACAGGAAGACATTTCCCACTTTGTTGTTCCCCCCCTCCGTCTCTCTCTGTCCTCCTCTCCTGCCGCTAACTACCTATGCCGGCTTGTCATCCCGCGGTCGCTTTTCTTCTTTTCCCTCCTCTTTCCTACGCATATCATCTTTTCTCCCTCGTAGTCCGTATCGGTGTCAGATTCTGCGGTCTCAGCACGACTTCTGATCATTCCCCTCGCCATTCCCCCTCCTCCCGCCGCCCCCGCCCTTCCCCCTCCTTCCCCCGCCGTCCCCTCCGCCCCCGTCGCCGCCGCGTTGAATAGCGACCGTCATTCTTGACAATGTTGTTTCCCCTACTCTCTCGCCCCAATTCCCCCGTTGGCTTGTGATTGTCGTCGTGATAAGTTTTTTTTGACTTACGTGAATGACTTGTGTCTTTTCTGTTGTCGACTCCGTGCTCCGCAACTTCAGAACGGAAAAGAGAAAAAAAGAAAATAATGGATAAAGAAATATGTGAAATATGCACCAAATACATGACGTATATAGGAAATATGGAATGTGTCTTTTGTGTGCATTCAAGTATTTTTGTTTTCATTTATAATGTGATGTATTCACATGCATTTATGTGAAGTATTCACATGCATTTATGTGAAGTACACTGCTATTCTTCGCATTGTGTTTTTGAGGTTTGCAAGTGTGATTTTATGAGGAGAATTTGATGGCAGCGTATTTACTCGCCACTGCTTGGGACCCTTGCAGTCAAAATTACTAGTAAATTCCCAGCGGTTGTACCACACATGTTATGAGTAATTTCTATCTTCTGTGAGAAAGGAAGGATACTTGCCTCCGCGTCGTCGTTGTGAAGACTTGGGAGATGATAATTCAATAGTTAAGCAATCATTTGCCACTCCATTCCGCCATTTTCTGCGACACGAGTAGCGTACTTCCCAGAATACGACGCCTGTCATTATAGCTGGACTTGGTGCAATTTTGAGGCCAAATTCCAGATATATGGCTGGAGTTGTGCAATTTTCAGGCCAGGTATTAAATATTTAGCTGGACTTAATACAACTGTCAGGCGGGCGTTGCAGAGTGCCTCCTCTGCTGGGCCACAATTACTCGTCTTCGCATGTCGTCAGATTTATATAGCTGTAGCTGGACTAAGTGCTACTCTCAGGCCAGATGACATTAGATATGATGACCGGGCGTTGTGATTGGGGGAAGAATGCCGCCACTGCCTTCGCCGCTTTTTCAATTACTCGTAATCTCATTTCGATTGATTTACTTTGCTTGGATTCAAGGCCTCGCTCGTCGCATCACTCACCGAATGTGACAAGGACCAAAAACTATGGCGGCTGTATGTTTCCACGGTTTGTTTGATACGTGTTGCTCGTTTTGCTCATTTCGTGAGTATTGCGCCGACGCCCATTTTTTCAATGAGCCGTCTCTATCGAATGCTCACAATCCCTCCGCCACGACGATTCGTCAGGTCTCTTTCTTTTTTTTAATTTTATTCGCCAGGTCTTTTTTTTTTTTTTTTTATTCGCCAGGTCTCTTTTCTTTTTTATTTATTCGCCAGGTCTCGTAATTACGCAGAACAACCCCTTTTACAACCTCCTGGTGATCAGATGGACCCCCTCGTAACCTTCCCGGTTACCACGAGGTTTGCATTTTTCAGCTTGTCCTCTGTTGGGTTGTCAATCCGACAGCCATGGGTTACTTTGTCTGTCTAAAAGTTTTGTCACGGTTGTTGAGGAGGTAGTGGTTGTTTAACGCTCGATTTTTTTTTTCTGTTATGCAGTTCTTCTCGTCGCTCACTCTGTAGCTGGCCGCATTTCCTTCCCGTTTTTAGTCTTCAATTAGCGTTTTTTTTGGGTTCAATGATTATTTTACCCGCCCTTTTTTCTCCTTTTTTTCGTTGCACAGCTGGTGATTGAAGTTTTTTCTTGATGGACAAGCCGTTGCAAGCACACACACACACACACACACAGAGAGAGAGAGAGCATACTGATTTTGATTATTGAGAGGAGGGGTGTGTGTGAGAGAGAGAGAGAGAGAGAGCATACTGATTTTTGATGATGGAGAGGAGGTGTGTGTGTGTGTGTGTGAGAGAGAGAGAGAGAGAGAGAGAGAGCATACTGATTTTGATGATTGAGAGGAGGTGTGAGAGGTGTGTGTGTGTGAGAGAGAGAGAGAAAGCATACTGATTTCTCATGATTGTGAGAGAGAGAGAGAGAGAGAGAGAGAGAGAGAGAGAGGGAGAGAGAGTCCTGTTCCGGGTGTTTTTGTGTTGGGGGTGAATTAGATGATTCTTTGCTCGCGTTTTTTCTGCTGTTGGGGGCCATAGGTGGTAATGTTACAGTTACTAGATTCGTCTCATACATAATCGTCAGAAAGGTAACTGGAAATGAAAAACCGGTAGTGTCTCTTTTCCGGGCTTCCCAAAGATGAGCACGGCTGCCGATGACTCTACATAGATGAAATTATATTAAATAGATCTTCTTTGTTTCTCTTATCCTGGAGCAAGTTCTCGTGTGCGTGGGACCTAGTGTCAAAAGGAGCATCATTATCAAGGTTTACGCCTTCTGCTCGTCCTCATCATCATCATCTTCAGCGTTGAGTATCCTTATTGGTTCTCATCATCACCCGGCAATGGGACAATATGGATTGAACGCTATCCATTTTCTTGCCCCTCGGTGAAAAGGGTTTTGAATCTCGCTCTTCTCCTTTTCGGTTATAACTCGTCTCTTTTACGTTCAATCAGAGGAGTCTCTCACAAGGTGTGGACAATGTCATGATGTACCCAAGGGTAAATGTTGAGGCCGAGTTTTGACACTCTGTTATGGATACGCTGTTATCGAGGCAAAGTTTTAGACAAGTTATTAACTCAGTAATAGTGAATAAGACATTGATTTTGTTAATTAATGTACGAGATATGGACTTAATGCATAAATTGGCTCATTCATCTAGAACGTATCTGATGAGGGAAGGATGTTGGCGCGCTTTAGGAGAGGAGGGAGGGTAAGGGGGGTGACTGCTCTTTTTTATTTTATTTTATTGTCCTCCCTGCCCTTCGTAATCCGTCCACGATTGAATTGCATTGCCGTGTTCGTCGTCTTCATTAGAGAAATATATATTTTTTTATTTTTGTCGCCCGATGTTTTGGCTCAACCGTTGCTCTTTATGCTGTTGATACCCTGTGTTATATTCGGGGAAAGACATTCTAGGCGGCCAGTGTTATTGGCATGTCCTTCCTATACTTTTATGGAAAAGCCTGAGAAAGTCCGTGGCCATCCTTCCTTTCCCCCCCCC
>BFEA01000403.1:1391087-1415474 GCA_003427395.1 Chara braunii
TTTTTTTTTTTTTTTTTACCACCACTACCTCCGATACTGTTTTTGCTGACCCTGAATTTCACTGTCCACCGAGTTTTGCCGAGCCTAGGTCCCATTGTCTTTTCTTTTCTGGTACTCGTACACAAAAAAAATAAAAACAATTGATTTCATCACGGCAAGGACAAAGAAAACAACTAAGGATGCTATGGACTCGAACGCAGTCGGATGCAGACTCTGGAGTACGTGTGAGACTATGACCTCGCACACTTTTGTTTTAGCGGCGCGGTCATCACGGAAGATGCCATAAGGAGTGAGCAACCTGAAGGGAAAAAAATGAGCGACGCTAAGCACGTGAAATCGGTTGTGCATGTGAGACTATGCCTTCAGTCATACACCTTACAGGGACGCGTTCATCACGGCAGTTACCATCGGCAATGGGGAAAAAAAAACTACTATATGGACGTGAATTGAGTTGGATACAGAATCTCTAGTACGTGTGAAAGTAGGCCGTCTGTGACAAAAGTGTCAGCCCTTCGTTCAAAGAGCCCTGCTCACTGGCAGGGCAGAAGACGAAAACAATAGAAGAGAACTAAGCAAAAGAAAACAAAAACTAAGCTGAAACTATACGTGATAGCAGGCAGATGTGCTCCTAGAAGTAGTGGTGTGATCACACCTCGTTCTCGATGTCTGTCCGCAGTGCACAGTTGCGTCCTTTTCTTTTTTTTTGGTGCAAGCGGGCCCACAAGGCCCAGACATTTCTTTTCTCCCGAGCCTCGTTGGGACCCCCTAAAAAAGCGGTGTGACGTATATTCCCGTATTTCCCAACACTGAGAAAGGTAGTGGTGGTTTACACTTTGTCTTCCCCCCCCCCCCCCCCCCCCCCCCCCCCCCCCGGAGATCAGCACTTTTTGCGAATCAGTCAAAGTCTGCTCCAGACCATTATAAAGAGTCGGTTTGCTATACATTTTGTCATGAATCGGTAGCAAACAGCAAACATGGAATGTAATGTAGAGAACACAAGCTGACTTCTAAGATTTTTTATTTTAAACTTTAAAGGGATGCACTTTTGAAAGTTGCAGATGCAAGGAAGTATGATTTGTTGTGGAAATGGGACATTTTAATCGAATATGTTTAGCACTTTCTCTTGCATGTGCTGCGAGTGCAGGTGAAACAGAATGCCAAAAAGAAACTGGAAGCCCTGGAGCAGCACTTGAAGGACCTTAAAAATGAATGCAATTCAAAGGCTGGAAGGTTGCAGAGCAGGCAGGACGAAATGGAGAATTTGAAGGCTGAACTTGCATCCAAGGCCCAAGAAGCAGAAAGTCTCGGTGAGTTTGTAATGGCCTCTTTTACTGCCAGTCCCTTGTTGTCCTTATTATCCTCTTTTTGAAGTTTGTGTACGAATTGATTTCCCCTCCTGCGTCATGAGGTTTTTGTCATTTGATACTTGTTATGATGCTTACAATTTGGCAGCATGAGGAATGTCGTTTGATTGTTGCCGAGAAAGCAACACCAGTGATTTGTTGCAGAACTGATTTCAGCTGGCCCATGCTAGGCTAGGCTCCATCGCTTTTCAGAAGCTTCTGACACGGATGTTGGTCTTATTGACTATTTGGGGATTTGGTACGCTGAATGCATGTTGACTGCTGAACTCGTGTTTGTTAAGGGCTTCCAAACACTGATTCCCAGGGACTTGGGTTTGTCCGTATATAGCACCTTTCCTTGGTCGCCTTTGGGAAAAGCGGCTTCCAAACACTGATTCTCCGTAAACAGATCTTCCTTCTCCCTCAAGGACTCGTTTGCCGTATCCACGGGAAATAGCCCCGAGTGAAGGGGGGAGAAAACTGAAAAAGTATGCTTTTGCTCGGATTTGCCTGTCGGCTCCGTTTATAGCTTATACGACAGGTCTAATCTTCTGCTATCTGCTCGGTTAGGATATAGAGGAGGTGGGTATTGAATTGAATGGGTTTGAATACTGCTAAACCGTTGGGTAACATAACATGGTCTCTGCCTCGTCACCCCCATAGCTTCAACTTCGAGTGCCGCCGCCCCCATTTACACCGTCGCTTCTTTGGCAGCCTTGGAGGGAAGTTTAAATGATGACCATAGGGCGCAAATCACCCTCCACCCTTTCTAGCAGCATTGGCAACTGCCCGCTGATAGCTGTCAGAAATAGAAATGGTAGGAGAACCTACTCGTTTTGCTGGTGTGAGGGTGCAATAGGTTATGACATCAATGTGGCCATCCTTACCCTGATGTGATTTTTGATTCATAGATGGGTCGGTGCAATGGGACTGTTTAATCTGAGGTTGATGAGAGTTCTGCTCCAGGCAGTCGAGCATGAAGTGATTGTGATTGATGTTCGGGAAAGGGGTATAAGATGACCACCATGAAATGTGGGAGAAGTGTGGAAGGAGAGGTGGTGCGCTTGCATTTCTAGCGGAGTGGAAGCACAGTCAAGCCTTTGGGGGCGCACTCTCTCCCGTGGAGTTTAGTCTCTTTTGTCTGGTTCTCTGGAATGACGGGAACATATTTCCTCGCATTGTGGACATGATTACGCCCTCGTACAATTGAAATTGGGCTCCTGTGTCAGACTCTCCTGTCCCCAGTCCTTTTCCATGAATGCCATTCCTGTCCAATGGGAAAGACAAATCTGTTTTCTGTTTCCGTGATTTAAAGGAATTACAGGGAAAAGTCCTTCGGGACGTCCGTTAAAATTGGAACGATACAGAGAAGATTAGCATGGCCCCTGCGCAAGGATGACGCACATAAATAGAGAAATGGTCCAAAAAAAAAAAAGGAATTACAGGAAAAAGGAACTGCACATGATCTCTCCACTTACGATTGAAATCGGGGCCATGTGTCAGAAGACTCCTGACTCTAGTTTTGTCCCACGAATGCGATTGCTGTCCAGTGGGAAAGACGGATCTGTTTTCCTTGTCCGGAATAGAAGAGATCGTAGGGGAAGAGGGACTGGATGACGTATTTCCAGGGGCGAAGAAAAAAATCCTCGATTTAGTTACCTGCAGTGAATGATGAAGGGTGGAGGATGTGCTTTGAAGATGGGGAGACCCGCTTTCACAAGTTTGTCTATAATTCTCGATTTGTTCATTGGTGCTTGTGTTCCTTCTGAAGTCGTCCGGTAAGTTTCAGGGATGTGGCGATGCCCTATTTTATCTTAGGGCAATCATGGCAAAGCCTATTTTATTTCAGGGGGATGCCTATTTTATTTGAGGAATTTTAACTCCTTTTTCAGGTCATCTACCATTTTCTGGAGTTACGGAGTGAATGTGTCTGTTTCTGGTTTTGAAATGATTCTCATCGTGGATGTTGGCAACTTATCCGACTGTTGGCCAGGTTTCCTGTGCCTTCTTTGCATCTGGTTTTCTTATTGTTATGATATAATAATGTTATTGCAGCTACTATTGCTAGATTATAACACATGGCTTAGTTGGCTGCTCCTTTCTGAACATTGTACATCTGTCATCCGCGTCTTTTCGTTTGTTTGCCTCATTTAGGTGTAGGTTACTTGTTATGTGTGTGCTTCCCCTTTCCCCCATCTCCCTGCGTTCACCATTATTGCCGCTTTTCTACACGATTTGTTTCACGCTTGCAGACAATTGCCGCTTTTTCAGCCGATTTGCTTCTACCACAACTCCTAAATTACAGAGCGGGTCTTGGAAGACGCTCCCTGCTTAGGAGCGGATCTCTCGGAAGATGCTCCCCGCTGGCCCCAGTGTGTCCCAGCAGCGTCCGTGTCGCCGACCTGGTTTGTTTGTTTGTTTGTTTGTTTTTTTTTTTTGTTTGTTTTTTTTTTTTTCGGGTTTTGAATCTTTTGAGTTTTTTGGTCCGGGGCTCGACTCACTAGTTGTTCCGAGGCCGTTGGCAGATTGCACAGGAGGATTTGTTTCACGCTTGTGGAGAATTACTGCTTTTTTAGCGGATTTGCGTTGCACTTCAGTTTTTAGTGTACAGCACTTGGCACAAGTGTATCTGTTCCCCTTTCCTCCCTTGGCAAGGAGAATGGTGTCCGTTTCTAAGGAAATAATTGCAGCATTGACTGTTCACAGCGATTTCATTACCAGCAGGGGAGAGAAGAATACACCCCTGAAAGAAAACTATGGCCTGGAGCAAAGCCATGCAATCATTTTTTGCTAGTATGTGGGGTATGATTTACAACAGTTTTGTGATCCTCAGGATTTGGAGGGCCCGCGTTCATCTATTTGGTGGTGTCTGAAATCCAGAGGGGTGTGAGAGAAGTGAAGCCTTTTAGTCTTGAACTGGATCACTGGATGGGTTTGACTAATCACTCTGCACTATCTTTCCTTTCCAATTGTGAAGACTGATGCCATGGGTATGGGCTTTATGTTTGTTTGTTTTCTGAATGAGTGTCTAGTTTCAGTCAGATGCATCCATGGAAGTCCTAGTGTGAGAACAGTCTAAACATAGCAAGGCTCTGATTGTGGTACGGGTACTCGAAACCCTCTCGGCCTTCTTCTCTTGCCAGTGCTGTTGGGTACACGGTTGGTAGCGTCACATCAGATCACGATAGTTGAAATGGTAGTTGGCTTTCAGACAGGCCCAACGGGTGCCATGTCTGTTTTGAAAATGCATGCTTCTGGTTGTAAAACTGACTAGGCTTATGCAAAGAACACTACGAGTGGGCCCTGACCCTCTTTGAGGCGAACAAAAAGTGGGCCCTGGCCCCTTGAAGCTGAGGTTGACGAACATGTGCCTGGATAGTAGTTCGGCTGAATTTGTTGTTAGAATAGCATGGGTATGGCCGAATGATTGTTAGAATTTGTTGTTAGAATAGCATGGGTATAGGTATGGGTATGGTGACGGTGGGGCCCGAATTTGAACCCTTGGCTGCTTCCTTCCTCTTGTTAGGTTTATCACGAACTCCCTCTGCCGATAGTTTATATCCACATCCACTTGTTGTACTTCAAGCGAGAGTGTGACGGTAAACCACTAGTCCCTGGAGGCCCTTTTGTTGGCCTCTTGTGGCTGCAATTGGTGCAGATGAATCATATCAGTGACAGGGGGGTATATCCAAATAGTGGCCCGCTTGTGCAATGTTGCAACCGGCGGAGGCCGCAGTGGTTTAAGAGAAAAGTCCACTGGTGTGCAATGGCCATAGCACGAGTGAATGGCAAAGGAGGCAGCACTTTGCACAATCGATATCGCAGGAGTTAAGCGCGAAGGGGCAAATTTGCTGGAATGCCAATGTGGGCAATAGGTATTGCCTTTGTGAGTGGGCGTCGAAAGTCAAGGTGTTGTCCTGTAGCCTTGTGGTCGTAGCATAACTCGCGGAAGTTTTATGTAATTGCTTGTAAAGAGTTCCCGAGGAGTTGTGTTTGTTAAGGAACAAGGTTCTCACAAGGAAATCCAAAAATTCTGGAAAAGAAACGAGTTAGCAAAATTGCTGTAGCGGCTCTTTGTGGGCAAAGTGTTTGGGTGAATAAGACGTAGACTTTCAGGTTTCAGGTCATCTCAGGAAGGTGAAATGGTTCTGACGTTTGATGATGGACCAGTTATTAGCTCAAGGTGTGATGCTAGACGTGAGGATGATGCTGAGGAAGTGATTTTGCCCGATTGCTCTCGGTCGCTATATGGCTGTCTGGCGTCGTACGATGCATGTAGGATAGCAATTCTGATCCACTATTAGTTAATTGCCGAACCAGAGATTCCAGAATTTGTGGCTCTGGGAACTTTGCTGGAGAGGTGTCAGTGTGAGATTTACCATAGAAACAGCTCGAAACTCGAGAATTACCAATGAACAGTTACTTTGACGCAGAAGATAACCTATGGACAGAGTGGAGCCAATATTTTCAGTCTGTCCTCGTCAGGCGTTGTAAGATGCATGTAGGATAGCAATGCTGATTCACTGTTAGTTAATTGCTCAACCAGAGAGTGCAGAGTTTGTGTTTCTGGGAACTTTGCTGGAGAGGTGTCAGTGTGAGATTTACCATAAGAACAGGTCGAAACTCGAGAATTACCCACGCAGAAGGTAACCTATGGACAGAGTGGAGCCTATATTTTCAGTCTGTGCTCGTGGCAAATACTGCTTTCCACTCTCTGACCAAGAGTCATTCGGAGTTTTGGATTTTTGCTCGTGATGCCTTAACTTCTGTTGCCGATGCCAAAAAAATAAAAATAAAAATATGGGCAGTAATCTGTCAGGCCATCAGTGGATCTACCACAGTGACATTTTGTTCAAAAATATTCGGTTGTTTTAGCAAACAACTGTCGATGCTTGATTTCATTGGAGGGAGCTTCTCTCTGGCTTTTACCCGTGGCCTGTTACGAGTATTCATCTGTTCAGCACTGTATGGGACACAATTAATTGGAGGAGGGGGGGGGGGGGGGGGGGGGGGGGGGGGGGGGGGGAGGGGGGAGAGGAGAAAATGGTTGTGAACTACTGTGCTACCGCAAAATTCGGGGGTTTGTAGATTTGGTTGTGGTATTTCCAGGGAAAATATTAAAAAATAAAAAAATTGTCTAAACGCATTGTCCATTTTTGCCACTCCCCTGGTTCTTCCCACTGTGCTACCGGCGGCAGCCCTCTTCAACCTGTGCTACCAGGCCCCCGGACTTGAGGACGGTGGCGGTAGTGGTGGGTTTAAGCCACCGTTACACCTGAGGCAGGCGGAAAAGAAATGCGCGCCAAGCTTTGCCCAACTGCCAGCGGTGCACTTTTTTCTTTTTTTTGACTGGTGCCGCCAGCTATTGTTGTGCGGTAGCCCTGAGCCTACGAAACTTAAGGAGTGAGCCGCGAGTTTTTTGAAGCTTGCTGGGGTGGTGTGCTGGCGGCTTAGCAAGTAAACGACTTTCGTAAAAGTGGGACTCTTAACTGGATGTTTGTCGAGTACATACTAGAAAGGTGAACTCTTAAGTGGCCCATGTTGTCGAATCTTGCACAGATGTAACTGTCGACAACACAGACCATGAGTTCGAGTCCCGCTCTAATCAGAATGATGCAATGATATTGTGGGAATTGCATCGAGGTTTGTCACCCTTACTGCTATTTTGGAATGAAAAATTATTGCTGAGCAGTCGGATGAGATTACCAGCAGTAGCTGAGTCAGACGTGAAGAGTGAGCACAGGGACAGAAGGTGAGTGAGATGTCAAAACAAGGTACAGGGAGACGATGACGGTATGTAAAACTAATGGTAAAGAACGATGACATGTTTACCCATTTACCCCTCTCTTTCCCTCCCCCCCCCCCCCTTTTCGTTTCTCTATGGTTATTTTTTAAACCTGTGAGACTGGAGGTGTCTGAGGGAGTATCACATGATTCTGACGCCGCAAGTGTCAGTTGGCAAATCTAAGAAATATATGAAAACGAAAAGGATGTCGTGGGTCCCCTTTTTCAAGAAATTCAGCTTTTTGCGAGTACAGAAAAGGGAAGGTTGCTCATGCTGTGAATCCCATTGAGTGTATAATCATGCAGGCATAGGGAGATATTTACCGCGTGGTAGCCAGGGTAAAGGTACACCTCACAAGTAACTGTTTGTGGTTTGGACAATTCAGGTCAGTCGTGCAGGGAGCACATCATAAGAGCATTTAATTTTTCACGGCGGTAACATAGGGAACAGGTCCAGCTGAACCTTCTGTCCCCAACCTGTGTCGAATCTCCATCGTGAATTCGTGGCGAATGTGTGCCTGACTGAGCACGAAATGAGAAAAAACATGAAGCAACCTTGTTGTCCAATCTGCGGGCAGGCAACGGATGCTCCTCCCGGCTTAACTCTGGGCGGTGTGTAGCATACATCCTTCAAAGATTTAGAAATTGATACTGGTCACACAGCGCTTGATTGGCATGCCATGGCGATTTCGAGTTTGTGGAGCACAGCGACGGTGAATGCTTATTTGGTGCTTGGATATCATGGGCTTTCCGTTTTCTTTTTCTTGTTTTTTCTTTTTTTTTTCCGTTGAAGAGGGTATAGTACCCTAACATTTTTTTTGTCAATCTGGTTGAAATGGATTTTGAACTTGCGATCTATTCTATTCGTCAAAAACACGGGCTACCCTTCGCATTTGGTACTGATCACAGTAAACGCTGATTCCATGGCAGGCGAACACCATCATGTGCTTAGCCGCCCTGTCGCTTCGAAGTGGGAAAGACCAAAGTTGTCTGGGCGTCTCTCTCTCACCGTCTGGATCCCAGTGTACCTCGGCAAGTACTTCGCCGATCACGGCGGATGGTTGTATGAAATGGCCTCTCAGGTCTGGTTTCTAGATATAGGTCACAGGAGGGAGGCTCCCAAGGTGGTGTGGACGAAGCCGGCGAGCAAGGTTTGTGGAGAATCGCTCTGGAGAGCAGTCAGTATACTGTTCAGACACACCCATACACCCACGCGAAGGTGCTAGGCATAACAGGGGTATGGTGCACAACTGAAACAGATGTAAAGTGTTGTGTCGTGCAACAGGAAAGTGAGGAAAATTAATGGATTTTTGTGCATACGGTTGAGTGTCTGCCGGTCCTTCCGGTTTATGAATTCACTTCCACCTGACTGAATGGGATTTTTGTCCATAGGGTTGAGTGTCTGGTGGTCCTTCAGGTTTATGAATTCACTTCCACCTGACTGAATGGTTTTTTTTGGGGGCCTCACAGACATTTCAGTTGGAGGGTCTGCATTTCCCTTCCGTGATCCCCAGGGGCAGATCTGGTTTTGTCCGTCACTCTTCGTCAGTTGAAGCTGGCCAATAGAAGTGAACCTTATCTATGCGATTTACTCCATATCAAGCATTCCCTGATCTGCGGATGCACCAGCTGTGACATGGGCGATGCATGTCTGCAAATTGGCTGAGTCACCCTGTGCAAGATCGTCAGACAGGGATGGTTCATTTCATTTGAATTACGGGCAAAGAACCTTCACATCGGCAGTGCAGAGGGTCCAGAGAGGGATCAATCCGGCCCCAGAAAATATTTCCGGTAGCTTAGGGTTCGGGCAAAATAGCCTGAGTGCAGTCCAGGTCCATATCTAGGCACCCGGTGCATTAGAAGGGTCCAGTCCAATTCCATTAGAGTCCGGTTCCACGTAAGTCAGGGGTGCAGGGTCCCAGGAGGCTCAAAGAACATCCTGGAAATGTCAAACGCTGAGCGGCCCCAGCCGGTAGGCTACCATGTCTATGAATCAAAGGGCTTGGAAGCTGAGTCTTAACATACTGAACCAGAGCAACATTTGCCGGCTTCATTCATTCAATTCCTGCTTGCTGTGGCAGCGCTGTGGCGCTGCAGTGTGACCAAGTGACAATTGGGGCATGGGAATTGAGGCTTGGGTGGATGTATGCACCGGGTGGTGCTCAGCGCCGTAGCTGCAGTGTACCGTAGGCGAGTAAGAGAGAAGATACTCGGCGAGAGACGATGAGGCTTGAAGGTAAGGAGTGAGAGGTCGTCCTTGGTTGTTGCTCGATGGTGGCCTTAGCCTCCCAGCCAGGAGTATACGAACTTGTCATCAGCAGCAGACTTCAATTTTTGGACAATGGGAGTTCTCATATTGTGTGTTTTGGTTTCCATCTCTTGTGTGCTGAAGTGTGTATCGCAGTGTGGCATGAGATGTTGGTTTGTGGCTTCGGCTCTCATTACGTAGAGCACAAAGTGTTGAGACCCTCCAACGGCACGGGGCCCCTGCGCACTGACGGGAAAATGATTCAAGCAGAAGTTGCATGTCGCCGTGTCCTAAGGAAAGTGGATTTTAAGGGAAGTGTATGTATGGTGCAAAGGGAAAGTGACCAAATAACATGCACTCCGTGTCACAGGTGAGGAGGGCACATCGTGTGAAATAAGAATTTTGAGAGAATGAAGTACTGGGAAATAATCTTTGTCAGTCAAAAAAAAAGATGACGAAAGATAGATATGAATGGCACGGGGAGCTTGCGAGAAAGGAAGAAGAAAGAAATTAAAGAGCAAGTGATGCCGGCCAGTTTGTTGGCATCAGATGCGAGGGGAGTTGTGTTGGCCACAACGTGCCGAGCTGGCAGGAAGGGACCTGTAGAAGTGCGGAGGCTTAGTCCTGGATGGTGATTGGCACTCCACTGAGAGTTGGCATCGAGGGAAAAGTGCGCGGGTTGTGATGAGCAGAAATCTTGAGAATGCTGGATAGTTGCGGCTCCGATTTCCTCATAGAATTTGCTGCAGTTCCTTGTCCAGATTGGGGATCTCATTTGGTACACCAGCTGACAGGGATCTCAGTTGGTACGCCCATCAGGTTCAAGTCCAGATGGAATCAGATGTGAACAAAGTAAAATTTATGGGATCTCATTTGGTACAGCAGCTGACAGGGATATCAGTTGGTATGCCCCTCAGGTTCAAATCCAGATGGAATCAGATGAACAAAGTAAAATTTACCTGGGGCTGGTCAGTTAGATGACGATAATGTCTAAAGCCCATCGCCCTTTTTTTTTTTTCTTTTTTTTTTAGGTTTGGGGACATAACGGACACATATTTGAGAAAATTGAGAGTATTATTATTGTAAGCATTCCTGATTTGTAAGCACAGCCTTCACCAAGTGGTAGGAAAGAGCTTGCAGAGTAAACCAGGGCCAAGACGAAGGAAGAAGAAGAGTAGGGGGTGGGGATAATGGCAAAACAATAGTCAAGTGGTATGATTTCTTTTCTTGCCTTCGTTCTACTACTTTGGGGTACTCCTCTCCTCCCTTGCGACCGCAACAATCATTGTCGTAGCCTCTACCAATGATGAAGCCAATATCCCTCCCTCTTCCCAATCCTTGCCAATGTGCGAAGTCAACCGCCAATGCGTATCACTCTGGCTTGATGAAGAACGTCGCCTGTCAGTGAATTGGGGGCATTCAGAAGGGATGAAGTGTTTCTTTCCTCACAGCAAGGACAATATGTAAGACCATGTAGGCAGCTCTTTAGCTGTGGCTACTCACCCACACTCTCTCTCTCTCTCTCGCTCTCTATCCTGTCTGCCTTTCTCTAATGCTAGGATGCACGGAAGGCTTTGGCATTCAGCAGCGCAAGGGGGAAGGGATGCACGAGCTGGGGTAGAACCGTCTTTTGTAGCATCGACTCATCCTAGCCTTCCTCAGGTTGCCTCCTCGAACGTATAAGATTCTTGTTGATCTTTAGGGCCAAGTGTCTGTCCTTGCCAGAGTGTAGCTACATTGACTTCTTGGGGCCCTGGGCACCTCGTTTTGACTCTGCACTCCAGGTGTGCAGTACTATATCAAGGCCACTCAGGGTGGGGTTTCATCCTAAGACTTTGGCTTGGCCGACAGCCACGGACCGATACTTCGCTGGTTTCAACCTCGGTTTTGCATGATGAAACTGTTCAAAAAAGAAAAGAAAATGCTCATCTTTTTGCCTCCCGAGTGCATGGTCGAGTGTGGGGTTCTTCATGTAAGTGTGTGCAGTTAGTGGTGAAATTTGCATGTCTCAATTTTGTTGTGTGAGGGATGAAAATCTTGAAAATGGCATGAGCATGTCGAGTGGAACAAGCTTCTGACTTCACTTTTCCGTGTTTATTGAGCAGCAAAATTGCTGGAAGAGAAGGAGGGACAGCTCCAATGTTTGCGAAAAGAGGTGGATGGGAGCAGGATAGGGTTGCAACAGCAGGTGTATGCAGCCCAGAAGGCTTTACTGGTAAGCTTTGACGAGTCTCTGCCCAACTCACGTCCCCTGCGAGAACTCCAGCACTGGGCTTAAGTGCAGAATCGCCCTCATAACTAAACCAATGCAGAATGAAGCTGCATGCATCGCAAAGACAGATGTAAGACTGCTTATCAAGCCAGTGCTTCGTGGTAATAGGTGAAGTAGTACAAGGGAGCTAATTGTTGTATTTACTGGGTTCTGGGTAGGCACACTGAAAATGAGTTGTGGAAAAAAGCGGACACGTGTTTGATTGAAATGGGTTTTGGAGAAGCATGTGACTGGTCCACATCGCTGTAATCGAAGCAGCACACGCCATAGGGAGTAAACTACCATCTTCACGCGAATAGAATCCTGCATGGTCATAATCGCTGCATGTAGACTGGAAGTTACCCCGCGAATACAGCTATAATGACAGGGTGTTCTATTCGGAAATTGTGGATGACAATGGTAGTCTAGGATTCGCTCACCGTGCATGGTGCGTTGCAATGTACACACCATGCCATGCAACCAAACCACCTCCTCTCACGAGCTCAGGAAACCAGCGTAAGTTTGTAGCAATACACCAAGCCAGCGTACGGTGACAGCATACGGTGACATCAACACACACCAGGCTGGCCTTCATTTATGGCAGTACAACCACCCATCTTATGTGAACAGGAGTAAACTTGAACCCCTGTCGGAGCATGATAACTTCAACTGTCCATTTATCACTGCTTAATTACTACCGTCTTCACCTGAATACAACAACACCCAGTCATTATGACTGTATCAATTATATCCATAATGGAGGGGAGTTGTATTTGGGTGAAGACGGTATTTAGCACGACTAGTTTATATCATGGTTTGTGAGATCTAACAGCTGTATCATGGGTAAACTAAAGAAGGAAAGAGCTCTTGAACCTGGTCTTGTTCCTCGCTGCGAAAATGGATTGCGCACGTCCTTGCTTGCCACTTTGTGCAAAACTGGTTATGGCCTTGGAGAGTTTCATACCATGATTCAATTGAATTGTGAAAAACAGTTTGTAGTACTGTGTTCGTCGTCAGACAAGGGTGTGCCACAATAGCGAGCCAGTGCATAGAATGATGATGATGCCAACGAAAAACTTCACCTCGTATGTTGCAGGGCTTGCAAAGGAGCTACCAGGCTTTTGCTGAAGATATTCGCAGAACAATGCAGGGTTATTCGGTACTTGATGATCCTGTAGCAGTGAAGCTGATGGAAGTGGTGCAGAAGCTGGGTAAGTGATATACAATGTTACTCTGTATGTTTTGTGTGTTAAGCAACCAGTGCTTGTCCACTGCGCGCGGGGTTTTTGCCAAGGCTGGGTATGATTGTATTTTATTTTCTGGTACTCTCACGAAAACTGAAGTCATCGCGGCAGTTGCATCCAAAAAGAACAACAAAAAAAAAGAGAGAGAAGAATGCTTGGGATGCGATAGCTGTTGAATACATTCCTTCAAGTACTTGTGTGAGTATGCCTTCAGTGAGGGCATTACAGCGGGGCCGTCAGAGATCTGGAAGAGGTGAAGGGAAAAAAAAATTGAAACCACGCTGTGGTCGGAAAAGGAGTTGGGTACATTCGCAGTAGCAGCGGTACGTGGAATGCCTATGTGAGGGTGTCAACACAATCCGTGGAATGCGCCCTGACTCGCTCTACCGCTACAGTCTTCCCCCGAATACATAGCTGAATTAGACCGAAAGATGAACCAAATTTGGCAATAATGACCGTGCGTTGTATTCGGGGGAAGACTGTAGCCATCAATGAACAGAAGTCTCGTAATTACTTGTCAAGTTCAACCTCACAATGCATCAATGAACATTCACATGAGAGTTCACGCGTGAGAAGTCAAATGGAGATGCAATCAACACTTGAAGATTTTGTCTTCAATATTATTATCAATATACAAGAATGTTTGTCTTCAGCGGCTCTGCCGCACACACACACACACAACGGATCTCGACCAGATAGCGGCTATCGCTTCTCCCCTCTCACTCTCTGACTTGACTCGCTCTGCCTCACTCTCTCTCTTCTCTCTCTTTCTCTCTACCCTGGCTCGTTACCCTGGATACACCCACTCAGGTAGCTTGCACCTTGGCGGCTATGGCGTGCCGTCCTCCTGCCCTACCGCTAGCCTAGCTATGGAGTATCTCTCAAGCACCCTCTTCTTTTTCGGGCGCACAGTGCCCAAGTTGCCTTAACGCACAAGCAGCAGCGCCGCTTCCGCATCTTGCAACTGAAAAAAGTGCTGAGCCGCTGCGCTGTAGCAGCTAAATATAGGACTTAGCTTCGCTGGGCTTGGCTTGGCTTGGCCTGCTTCAGACCGATACCGGGTGGCCGTGGCCTGTCTGCTGCAAACATTTTGTCGGTCCGGTAGCTTCCGGACTTTCCTGGGACATGCTGCAAAATTGGACTTCGGACTGTCGGACTGGACTGGACGCTTCTGGACTTCTGTTGTCGGGTACTGGATGGACTCCTACCGACCTACGATGCTTCAATGCCGACACCTACCGACCTTCTACGCTTCGGCCTACCCTACAGGATGGTCCTGGGACTTGCGACTTGTCGGGACTTTGGGACCGGGACTGGATGTCTGCAGCATGAATCCTTTCAACTTTTACTAGGATAGATGCAAACAACGAGAGGGATGTACGGGAAAATCCCAAGGAGCTTTTGAGTTCGAATATAGTCTTAGGAGGTGTGACTGTAGAATTCACAGCTTCTTTTTTCTTTTTGTTTTAATATTTTTACGAAGAAGAGTTGCAGTTTTATTAAATGATGAACAATGAGGTCGGGAATTCCTTGACATCTCAAGTTGGATAATGCTGGGGCCGTTACCCAAATTAGGCCTGAGCTGGAAACCGTGTCCAGCGCCTCTTTGTCAGCATAGAACGCACTTAAGTTTACTGTTTTGTTTGCTATTGATTTGGAATCGTTCGTCGTGATCGACATTTCAATTTGCAGGCATTGAGCATGAAGATCTGAAGAAGAAGTTTGCGGCAGAGTGCGTGGAGAGGAAACAGCTTTACAACAAAGTCCTCGAGCTAAAGGGTCAGTTGCTGAAATGCCTATTCACAGTTTTTGAAGTTGTGTGTCCTTATGAATCGAACTCGGGAGCCTGATGCGTTACCAGTGGGGCAATTTGCCTTCTGGAAGCGTTGTCATGTTTTGTGTTCTTTGTCGCTTTTTGATGTTTGTCTGTTGCTAGTGATGCTAACTTCGAGCTATTTTCAAATGACACTGCAGGGAACATTCGTGTATTCTGCAGATGCAGACCTCTGAGCGAGGCAGAAGTCAACGCAGGAGTTGCATGTATTACAGAATTCGATACGAATCGTGATGAGCTATTTGTGAGGACCAATGTGAACGGGGCCCCCGCCAAGAGGTACTTCAAGTTCGATCGTGTCTTCGGGCCGGCCGCCACCCAAGGTAAAACGACTGAACCAGTTTTCATATAATTCTGTTTGTCCATGTCTATGCCATCTCAGCCAACAACCTTTGGCAACGTCTATGTATATGCCGTCCCAGCCGCAACCTTTTGAGCTATTTGTGAATAGACATTGCTTGTCGCTGCAGGGGAAGCAAAAGTGGCTGTTGTTTAGATCAGCTGATTTCCGGTTTTGATTTTTAGAGTGTTTGGCTGCAACATCACTGGGGATCTGCAAGAGAACCAGAGCAGAGATCTTACAAGGTGAAAATAGGACTGTATACCAATACAATGTAAAAAATGGATTTTCTGGCTGAGGGCGATTCAGAGGTCGTTGCTTGAATGGTGCGGGGGACGCTGGACACATGCATATCCCATTCAGAGTGGATACACACTGTCACTCAAAGAGCGCGATCAGCAAGGACTGGCATAGCAGGAGCCTAAACGGAAAGCATTAACATCGTGGATGTCGTGCCCCTCTCTCCCCACCTCCGTTCTGACACCGCCAAGGTCCACTGAACTTCCAGACGAAACCTCGGCGGGGGTTGTAGACCACAGATGCAAAGGGCAGGTTGTAGACGACAGCCAAAGACGAATCCGCTGAAAGAGCGGCTAAGCCACAGTTGGTAGCTGTATTTTTATTTCCTGATCCACGCAAACTGCTAGCTACCTGAGGCGACCAGAATATCTGGTAATAGCGTACTTCACAAAGCACACACCTTTACACCACCACTTACATTGCAAACTGTCTGATCAAGCTGGTGGTCAGTTTCCAAGCTGGCCCCCTCTTCTCTGCGAAATTTTGAGGACTTCAATCAAAAAGTCTACCAGGGAACCAACCCATTTCTTTGTAAAACCTTTTTAGCAGAATTGCCTCACGTGGTATCTTTTCGCAACCTGAGGACTTCCTGTTGATCCGAAATAACTATCCTGAATAGCTGCTGCCTTCTGGCTCCGGTTGGACCAAGACACATAGTCCTGGCCTGCCCTGATTGCAAGCTGCTGGCCATTTTTCAGGTCGTTTTTCATTTCTTATCCTTTGAAAGGAGACGACGAAGCGTTGCGGTGCCTGGATCTCCAGAGCGCAGCACAAAATCTCCCCCAACCCTAGACGCATCGTCCATTCTTTCTAATGAAAGGGTCTCGGGGTAGCAGTTATCAAACTCCCGACGAATATCAGTTGCTTTACAGAAAGATGCAGGATCTCTTTTTCTGCGGATCATCCATGAGACATACACGGTACACAAGGCCACTTTTGAAAAACAGTGGAAAGAATCGATTGAGGAAAAGCTTGGTTGAATTCTTAAGCAGAGGGGATAGGCTTCTGGCTGGATCGTCTACATCTGTGGATGATCCCAGGAAGCGAGTCAGAAAATCATTTGCTGTTGCTGGACAGACACTCCCTCTCTCTGTCTCTGGGTATAGGCCGCCCATACCGACAAGATTAGCGTGGCCCCTGTCCAAGGCTGGCGCACGGAAAGTGAGGAATGGTCCGGTTCATTTCTTTTTTTTGGCATGTTAACCGCAGATGCGGAGTAAGCTAGGAGGGGGTGGTGCAGTCTAAGTGAACGGATGGTGTGGATGTTAGTTCTTTGCGCATAACGTTGAGCTCTGTTGATGCAGAACATGTGTAAGCAGTCTACTCTACACTCGTGAGCCGCGTGCTTCCTTTTTTGGTGGGTCTTGGCAGTGGTGCTTCAGGTTTTGGTCTGTTTATCATCATGTTAAGCAACCAATTTGCACTCTAGGCAAAACAAATAGCTGGGCAAATATATTAGAGGCAGCTTTCAGGGTTTGGGACTACCGCACACCAAAATGGTTGGCCCAGCCAGCAAAAAAGAAAAACTGCACCGGTTCGTTTTCTTTTTGTTGTGTTTTTTTTGCCGTGCAGCACAATTTGGGTTAGGAAAAACAGCACCAATTTGCACTCTAGGCAAAACGAATAGCTGGGCAAATATATTAGTTGCAGCTTTCGGGGTTCAGGACTACCGGACGGAAGTGGTTGGCCCAGCCAGCAAAAAAGAAAAACTGCAGCGTTTTTTTTTTTTCTGTTGTTGTTTTGCCGTGCAGCACAATTTGGGTTGGGGAAAACAGCCTTGAATGTAGTTGTGCTTTAAGAAGAAGCCTCTGGTTTGGAGGGTAAAGGAATATGGCAGATCATCCTCGATCTCTTGTGATCTGCGTTCATTGCCAGGACGATCTTAGACATGTGCCGTGCGGTGTCTTGTGCCGTGCGATGTTTGAGAATGAATGAATTTTTCCTTGATGTGGTGGTAAAAACGGAGTTATGGCACACAGCCTTGTTGTGTTCGTTTGTTCCTTCGTCATCCATGACATTATGATGGATGGCATGTTTTTTCTCATGCGGTGGTCTTGTGCAGATGAAGTATTTGCGGACACAGCACCTGTGGTGACGTCCGTCCTGGACGGCTACAATGTGTGCATTTTCGCATACGGGCAAACGGGAACGGGAAAGACTTTTACCATGGAAGGCACGGAAGACAATCGGGGAGTAAATTATCGGACACTGGAGGAGCTGTTTCGTATTGCTGGGGAGAGGGAAGGAAAGGCCACATATGAGATCAAAGTTAGCGTTTTGGAGATTTACAATGAGCACATTCGAGACCTACTGGCGCCGCCACCCCAGTTTCCAGCCCCTCCTAAGAAGTAAGGATGTAACTAGTACGCCGAGAGCCCGGAACTTGCAGCCTATCATACGGCTTCTTCTTCATGCACATCTTTGTGGCTGGTGAGGGACATGGTGCACTTCTTCTGGAGGTGTTCCCAGTTTATCGAGGTGGTGGGGTTCAACAGAGACCACTGATCTGAAACACGGGGAGGAAGTAATAAAAATAGTGATTGGGAAATCAACAGTATCTCCGTCGAACGCGTGGCTTTGGTTTTGATTACGTATATACCATGATCTTCCACGTCTTATAGGTATTCTGAAAATGTGAGAAGCTCAGTGCATGCAGCAAATCGGCAAGTAACACTTAAGAGACAAGTAACACTTAAGAGACAAGTAACACTTTGAGACAAGTAACACTTAAAGAGACAAAGTAACACTTAAAAGACAAGTAACACTTAAAAGACAAGTAACACTTAAGAGACAAAAGTAGCACTTAAGAGACAAAAGTAACACTTGAGAGACAAGTAACACTTAAGAGACAAGTCACACTACAAGTAACACTTAAGAGACAAGTCACACTTAAGAGACAAGTCACACTTGCGTAAGAGAAGTCACACTATAGATTATCTCTGCACGCAAAGCTTCAAAGCAAAGTACAAAGTACGTTTGATTGCATGTCCGGTGGGTAATGGCTACCCCGACCGGTTTCGACCGCCACCACGCAGTTGTCCTCAGGGGGCTTACCACCTTCTTAGACCGGTGTCTAATCCACCTTTCCACAAACCCACTTCCGCTGTTGACGGTAGGACATCTCCGGAAACATCCGCGGTCTATTAGCGTCAGACCCAAATCGGAAAAAGACCGACGAACACGCAAATTCTCCTACATATACTCACCTAATATCAGACTTACTTACAGTCACTACTGAGAGTGACGGACCTCAGAGACTACCGTATACTCACCTAATATCAGACTTACTTACAGTCACTACTGAGAGTGACGGACCTCAGAGACTACCGAGACACGGTCACGTTAGGCGGGACTGTCCGAACGTCCCATAGTCCCTGTCCGTTCCAAAGTATAGTCCCTGTCCGGTTCTTCCCATATACCGTCCCCTACCCCCGTTCGTTCCAATGGGTCGTACCTTAGTACCTTTCCGAATTCTTCCAAAGTACCATCCCATATTCCCTGTCCGAATTACTCCACAGTAATGTCTCCGTACGGATTCTTCCAATGCACTGCCCCATGATCATGTCCGGATTCTCCCAAAGTACCTTCCCATCTTTCATGTCCGAATTCATTCAAAGTACGGTCAAATAGTCCCAGTCTAATCCTGCCAATGTCACGAACGAGCGTACTAGTCTTAAACTTCACCTGTTTAGTAAACAGTTAATCCTACTATTATCAAGAAACCGGCATTCCTCAGACAAACATTTGAATCCAAGTACAATCCTAAACAATCTTAGCAAAACAAACATATTACTGCCATACAATCCTCTGCCTAGTGTCAGCAGTCTGGGTACAACCAGGTTCGGATCGACTCCCAGCAAGGATCTCGTCCCTTCGCAAATGTCTTCAGCACCATGTTCAGGAATTGCCCGGGGAAATCCTTGAGTCTCAAGTCACGGGCTACACTCAGGACCCTCGTGGGCAGTTGCGACCGGATCATAGTATGTTAATCCAGTCGGTGCAAGTAGCTGGTCACAGTGGCGCTCTTCTGGCACTTACTACGCCAAGAGTGTTAGGATTGCCCATTCTGAAATTCCAACTGCTCGAGATCCCAAATACTCCGCTCGACGCTCGTTCTTCGTCATCTGCACGCATCCAAGGTAGGGAAAGGTATTATTCAACACCATCTTCAAACCCAGGAATCGCTAATAGACGATTCCTAAAGAGGACAGACGACGGCTCTAGAGCGGAGTTGGAGCCGTCGTCTGTCCTCTTTAGAGTCAGGTTGTCTGGATAGCAAGACTCAAAAGTTTTCGTCCTGATAGCTTTAACAGATTCGAAATTACCCTTCTCTCTTGTCGTCACTATCAGGCTAACATCATCCATCAATCGCAGTCTATGCAACTTGTTCCTGCTCTTACCCAAACTGTTCAGGAACTTGTACTCAAGCGTGAGCACACAAGATGCAGGCTAATGGCGGGCTGCTACTTTTTCCCATAGGAATGCCCACCACTTGCCTCATAAGCACGCTAGTAGCTTTAACAGATTCGAAACTACCCTTCTCTCTTGTCGTCACTATCAGGCTAACATCATCCATCAATCACAGTCCATGCACCTTGTTCCTGCTCATACCCGTTCAGGAACCTGTACTCAGCGTGAGCACATGAGATGCAGGCTAATGGCAGGCTGCTACTTTTTCCCATAGGAATGCCCACCACTTGCCTCATAAGCACGCTAGTAGCAAAAGTGTAGGTGTGTCTCAGCTCGAAACACACAAATTTTATGATGATGTCTAGATCGAGTGTTCTTCAGTGATCGTCACCCGTCGTACGGCCGAAGGTGCATCCCTTGCCTCTGGAATTTACCCTTACACACTGCCTACCTTTCTCCTTGTGGTATTTAATGATCCACTCCACTACGTTCACAATATATCCTCATGAGCGAGCTTACTGAACATATCCTTGGTATCATAAGACATCGCAGATATTTAAATTCCCTCTCTCATCTTACGATCGATCTTTTTGTTGATCGATCCGACGTTGTGTGGTACGGATGCAACAGATCTGAGATTGAAGTGCCATCCATTGGGTAGGGCGTTCAAAAGGTGATGAAGTGCCTTTGCTACACATTTGCAGGTGCACACCGTAGGTTCGGAGAATGTCGGGCAAATAGGGCGGTAACAGCTCAGATCTTTGTGTTTTGGTAGGACATACGCTTCTCCTATCGTGCCTTTTATTGTCCCGTTTTGCAAACTGTTGGAAGCCCTTTTTCTCTAGATCTCGTCTCATCTTCTCCTTAATCTCAGTCTCAGAGTGAGTCTCACACACATATCCGGGGATCTTCACGAAGGTGTCCAACATGGCCTCGTGATAGAGCCTAGGACATAGGACGAGTGTCTCACCAGGATTTCGGTCTAGAGGTGGCGTCACTAAACCCGTAAATTTTGCCCGTACCAGCTTTACTTCCCGAATGTCCAGATACTTAGTCCCGCTCTCATTCCTCACCATCATACACTTCTTGACGTCTTCTCGTGTGATAGACACCCTGCAATCTTTACCCTTAACCCACTGGTGGAATGCATTACANGGGTGAGTGGGTGAGTGGGTGGGTGAGTGGGTGAGTGGGTGAGTGGGTGAGTGGGTGAGTGGGTGAGTGGGTGAGTGTTGAAGGGGTGAAAAAAAGAGGACGGATAGAGGGAACAAAGGAGAGAAACAGAGGACAGGAAGAAGGATAAGAGGAGTGAAGGAAGCGAGTAATAATGAGGGAAGTAGGGAAGGGAAAAATGATGGAGGTACAGGAGGAAAGCAAGAGAAAACAGCAGAGAGGTGAAAGTGAGATCTCCGTTACTCACCCTATTGAAGTCGTCTATGGCTTCATCCAGCCTACCTGTGTTTACCTGTTGTATTGAAAACCAAAGACAGCAGACGAACAGATATGAATGTTCAAGAACACCTCAGGAGTTTGACATTTGCCTCAGTAAAGGACTCATTCCAATAGACCCTCAGTCATCGTCTAATTCCAATACCAGGGGGCGGGGGGGGGAAAGGGGGGTTGTTGTTGCTGTGGGAGGGGGGGTGTAGAAAGAAAGACTCAATTGGTATCCCGCACCTTATCAATCCCCTCGCTCAGTGCCCTTTCAAGCTCCGCCACATCCATGAAGTTCCCCTCTATCTCAACGTTTCTGGCATTTGAATTATTCCTGATGAGTGAAAGATGATTCGCTTGGCTATTCTGATTTGCTCGGCAATTGGAAATAATCTGCCTGGCAGAAGAGGTTGACGCTCCTGATCCGCTCCCAATCAAATTCTGGTTTGCTTCTGATATCGATGGTGAAGCTCTTGTCTGTGCCATAGGTTCTGCTTGAAGGGTACCGCTCGCAAGCTCTTCCAACTCCAGGCACAAATCCAAATCCTGGATTCCGGAAGAGGCAAACTGTGCACCATGTTGCCAACTTTGCTGCGCTTCGAGATTTCTCCGTAAACGCATCAACGATTGGCCTGCCCAGGATTTTGGATGACACCATGTCCCCGCCCCCACCCAACAAAGCAATTATCCCATATGATGAGTACTCTTTGCAAAGTATCGATGCTGTGGATAGCTCGGTCTTATCCTCAGTAGTGCACTGGACTGGGAGGCTTGGGAATGCTCCCCTGGAAGTATTCTAGCAGAAGGCAGGAACCAGCATACACCTCTTCTTTCACATTTTGCAAGTATCCTCACCTCCTTCCTCTCCCAAAAGAAATAGGAAAAGAAACAAATTGCACAAGCAATAGACAGAAAGTTAAAACTCTTCCAGCTCCATTGAACAGCTCCCGGCCCTGACCTTCCATGCAATGCAGGCAAGAAATGCCAAGAATGTGCCCTCGCCGCTGCAAGTTGTGAGCACTTACCAAATTTGCAAAGTGAGAATGAATTTTCCCCTAGAACATGGAAAGATACAGCGCCATATTTTTTGTCTTTTTTTGTGCAGTTGGTGAGTGGTGCGGGGGTGCCCTGTGCCTCCAAAGACATCAATGTGACTAACTGAGCGAGGGGTATGAGATCACACGGAATGCAGCATTCTAGTAAAGACACGAATACGTCAAAAACCTTTCTCAGGGCCTTATGGTCCTGGCTCCTTCTATTCTGGGGAGCGTCAGTCCGGTTCCTATTCCACCGGCAAGTCAAAATATACAATACAACAATTATCAATCACACACGCTTCCTTCCGTCTGGCCGAAGGACCCCTGAGCAGCATTGATTGCTCCATCCCGGGAGGATTGACTGTCAGCTTGCCTTGTCCCTCTCTTTCCTCTCAGATCCGGAAACCAGATCTGTCAGATAAAGCATTTGACCCTAGAAAGAGCACGCCTGTTGTGCTTATCCAACCTCGTCCTTCCCTATACACCACTATTGCCCCCCTTTGGACAGTCAACCGTATTTCTTTGGAACCTACACCCTCAGTCTGCAGTCTTGTCGTCCCCGGTCATCAAAATTGGACCCTGGCAGGGAGCTCGTTAGCTTCCGGATCTCTGAGAAGGGACCATCCTTTGTGGCCCCGTTCGTGTCCTCCTTGTTCCACGTCATCTGTAAGCCCTGGGTTATGTTTATCCTCTTGCAGCCTAGGACGTGGTTAAGCCTTCCAGCGACGTCTGATGTTGGAAGTCCCTTTCTGGAATTGAATTATGCCATTTCTCCCAGCATACCCGGTCCTGTTGCAGTTCTCCAATCTTGCCATCAACCAGCCAAGTCCTGTAGAATCTCTGCCTTTCCTTGTTCCGCTGATCTTCGTCTTCGGTCCAGGCTCGTTTGGTCTTCCGCCATCTGCGAAGGATCCCGGCTTGAATCATTGTTTTAGTTTCTAACCACACTTTCTCCCTTTCATATGTTCGGCTGCATCTCTCCTTCCATATGACCCATAGAGTCACCTTCCTGATGAGTTCAAACCAGGACCTCTCAGCCTTCCGAGCCTCATCAGGAGCTGGATGTGAATTCTCTTTTCATCTGATTGCATCTGGATGCGAACCTGGGTCTGTATTTCAACAGCGCACTGGTATACCAACTGAGCTAGGCCCATTTGTAACTGAATTTGAATTCTATTAGGAAGTGGATGCCAATTTATTAGGTGTTGTCCTCCTTGTTCTGAAGTCCACAACGTTGTTTCTAATCGCGGCTGGGATCATGCGAATTATTTTTTGTCAAAGGAATCACAACGAGTCTACCAGCTGACCATTAGTTTTTGACTTTTTTGCGATTGTTTTTTGCAGGCTTGAAGTCAAGCAAGGGCCGGATGGTGGCCACTGGGTACCTGGTCTCGTTGAGACCGAGGTCACTAAGTTGGATGAAGTTTGGGGTGTGCTTCAGAGCGGCAGCAAGAACAGGGCTGTTGGGGCAACGAACTCGAACGAGCACAGCAGCAGATCACACTGGTGCGTATGTTTGCGAGTGCGGCATAAAGCACATGCTGTTTCCTTTTCTGGGTCCTCCCTCAATGGCGCACTCTCTGATAGTCGATAACAGTGCTATGTTTTCCGTCGTCAGGTACATGGAAGCTTTTGCAACCGAATGTTGCTTATGTGCGCAAGCAAACGTCCTTTTGACAGGGTGGGGGGTGCATCTGGGTGGTGGCTCTTTCAGTTTTTGCTCTTCTTGTTGTTCTCTTCTCCTTTTTACCTCTGAAAAAAGTGCTGGCCCCTCTTCTTCTTTATTAGCCTTTGTTGAATCTTGACCCATGGCTTGGTGAATTCTGATTTTGGGGGGTTGGTGTGAATACGGTCAGGACAAAAAGTCCATCAGCGGTTAGCGCCAGTTCATGGGGATCATCAAGCAACAGGTCTGACTGTAGCACCACCCTCCGCCCTCCTTAGTATCGGTACTGATCCCTTGCCATACTGTGTGAGTAGTTGCTATTTGTTCTGCTCTGTGCTAAGTTCTACGGTCGATGAATGGGCTAAGCGTTTAATGTCAAAATGTTTTTTTTTTTTTTTTTTTTTTTTTTTTTGGGCCCGATCGAGATCCCGTCATCATGGCTATCTTCCAGTCCCTGTCCACATCAAGGTCCTTTCAATGGGGAGATAAAGCCATT
>BFEA01000403.1:1459668-1481165 GCA_003427395.1 Chara braunii
CCCCCTATATCTGCTTCCGCCATCTCCCGCGTACTAACTTTTCTTCTAACCTCCCTTTCTATTGGCTCTCCACTAAAACTGATGTTAGATTCAGTTTCACCTTACCCCAAAACCTCTACTTACCATCTCCCCCCGCCTGATTCCACTAAGGAACGGGCGGGCTACATAACCTTCACTCCCGCCATGCCTACTCCCTCYGTCATTGCGCTCCTCTTTGYCGTGCATGTACCYGACGCACTTTCCCATTGAGATTCATCCCCCTCTTCCTCCTCTGTTGTGCCTTGCCCGCTACCTGCCCAACGCTGCTAGTCTCCTCCGCTGCCTTTCCCTGTGACTCCTCGCTCAGCGCAGCTCTGCCCTTCTCCTTCCTCTACCCGACAACGCCCAATGCCTCCTCACCGTTTTGTCTGTGCCTTGACACAGCGGCCCTCCCGGTTGTYCCAGCCGGCCAAAGAGAGACCCCGGGGAAAAYAGACTATAGCCTAGTTCGTTCGGTCTTTTGCCCCTGTGCGCCGGTCCGACCGACGTTCTGCAGATCCKCACTACTCCCTTTTTACTGTGCCGCCCCACAGGCTTCCAYTGTCCCACCGCTCCGGTCTCTGCTGTGCCACTCCCCACCCCTTCGCGGTTATGATTGTCAACCTGCTACAGCCTCCTCCRAGTAGCATTGAACAGGGACTGTTGAAGTTCAGGGAGAGGACCAGAGAGGCGCCATGGTGACTGGCCCACCGAAGAGGCCCGACCCTGATGCTACCTGCCGCCCCCTTGCCGGTATCACCCACTTGCTGCCGCAGGTAGTATACCTGCTGGTGGGTGCAGCCCCCGCACGTTCCCTTGTTGGAGATTTGAGCATGGGTGTGGCTGTTGTGGGGTTTCCCCATAATCTGCAGCCTGTCGCCGTACGGCTGCGGCTTCCCCATAATGCCCCGGTTGCTTTGCCCCTCTGCGCCCGGGCACCGGTCACCATTTTTATTTATTTATTTTTTTTTTTGGTGTCCCAACGTGCCCGCTCACGCACAAACCTCTTACAACAAATGGTGGGGAGCGGACGGTGCACCGCATTGGCTGGCCCCGCTCTCAGTCCTTTCTCCTACGCTGTGGGCCAACCCGGCGGCCGCGCACCCAAGGTCCTCGGCTATCGTGTCGGCTACCCGTGCCGGACAATAGCGCAACAGGGCCAGGCGTGTCGTTCCCAACATCGATCTCGGGACCGACCACRGAGTCAAAGGCAGTGAAATAAAGGTAGGAATAAATAAAAATAAAAATACCAATACACAAAAAATAATAAGTACCGGCCCTACCGGGAAATCACTAAACAAAGGGGACGAGGGGCTACGCGCCCCACTGGCCTGCGACGCTGCGGACACCCGACCTGCRCACGGCTGCAYCTTGCCGTCGATACCCCGCCTGCGCCACTYAACTACCGACAAGGCCACRCCGACRTAACTTGCAAAAWGTACGCSATATAYCCTTGTAAGGGTTTTTGGCACGACAGTCTGCCCGGACTTTATWAAGCGACGTCCCCGTCGCAGCAAACATCCCCATTCGACTGCTGTTTTAAACATAGTCTCGAKAAAAGGTATATAGTAKCCTCTCTCGAGTCAGTAACTTAACAAAAACGATCATTAACTTATATCTACTCAATTCCTCGATTCCTCAAAAGAAGTGGACGAAGTTATTGACTCAAAAATATCATTTAATTCCTTATCAAAGTGGCAATCTACAATAGTCGAATAATCGGCTAGGCACAGACTTGCTATAACCTCTAAATCGACAAATCGGATAGCGCCATTTTCCACGCGCCATAATCACAGACAGGAAGTCATCCAAGCTAAACTTAAGACTACACCACTTCCGGTCTCTTTGAACGATATTTTATCACGCCGGGCACACTGATCATCCTACCACAGGCTAAAACTCAAATTCGGTGATGGGTCAAAAATTCAGGATCTCAATCTTTATTTRAACTTTTTTCTTTTCATACATCAATTACTTAAATTCAACTRATCTATACATTTAGTCTTCAACCTTTTCCCCAACGGAACACCCCATTGTGGGGTTTGATCAGACACCTTAATCTTTCAGCTGATCTAGARGATTAGGGAGGTTGACCSCATCACACAAGTCAGAAATGTACCTTATGGGTAGGGCCCCRTTAAGCCCAATCCCACAAGGCATTACTATCATGCAATAGTCACTCATGTCAGTCATCCACCAAACGGACGGGCAGGGGTATCCATTCGGTCTTCAAAATAAAAGAAAATCACCCATTTTGCTCATAACTCCTACTTTTATGAATAGGGTTCTTCGCTTTCATCATACACATTGTCAATATCAGCCATAAGCTTTTGCTCAGTGAGCCAACTCTCATAATCTTTTTGTAAATAAAACTCAACATTTCATACTCATTGACAACGCCACTTTCAACAAAACTAAAGSCGATTGGAGGGTCTCAAAATCAGGTGGGTTTTCCCCTGCCGTAAATGACACTCCCACCGGCTATTAGTCAAAGCTCAATCTCCTGAATTATGGAAATCACTGCCGCGCGCTAGACTGTTCGCAACATATAACAACTAAGCGAAGGGCCCCTGAATCTGGCGGGTTTCCCTGTCGYAGGACACACCTCCGCCAGTTACCATATGACTTAAACAAACGGGGATGCCGATTCAGGCCGTTCTTTCCTTACCCTATGCGGCACACAAAGTCACCCGTGACTCACAACCAAAGGCCACAAATGAGGGGTCMYAGAATCAGGCGGGTTTCCCTGCTGCAGACGACACCCCCATYGGCAGTTGAGAACCAACAGAATGAAGTTGTCGATTCTGCCGGAGGATAAAACTCTTATATCACCAAAAAATCTTTCAAGCCACCCTGCCACTCAAGGGTAGGCCTTCCATAAAATGTATTAAGACCCCTCCCTTTCTGAAGGAGAATCARCCATAAAAATCTCTTAGCCATCCTCTCCCACAGATGGACCATCGATATAATCCTTAAAATATCTTTCACTTSAAGATGAGTCCAAATAAGACCAATAATCACTTAGGCCGCCTTCCGGCATAACCTCTCTCTTCATATAACTTTYTKGACTCTTCAAGTGTCCCATAAATCTTCTACTTCAAAATCACTCTTTCTTCACTTCATTGAACCCTCTTTGGTTCGCACACTTCATCTACCCTTTTTTTTTTTCTTCTTTTTTTCTTTTTTTTTCCTTTTCCTTCTCATATGTCAAATTGAAAACTAATAAGGCCATAATGGCGAGAATGCCAATGACAGCCAGAATCTGCGCGATCCTGCAACCCAGGGAAATCAAACCGCATACCAAGATGGTTCTCAGGAGAAAATCAAATTATCTCGAGTTTTAAATCCTCACAAACCTCAAATCATCACAATTCCAGGTCCCAAATCAGAAAACAAAAGACCTTATATAATATAACTTATGAATCATAAAAGACTAATACATATAAAACGATCCCAATCGTTCTGACAAAAATAAAAGGATGTCAGTGTACGGATAGACGACCATTACAAGACCTTCACTTGCCTTCAACCAAACCTAGAGCCAACCTAAAGAGTGGATAGTCAAACCCAGAACGTACGCACAATCCCAAGAAGTAATATCACACACCCAAAATCAAAAGTATATGCGAGATGAAGCACACGTCTCATAAAACTTCGGCGATCCATCTTAAAAACAAAAAATAATCAAGTAATCACTTATCAGTCCATCAACCGAGCCTTCCATATCGTCATAGCCTACTGAATATTTACTTATAGGTCGTTCAAGACTCCTGACGCCTTTCTGACCTCTCTCTTGCTATGAATGAAACAAAACGAAAAGATGATAGCTATTGAGGGGAACCAAACCTTTGCCTAAAGCACCCCGGTCTCACCTCTTAACTCCTCCATTTGCCATCTTATATCTACGAGGGGTATTACGAGTCTTCCCACAACAAGCACATACTACCTTCGACCATTGTTCTCGCCGCCTGCTATTTTTTCGCCCTTTCCAATTTACTGTTGATGATGCACCCATGTCGTCACACCCCTTTTTAGGATCAGATACAGCAAGCGGTAGAGTTATACAAACATCTTCATGAACCCTTCGCCCCTCTGTCCCTTTCTTGCTTGGAACGTCTAACGTCCTCTCACAAGTATGCGTTGCAGCATTCCTCATTCTAAGCTGCATCTCTTTTCTCTCAACGCATGACTCTCTTTTCTCCTCTTTGCTCCATCTATGATTTCGTTCGACGATCTTAACGTCCTTCTGAAACGCTCATCCCATACCGTCAGGGGCACTGGCTGCAAGGTCATTAGGTCTTCTGCCAAACCCACTTTTCTCATTATCTAGCGCCTCCTTTCTTTTCCTTGCTTCCCACAGAGTATGGCAGAGGTACTGGTCGAAATCCCCCTGCTCAAAGTTCTCTCGTATNTTCTCATTATCTAGCGCCTCCTTTCTTTTCCTTGCTTCCCACAGAGTATGGCAGAGGTACTGGTCGAAATCCCCCTGCTCAAAGTTCTCTCGTATTTTGTCCCACACGRGCCTTCCTTCTGTCCCACGGATCAAGTCTSGCTGCTCGGMGTCTGTGAAGTTCATGAGGAAGACAAAACACTTGTCATGTTCAGACAACGCCCMGACYTTGTRGGACSCACGYTCATATTCTGCCAGGAAGTGCCCTACTKACACATAGCTATACYGATCTATCTTCTCAAGATCTTCTTTGGTCAGTTGTTCCTCACCYAGYCGGTACTTATTCCACRTGTCATTATGRAACTTCCTCCATGACAACCYAGCYYTTCTAACCAACCCACTGACTTCATCCTTCAAGCCTACATGAATATACTTWATGACSTCTTTCAGCATTTGCTCCTCATTCCACTTGSAGTGAGACGCTATCTGCCTARACTTATYAAGGAAATCAGAAACATTATAGCCCTTGAAGAAGTCGATYTCAACCTTAGGCARGTTGTCTCGCTCCCAATCACGCACACCCAGCAGGTAGGCGAGTTTCTCGACCCCAATCTTCCCTTGAGATCCTTCCATCTCGAGCTCCCKCGACCCCATCTYCTGTTRAACAACAACGAGCGGCGTWAGGGTYGASGTTCGAAGGAAGTCACGTAACTGAATCTAATGCAGAATATATCCCTACTAAAATATATCGTTTTCATCATGAAAACGCATATAACAATTTTATTCAGAACRACGGCKTTACCGAAGAGAGTCTTTAAACAATTATCCATCTTAAATAAAACATAAATATTCACAAATAAGTCCCTCAAATTATAGCTCAGGCATTAACSACTCATGGTTTTTATTATCAAGGAAGGACACAACATACATATGCCCYATAGGTGGATACTTCAAACATGAATCCAAAATACGATACAACCCATGATAAATAACATAYACTCACAACAACAATCACAACATAATAAGCACAACTTATCGGCAAGGGTTATAACAGAGGAGMACAGTAAACTTTRTAAACAACAACATGAAGCCAACTCAACTGCCAKTTATATAATAAGACAAACCTTAACAACATATTTCCATATTTTATAAGGAAGAAGTAAGACTAGCAATGAGTAAATAACGTGATACAATTGTTACCCCTTCAACTCTTAAGCGAAGCATATATCACAGAGGGGTGGTGTAATCCTTATAAGATAACATCTTAACTCCTGAGCCCCGCTCTAGAGATCAAGCCTCACCGCAGCCTTCTCTAATTCCAGCGCTTGCCCTCACTGAACCTGCTAAGGCTAGCAAGACAACCCCACTCATACCTATTAAGATAACAGGTAATGATCCCGCACCTCTCTAATTATGGTGGCCCTACGYAGCGAGAGTCTGGCCTAGGTCGTCACTCAGTAGTTGTCATACTTTACCATCAAGTTTTAAGTAAGGGAGCAACTTTTTCCTCTTTTTTTACCTGATAATGTAGTTACCTTCCTATTCAAATGAAAGATAAAAACATCCCACAATGGACCAGGAACATAGTTCCGGCGTGGGTCCCACTATCATTGTCAAGACTGATAATTGTTTCCTTAAGTCTCGACGAGGGGATAACAATTCAAAAATGCACTTCCACTGAGGACAATTTATACATGCTGACTAACTCCCTCGAGGAAGAACCACCTTCCCCATGAATGAGTCACCCCATTCACCTCTGATCCCATGCCTTATGTGGGTTTCATGCAAAGCCTACGTCCTCTTTGAAGGCAATCCATACATACACCATCAACCAAACATCAAACAAATACAGGAAAAAAAAYACATATATATAAAAATTATCGTAAAAAACAATATATATATATATATAATCACACAACTTAAGACATAAGCCTCTCTTCTGGTTAGCCAAACCGCTAGTTAAGTAACCACTACTTCTCAACTTTTATCGGCCGTTACAGCTATACAATCCTCTAGGTGATTCAATTTTATCGCCAACTGATACCACCGGAGGGTCAAGGCACAATATTAATCGCACTAACCACCGCACCACAACTCGGTCTGGGCTCAAGGAAAGACCTTTGTCATCAAACCCCTCATTTTGCACTTATCAGTTACCCCCTTACTCATGTTGCTCACGTGCTAGAAACCTCCTCTAAGGTGACACTTTACTGACCAGGGGGAAACGCCTCAACTTAACGTTTTTACATCCCAAAGCGAGCTTAACACATAGCTTACGTAATAAGTCACCAACCCCATAGCTTTGACAATTATTAGCTGAGCTTGCTTCGGTAATAGACATACCCAACAATGCGGATGCTGCCTTATACGCCACATATCGCCCAATTATCAAAAGATGCTTAAGATGATAAGGTGCTCGTTGAGAGCACTATTGTATGCGTCAAAGTACTTAAGCGTATAGCCACACTTCCTTTCTCAAGTAACTCGCGCATACGCTAATAACCAATACTCCACACTTAGGCCACAGTCCTAAGACCTCTTCAACGATAGTCAAGGTATCAAGCAGTCGACCATATACGTCCGAAGAAAACTTCTCCTTTTGCCTAGTTCTCACTTTCTCATACCCGCATGTCGTTCCACCAGGGACAACGGTGAAAAACCGTTATCCCCGGCAACGGCGCCACTTGTCATGCGCATCGGTCTGGCATTGCACCAGGGCAACGCGGGACCCTCCCTACCGCGTCACCCAGGAGTTTGTTGAATCCTTCGTCGCAAATATACATGGAGCTTTCGCAAGCCGCTCCGGCCGAGTGCGCCAACCATACCTCCGCGAACCCCTACGACAGGATAGGGCCTACACGAGGCACAACTTACCTCTTGCTTACAGGAGCTATCACCTCCCTTCGGTGGGCGTATCCCCGCCGAGCTAACAGTCCACAGTACGAAAGTTAATCAGTTGCAATCACAGAGCTGGACCAGTCGAGGGCGTTTCTCGTTCGCTGTAGCATAGGGGGTACGCGAGGTAGTACTGCTCTATCTGACCCGCACGCAAACCGACATCTTGGGGGGGCTGAGGTCCCAAGCGCGACTCGTCGTCGGTCGACTAGGACGCATCTCACTCACCATGCATACATCACTCTACGAACGCAAAAAATAAAACGCAGACACACGGCACACGCACAAAAACGACGCAACACAAACAGCGCGACAATGCTCCTAGCCCCTCGGTAGCCATCCCATAACTTTTCCGATGCGGAAACCGGACGGGCGTCGCGCATGAGACTTAGTATAAAACCGCGCGGACACAAGGCTAACTCATATCGGCTCGCAATGCCAGCGTACACAAGCAGTCGCAATGATGGCGTACTATGAAGTGCCCATAATCAAGCGGTCCCTCGTGGATCCGAGTACCACTTATGACACTCAGGTGTCAGACTGGAAGTGTGATGAGGGTCTAATCCCTTACGACATTGCACGACTGAAGGAATAGTCGTGCAGCCGCTACGAGACGTCCGGCCTTTGGTCGGAGAGTCTCGGTAGGCAAGGCAAATAGGCTCTGCACGGGGGCAGATGCCTTCCCTGCATAGTCTAGGGCTTGGGATGTCCTGGACAAGGACCTCGAATCCCGGCCCAGGACCAACGTCCGACTATAAAAATTAACAAGCAAAATCTATCAATAAATAAATTATCATCCCAAGACTCATATATCAAATTAGAACTCGAGATAAAATAAAAGAAAGGGGAACATAAACCCATCAGGTATGTAGATCGTGCGACACGTGGTTGTCACTCTCACTGCCTMCAAAGTATKRCCCACATACCACATACCAAGCTCCAAAATACTAACCTGCATAAAACACAGGCACACACAATAGCCACATTGCCATACACCAATGTGGTCAACTTTACTGTTCCCTGTAACTCTCACCACGCCTCACACACTCAAACCCCAGTCATAGTTCAACTTTCCATAAACCTCATAAGTTATTTGTAATGGTCACTTAAAGAAGTTCGGTTAAAACCCCCAAAGAAACATATCAAATCACAGGGCTAAGGCAGTCAAGTTGAGGTACAAGTGTAAGCAAAGTTGTGTCGTGAGCCGATAAGTCGGCGATCAACCAACCGACCTGTTATCAATGATAACAAAAAATGGTTCTCATTGGATCAAGTTAAAACTAGTCCAAATCCTGAGTCAAACGGTCAAAGGGACCTGTAACACAAGACAGGTCAACGCCCCAGGCTAAAACCATAAGCCCCTGGAGAATAATCCCCATACCGCAATCTTTCTCAAAGTTCCTCCTAATAGCTAAGCCTGAGTCTACCTCTAAGCCATCGCCCAAAAAAAGGTAGACTCATGACATAATCTCCCCTATCCAGGGTGGATTACACAAATCGTCACCTGTCGAAATATAATCTAACTCCTTTAAACTTAAGAAAATTTCGGCAGCGCTTCCTGTAGGAAAAATATATTTCCAGAATTTATACAAATTCAAATATGAAAGCAGAAATAATTTTTAACTCAAGAAAGTCAAATTTTGTCTAACTCCTTGAGTTAATAAAAATTTGGGCAGCACTCCCTTTAGAAAAGGAGACTTCCCAGAGTTATACTATATCAAATTTGAACTCAGAATTACTCGAGTTTTTGTCAAAATAAAATATAACAACTCCTTAGATTTGTAGAAATTTCGGCAGCACTCCCTTTAGAAAAATGCTAGTCCTAGATTTATACAAAGCTAAGTTCAGAACTTGAGACTAACTTTGACTTCTCAAAGTGCAATTTTGTCTAACTCCCTGAATTAGCAAAAATTTGGGCAGCACTCCTTTTAGAAAATGAGACTTTCTATATTTTTACTAAGTGAGATATAAAGAAAAGACAAATAAAACTTATGATAAGTCAAGAATTGACTAACTCCTTGGATTTGTAGAATTTTCGGCAGCGCTTCCCGTAGAGAAAGTAGCTTGTCAAGATTTAAACAAAGCCTAGTATAAAAAATGATCCCAGAAAATGCGAGAATCGACCTAAGTAAAAAAACTTAGCTCAGAAAATGCAGGAATTGAAACTAACTCCTATGACTCTAGCACATGGCGAGCGACTAAAGCAGCTAACTATCAAACTGAAAGTCAAACCAAGTAGTAACCTCACTCAGCCACATGCAGGCCAAACCACAAAGGTGATTACTCTCACCATCCGAAGTTCATCTGGACAGACAATAGTTGTTTATCTTTCAGTAACTTAACCCTTTATACCCAGCTTACATAAGGCATAAAGTCAGGCCACCCAAACTTATGGGACATGCCTAACCTAGCCAATATGTACACAAACACAGGGTACAACAACTTTTCTCTTCTTTGGGCATATGACTAGGCCACCCCAGTCGCCCTGAACTGTTTAAGATATCCAACTTATATATAATTGTCTTCCCTTTATCTTTTAAGGCTGCATAGGACTGAACTAACTTAAGTTCATCCTGCCCCAACTTACCACCAGTTATATTCTTAATTATACTCTCTTCAGGTTGTGATAGGCGATAGTCTGACCACCTAAGCTTGTAGAATGGTTTGACTAGCCTGTTCTTAAATATAATAATAATAGAGTATCACTAAATTATAATCTTTGGGTTCCAACATGTGCGAGGCTTTGAGTCAGACCACCTGAACTTTTAGAACAGTCTGACTCTCTGCCTAGTTCGTTTCTCTCTTATCCAATCTGTGTGTGGCATTGGGCTAGATCACCTGAACTTATAGAACGATCTGCCCTCTTTCAGGTTATTTTTCTCATAATAAAAGCAGGAAGAGGCTGATCCACCTAAACTTATAGAACGACTTAGACCCCCTCGTTCAGAACCAAATAAAAGGAGGAAACCAAAAAATAACCAAGGCAACCAAGACACCTGAACTTACAGAATGCACTTGGTCCCTGAAAAGTCAACCACAGTTAGCCCTCACAAGTCAGAGCAACCAGGCCACCTAAACTTATAGAATGGCTTGGTTCTCAAAGCAGTTCCACAACACTGGGTCTCCCCAAACTTATGGGGACTTCCCAGCCTCCAGAGCAATTAGACCCTCTAAAGGGTCTGACGCTCCACTCAAGCCAAAATAAACATAGCGCTGAGTCTCCCCAAACTTATGGGGACCTCCCAGCCTTAATGACCCACTCAACCATCATACAAAACAACTTCCCATCCTGCCCTTTCCCAGATGCAATTTCTTTTTACAATCCGCTTTCAGTCAATCAATAAAACTGAAATTGAGCTTTGCACGCATTCCTTTACTTAATCTGGGTTTATGTCCCTGAAAGTCAAACAAAAGTCGAAGTAAGGCTGCATACCATATATTCAGTCAGCAAGCAATGCGTAATACAGATAGGGCTATAATTTGGGTTTATAGAGAGGAAGCAATAGTTACCTTTCAGTTCCCTGCTTTCCGAACTCCTCAAGAGTTCCGGCAGAGCTCCCGCAATCGGTGGGTTGACTCCCCACAGAGTTTTGCTTTGGTCATAGGGGTCGCAATCCCGCCTGCCGCCTTCCTCTCGTAACCAGGATTAGAATTAGAGTAAGAAGGGCAGAAGGAGGGGTTTCAGACTCTCGAGATACAAGAGAGGGACAGACTCAACTCTCTGGAGAGGGCCTTGATATCTTCACTCTCCTGAGGGCTCCGCAATGATGACCAACATGCGCAACCGCTAGTCAAACTGAGTCAAATTGTTGACGGCCGGTACTCTGACAACGTTTCAAGCCACAACAATAACCCTCTTCATGAGCCTGATCATGCCACCCAGTCCACTCTACCTCTGTCTCGAACAGCACTGCCGCTGGCAATAGTGCACCTCTCCCCCGTACCTCGTCAAACTGCTGGCAACGTGTAGCAACTCACTCAAGTTTTTGCTCTCCTCAGGTTGCAGAAGTAGCCCTTACATAAAGCCGAGTCATTCCCCTAAGCTGTAGTAATCATGTGTCGCTGTCACGCCCCAGTACGAATACAACAACAGTTCTGTCAATACCTCGTGCCTAGCAACCACTCACAACAGCGTGTGTCTGCATTACAACTCAGCAATCTGTAACAGCTCGCCGACACGCGTGCCCAACAGTCGTGCGCAACTGCACAGCGAAAAACAGGAGGCAGTAGCAAGTCAACCAAGCACAGTCAATCACAAGACTGCAACGGTTGCAACCTTGTCATCCAGCAGCGTGCAGTAGCATCCAGCAGCATCCAACAGCTAACATCCAGCAGCATCCAACAGCTAGCATCCAGCAGCATCCAGCCACAGTCAGCAGGCGAATCTGCAGCCTCTGTGTTCTTGCCCCCTCCACCCTTTAACCAATAGGTAAGTCTGTACCTCCGACGCTGGCCCGTTACCGCATAGGCTGGTAATATACGCAGGTGAGGAGGGGTAATATGGCAGCAAGGCAGCGAGGCACGAGGCAGCACCAATGACCCGGTCACACCGCACAGTGAACTTAGCAGCCTGCCAAGCACCACATACAAAGCAAGCGGGGCCCATGCAGTAGAACAGTGGTGGAACGCAGGTGGGAACACAATGGGAATCCCACAAAAATACCGTGCGTATTGCAATCGTGCCTGGCCAGAACATACTGCAGTAGATCACGACACCAAAATACTAGTACCACCACGCCACAATTAAGGATGCACGATACCAACCACAGTCAAAGACAGCGACATACTGGCAACAACAAGTGGCTGCGATACTCTGCGACTCACACAAAAAAAACGAGCAGCATGGTTCAGCAAGCAGCATGGACCATAACTTGATGTACACCGGCCATGACTCCTGAGCATAGGCTACCAGGTTGCCGTCCGATTCGCACAGCCTGTAAGCATCATACACAGTTGTTGTGGACAGTACGGCACACAGAGAAGCCCCAACATCGCCTTCCGTGGCTGCCTGACCCCCACTATTCAAACTGCGTCGAGCCAACTATGTAAACGAAAATGAGACTTTTGCTTGCACAGACAGCTATGCGCACGGTCAGCCCTCCACCTGCCTTTTGCTGTTCAGCACTGTAACCCAACCCTCTGTCTGTCTTCTGGCTCTGTTACCCCGCCGCACAGGCTACTTCTATCCTCGTTCATTACGCTATCCCAGTGTACTCCGCAAACTGACTCAAAGGGCTGACTGGGGATGACCACGACGATCATGAATGAGCCTACGACACGAGTGGCCACGAGAAGTGACAGCAGCCCCACCTGATGACTTATTGGATGGGCCGGAAAAGAATGGGGAAAGATTCACCCTACACTTCCCTGTCCTATGTTAGTACGCAGGTTACCCCCGTAGCTCGTGCACCTTTGTCCTTGGGTTCTAAACACGTTAGGCTCGAAGCCCGACCAGATTCGCACGACCCGGTGTTACTTCTTCCTACCCCGTTCGACCGCACTTCTTTCAGAGCGCGCAACCCCTGCTTCGTCGGCTTGCCCGAGAAGGCATAGAGACAGGTCACTTTCGACAGGCAACCGGAAAGATCATAACAAGGGATTGCTCCTTTTGAAAAGGTAGCCAAAATCAGAATGAATCTTCCGCTAAAACGCGGATAGGTTCATTCTCCCTCTCACAACCCTTTCCTCTTCACTCCTACTCTACGCTTGTTCTATCTTCGAACTAACTTCGCCATCTGATTCGTTTTACCCAAGAATCCCCGTTCATCATCTTCTCTCCACGTCTCTCTCGTTCGCACCAAAGTGTGATCGACGAATGACACTCTCTTCCCCATAGCCAACCTCCCTCTATCGGGCACACTTCTGTCATCTAGCTCTCTCTCCCTCTACAGTCAGTCAAAACTAACGTGAAATTCGAACTCGGCCCTCATCAAAAACTCTTACCTACTATTTTTTTCCGCTCGTTTCCATTGAGAAACGGGTCTGGCACAGACCGCCGACCTCAGACATAGCTACCTTCCTACTACCTCCACGCAGCCTATAACCCTCATAGCTCCAGATCTATTGCTCCACTGCCCAATCCGACCCCGACAGTCAACTCGCGACACCCAAAAACCCCCATTCAGAGCTTTACTTCAATGAAATCGGTTAAGGAATGGCCGAGATACGACAATTTTTGTTCCCCCCTATATCTGCTTCCGCCATCACCCGCGCACTAACTTTTCTTCTAACCTCCCTTTCTATTGGCTCTCCACTAAAACTGATGTTAGATTCAGTTTCACCTTACCCCAAAACCTCTACTTAACATCTCCCCCCGCCTGATTCCACAAAGGAACGGGCGGGCTACATAACCTTCACTCCCGCCATGCCTACTCCCTCCGTCATTGCGCTCCTCTTTGCCATGCATGTACCCGACGCACTTTCCCGTTCAGATTCATCCCCCTCTTCCTCCTCTGTTGTGCCTTGCCCGCTACCTGCCCAACGCTGCTAGTCTCCTTCGCTGCCTCTTCCTGTGACTTCTGGCTCAGCGCAACTCTACCCTTCTCCTTCCTCTATCCGACAACGCCCAATGCCTCCTCACCGTTTTGTCTGTGCCTTGACACAGCGGCCCTCCCGGTTGCTCGAGCCGGCCAAAGAGAGACTCCGGGGAAAACAGACTATAGCCTAGTTCGTTCGGTTTTTCGCCCCTGCGCGCCGGTCCGACCGATGTTCTGGAGATCCGCACTACTCCCTTTTTACTGTGCCACCCCACAGGCTTCCACTGTCCCACTGCCCCGATATCTGCTGTGCCACTCCCCACCCCTTCGCGGTTATGATTGTCAACCTGCTACAGCCTCCTCCGAGTAGCATTGAACAGGGACTATTGAAGTTCAAGGAGAGGACCAGAGAGGCGGCATGGTGACTGGCCCACCGAAGAGGCCCGACCCTGATGCTACCTGCCGCCCCCTTGCCGGTATCAACCACTTGCTGCAGCAGGTAGTACACCTACTGGTGGGTGCAGCCCCCGCACGTTCCCTTGTTGGAGGTTTGAGCATGGGTGTGGCTGCTGTGGGGTTTTCCCATAATCCGCAGCCTGTCGCCGTACCGCTGCGGCTTCCCCACAACGCCCCGGCTGCTTTGCCCCTCTGCGCCCAGGCACCGGTCACCATTTTTTTTTTTTTTTTTATTTTTATTGTCCCAACGGGCACGCTTACACACAAACCTCTCACAGCAAATGGTGGGGAGTGGACGGTGCACCGCATCGGCTGGCCCCGCTCTTAGTCGTTTCTCCTAAGCCGTGGGCTAACCTGGCGGCCTCGTACCCAAGGTCGTCGACTATCGTGTCGGCTACCCGTGCGGGACAATAGCGCAACAGGGTCAGGCGTGTCGTTCCCAACATCGATCTCGGGATCGACCACCGAGTCAAAGGCAGTGAAATAAAGGTAGGAATAAATAAAAATAAAAATACCAGTACACAAAAAATAATAAATACCGGCCCTACCGGGAAATCACTAAACAAAGGGGACGAGGGGCTACACGCCCCACTGGCCTGCGACGCTGCGGACACCCGACCTGCACATGGCTGCATCTTGCCGTCGATACCCCGCGTGTGCCACTCAACTACGGACAAGGCCACACCGGCGTAACTTGCAAAAAGTACTCCATATACCCTTGTAAGGGTATTTGGCATGACACTGCGAGCCCCTACAACAGAATAGGGCCTACGTGATGCACGAATTACCTCCACCTTACGAGAGTTGTCACCTCCCTTCGGTGGGCGTATCTCCGCCGAGCTACCAGTCCATAGTACGAAAGCTGATTAGTTGCAATCGCAGAGGTGGACCAGCCGAGGGCGTTTCTCGTTCGCTGTAGCACAGGGGGTACGTGCGGTAATACGATTCTATCGGACTCGCACGAGGGCCGGCATCTTGGGGGGCTGAGGTCCCAAGCGAGGCGCGTTGCCGGTCGACTACGACGTATCCCACTCACCTCGCATACACCATACTATAAATACAGAAACAAAACGCACACACACACACATCAAAACAACGCACACAACCCTCCTAGTCCCTTAGTAGTCATCCCATAACTTTCCGTGGTGAAAATCGGATAGGCGTCGCGCGCAAGTCGTAATATAAAACCGCGCGGCGCAGGGCTAACTCATATCGACTAGCAATGCTAACGTACGCAAGCAGTCGTGACGATGGAGTACTATGTAGTACTCATACTCACGCGGACCTCGTTAAACCCGAGGGCCGCATTCGACACTCAAGTGTCGGCTTACACACGCCTTGAGGGTTAATCTCTCGACGCTGGACAACCGCCATGTGCGGTTGAAGACCACACACCCTCTTCTGCACCCTGTGCAGAGTGGGTGGTACACAGGTCCATATCTGTGGTGGCAGTCATTTCTTGCTACCTTGGAGAAGAGCCCTACTCCAGGCCTGGACAGAAGTCAAGGGGTTTGACTTTGACGGTTGTCACGGACTACAACGTCCAACAAAAAGAACTCTAAAAAGCAAGGGATAAAAGAGGGTCTTCCTTTTCTCTCGAACCCTAATCCGGCTTACCCTCGCGCACGATCGCAGTAAGCCGCGCGCATACCCAAAACACATATAAATATATACATCAGGCTTATTTATATAGGACAATCACTTCTCACAGTCGCCGTGAGACTCCTCTCAGCCATATATGTATGTAATCGCAGGCAGTCACATCCAGAGTCCGAACCACAAACATACCTGCAATCACATCAAAGATTCAACAAAGGTCCACGCACTACGTGGGATCAACTTCAACCATTCTCTATGCTCATACCCCTTGCTTTAGGTTGAGTGGCAATAGTGGATTGGAGTTGAATCGTAAACCGACGAATTGGCAACCGACCAGTTATCAGTGATAACAGAAGATGATCCTCATAGGATCAGGCAGAATCTAGTCCAAATCCTGAATCAATCGATCAAGAGGACCTGTAACACAAGACAGGTCAATCCCCAAGGTTAAACATATAAGTCCATGGAGAATAATCCCCATATCATGATCTCACTCAAACATCCTAATTAACTAACCCTAAATCTACCTCTAAGCCAGTGCCCAAAGCAAAGGTAGACTAATGGCAGGATCTCCCCTATTCAGGGTGGATCGTCTGAATTGCCACCCGTCAAAATATAATCTATCTCCTTTAAACTAAGAAAATTTCGGCAGCGCCTGACCCTATAAGACCCGTTGAAACGCAAACAGAACTGCCTTCCTCCCAACCTTCCCCCTGATGCAATCCCTTGTGACAGTCTACTTTCAGACAAACAAGAAACTGAAGCTGCCACTATACATGCATTCCTTTACTTAGCCTGATTTGTGTCCTAAAAGTCAAACCAAAGTCAAAGTGGGGATACATGCCGTACTCAGTCAAAACACAACAGGCGGTATAAATAGAGGCTATAATTTGGGTTTATAGCGGGAAGGCAACATTTACCTTTCAATTCCCTGCCTCTAAGGCCTCGCGTAGGCTCCGGCAGAGCTCCCTCAATCGGTGGGTTGACTCCCCACAGAGTCTTGCTGCGGTCCTACGGGTTGCAATCCCGCCTGCCGCCTTCCTCTCATAACCAATAGACCAGACTTAGAGTAAGAAAGGCAGGTAGAGAGGGGTTTGAGACTCTCAGGTCCAAGAGGGGTGCACTCAGACTCACGTAAGAGGGCTTTGATACCTTGATTCTCCTGAGGGCCCCGCAATGATGGTCAGGATGCAGCGACAGCTTGATCAGGCAAAAGTCAAACTGCCAACTGTTTGACCCTCTGACGCCCTTCCAACTCGCGGCACTATCTCCTCTTGCAGCCCGAACACTCCCCCTACAACACACCTTTACTCCCCGTAGTCCAACTGCAGTCACACGGCGTCGAACAGCTGTACGCAAGGCAGCACAATAGCCCATGGCAGTCTCAGCAACCGCTGCTGTGGTACTGCAGTCGAGGCAAACTGTGGGGCCCACAACAAAAGGGCAGCACATGAGGCTTCCACTTCGCAGCCTGCTCCCCTCTCCTCTATGGTCAATGTGACTTGGTTGGCCACACTTCAAGCGGGGTAGGCAATGATTGCTTGGCCGAAAAGCTCCTACCAAGCCTTAACAGGCCGCCAGCTCACTGCCTGGCCCACACTCCAACTGCCCCGGTCCAAGGATTCAACTGGAACATGCCCAGCTGACGCGCAGGCTTCAACGTCGTAACCCGCTCCCTTGTCGCCTTTTCACTCAACAAGGAACAGTGTGCTGGCCAGCGGGCAGGTGGGCAGCTCCAATCTCTGCTACGTCAGTTGATAGGATTGGTGGCTTCACCGGCTCAGCAGGTAAGCCCCCTTTCATGCCCTCCGCTCTGTACAATGGACGAGCAGTCTTCAGTTCCTTCACCAGCGAGCAAACATGCAGCGTTCAGACTAGCGGGCGAGCTAAATCTGCATTGGCTGGACGAACCGTTATGCGCCGGCAGCATGGAGCAGGATGAACCTGCCGCTGGGACACGAGCTAGATTCATTCGAAGATTGGCTCAGGTGGTACAGGCGAGGTCTCCTTCTTAGACCGGTGGGTCGGGCAGCGCACCGTGCTCAGGTAAGTCTCCAACTTCCGCTGTTTTTCCTCCCTCTTCAAATGTACGTGACCCAAAGTAAACGAGAACCCTTCATCATTAAGTAAAAATCGAAATGAATCTTTCGCTAAAATGCGGATGTATTCACTGCTATTTACGAAGCCGTTTTCCTCTTCCTACGCGCAGCCTGTGGCACTAATACGACTAAACTTACTAATTTTGTTCTAAATCTAACCCCTCCCTCTAACTCGTAGCTATCATAAACCCCGACTTACCACTCAGGCTCACTTGATTCCGTCAACAAACGGGTGAGCTACACAAAGTCTTGTCCCGCCATAGCCTGTTGGTTCGACATCTTTGCGCAGGCCTTTTCCTCTGTACCGGTTGATCCGCTTATTTGTCCGCAAAACTACCATCACCACTCATCTCGCAGCACATAAAAACCCCAACTTACAGTTTTATTTTGCCCAATTTCATAAAGAATTGGGTGAAAACTCTACTTCTTTTCCCCGCTATACCATTCTACTCCGCCACCTCTCCATTCCCATCATCCTTCTGCGCAGCCAGGTTTCTTCCTAACTCTCTACCCGCTGATCTATCATTCAAACTAACGACTAATCCAACTTCGCCACCCTAAAAAACCCCTACTTCAATCTCTACTCCGCCCGATTCCGTTAAGGAACGGGCGAACTACCCCTTTTTTTACTCCCACCATCTCCTTCGCCCGCCATGACCGCGCACCACCTTTTCTTCCAGTCTCTCTCCTTAGTCATTCCCCCGCCATTCCGACCTCGCCATCACATTCGTCTTGTCCAGAAACCCCCATATTCACTCTTTCCCCTCTCGTTCTCGTCAAAGAACAAGCGGGGTGTTCATCCTTCGCTACGCCACCACTTCACTCGCTTCGCATGCACCCGGCGTGAAACCCGTCCAGGTTCAGTTGCTCCCTTCGCTGCTTTCCTTCTTTGCTGCATCGCCCTCTGTCCCTCCGGACTGCTTCCCGTTCACGCCTGCGCCCGACCTTCAGGCCGCCCCTCTCCGCTCTTCCCCACAACCACCGGTCCGACACCACCCGACGTAGTGGTTCGTCCGACATTCTCACCGCCCCCGCCGGTCTCCTTCTTCCTCCGCATGCACCCAACACACCTTCTCGTCCCGGTTCATCCCCCTCCTACTCCCTTGCCCAGCGGCTGCTCTGGCAGCTCCGCCTTGCCTCCCGCTGCGCTGCCCCGCTGCCTTACTGTGCTTTCTACTGTCTTCAACGCCCATCCAATAACTGCCCCGCAGTGCTCCGACCGTCGGCCCCTTTTGCGCTATTACTCCTTCTGCCTCACTACCCGACAGCGGCTTGCACCCGGTCTTTCTCATTCTACCAGCCGGCCCCCCTCACAGTGCTCCCTGACCCGGTACCCCCCTCACAGTGCTCACTTTTGTTGTGCCGCTGCACCCTCCGGCCTCCGCTGTGCCCAGTCTCTGGTTTGCTCCGCTCGCCCTTACCCCCTCTCCTCCAAGCAAAGGCCCGCCACCCCTTCGGCCTTGCCGCGGGTAAGTCCCACTCGTGCCTCTCATAACAAGCCACGGAGCCGGGGCGTGGGTCTTGTGGGCGCTGAAGGGCGGGCCTAAGTGAAATGGCCCGACGCAAGTCTTTTCGGTAGTAGCAAACATTCAAATAAGGACTTTGAAGTCCACGGTACTCGTCGCCTCTGGACACATCGGTCCTTATCTGTGTACAAGATTTTGTTTGGGACTCAACCACCCCCCTCTCACACCCAATGAAATCCCTTAAGCACTCTCACCCCCATCACTCTCAAGAGGGCCGATGTGTTTGGGACTCCACTGATCTGGAAAAGAGGATGGAAACTCAAAATTGAAAGGTTTTTCAGACCCCACAGACCGTGGAAGGACATTGCGGGAAAGGTGTCAAAAGCGTTTCTACACGGTTGGCGGCCTGGAAACCGAACCGCGCTGCCTTCCACGACCTTTCCAGAAAGGCTTTCCAACCCACTAGGGGGGGGTATGTTCTCCTGTGGAAAGAAGATGCCGAGCGAGCGTGGTCCAACTCACGTCACGACGGACCGTTTCATGGGCGGGTAGGCCCCCTCGGACATGCACTGCCCTGTCGCACGGTTCCGATGTGGGCCATTGTGTGTCGTGTTCCGCGACGGACGAATTTGGTGCACCACTATCCCATCCCGACTTTCCTTTTCAGGGGGGGACCCTCCAACTTTTTCTTTTTGGGTATGTTTTTCTTTTTCCAGAGCTTTGGAAATACTTCGGCGGTGGGGTCCCACGGAAACCCGCCAAAGTCTTTCCGCCTTCTTTCCACCGCTTTTTTTGGCCAACCACTTTTTCCAGCCGCCGAGCAGTGGGGTCCACCCGTAAGTCACGGTCGGCAAAAGCAGGCTCGAAGGTACTAGTGGTTTAAGCTTTACAAAAAAAAAAAAAAGGAAAAAAAAAAGTGTCAGACTTTTTTCGAAAGGCTGCTCGTTAAAAGGAACCTGCCCCCTCACAGACTTTCGAAACACCAAGCATTTCTACATGCACAATAGGGTGTGGCTCCACTGCTATCTATGCGTGTAAAACGAGAGAGTTAGGGTTGGACCGAACAGGCCACAATCTTGGAAAACGGGCGACGTGAGTGCTTTTCCCGGACCCCACTCGAAGAAATCGGGTTCCTGGAAAGTGTTTCCCGGGACGGCGGGACCCCACAGTCTGGAAAAGTGTTCCTGGAAGATGGCACTTTGACGTTTCCACATGTGGTTTCGGTCTGAAATGTGTCATTTTCTGTAGTTGACGGCAATCACGACACTATTTCCCAAACGTGATTCGACTTCGGTCGACTAGGACGCATCCCACACACCACGCGCACACCACTCTACAAACACACATACACATAAAACAATACATATACGAAATGACACAACACAAAACAACGCGACAACGCTCCTAGCCCCTCGGTAGCCAACCCGTAACTTTCCAATGCGGAAATCAAATAGGCGTCGTGCGCGAGACCTTGTATAAAAACCGAGCGGAAGCAGGGCTAAACTCATATCGACTAGCAATGCCAACATACGCAAGCGGTCGCAATGATGGCGTACCATGTAGTACCCATACTCATGCAGTCCTCGCTAATCTCGAGGGTCGCATTTGACTCTCAAGTGTCGGCTGACACGCGCCTTGAGCGTTAATCTTTCGACGGTGGACAACCGCCATGTGCGGTTGAAGACCACACTCTGTTCTGCACCCTGTGCAGAGGGGTTGAGTAGACAACTTTAAGCTGTCGTGGCGGTCGAACATCAAGGGGTTTTACTTTGACGGCTGCCACGGACTATAACGTCCAACTATAAAAACTCCAAAGAGCAAAATATAACAGAGGGTCTTCCTTTCCTCTCAAGACATAATCCGGTTAACCCTTATGCATAATTGCAGTAAGCCTCTCGAATACTCAGGGCACTTATAAATATATAAGGATTAGTTATATAGGACGATCACTTCTCACAGTCACAGTAGGGCTCCTTTCAGCTATATAAGTATGTAATCGCAGACAATCACATCCAGAGTCCGAACCGCAACCATACCTGCAATCACATCAACGAGTCAAATCAACAGCCCACACACTACACGAAGTCAACCCCAACCA